>SJYX01000584.1:29084-144084 GCA_006410675.1 Oreotragus oreotragus | reverse complement strand
TCAGGTTGCCGGCGTCGAGTATTTGCTAGCTCAGAAGGGTTCAGTGAAAGCCCTCCTCCTACCCCAAAGGGTGTTTCTTCCCCAGGCTCCGCTCGCCGCGTCGGCCTGTTTCCCGCGGGGTGGGCGCAGCCCGGCCGGGAGACCCGCGCGGAGAGGTCGCAGGCGGGTGCGAGTCGGCTGTTGGTTTCCAGGATGCTCCCTTCTACCCCGCAACCGTGCGGGGGCGCGCGGGCCGGGCTGTGACGTGGCCCGGGAGCTCGCGTCTCGGCCACGCAGGAGGACGCGCAAATTGTATTTCAGCACCAGGTCCTTCCGGGTTAATGAGCTGACACCATGATTAAAGCTGACCATTTGTAATGTGTCTCGACCCCGCCGCCGAGCCCTGAAGAGGTTAATGCGGTGACGGAGGCCGGCACCTGCCCCTCGCCGGCCTCCCTCCTGGGCCGTGGCGCACAGCCTCCGGCCCCCGCCCCCTCGCCTGCCCCGTCGCCTGCTCCTGCCCCCGCTGCGCCGCCGACTCCTAATCAATTAGCCCATTAACGAGCCCTTGGAGGAGTTAAGTAGGGAGAGGTTCTGCCACGGGTAGGGCTGCAGTCGGTAACTC
The DNA here is from genome assembly GCA_006410675.1 of Oreotragus oreotragus. NCBI lineage: Eukaryota > Metazoa > Chordata > Mammalia > Artiodactyla > Bovidae > Oreotragus > Oreotragus oreotragus. The sequence goes on along the minus strand of SJYX01000584.1, from coordinate 143,480 downwards.
ACAGCGGCTAATGATATTATAAGCGCTTTACTCAATAACCAGGGCGCGGCGCGGGCGAGGAGGGAACTGCACCGTCATGGGGGCAGCGTCTGGACATTTGTGGGGGCTGATTCAGTTTCCTCTCTCCCTTGGCTGCGTTGGTGGGGGAAGGATACACCATAGGGTCAGGGCTCCTGGGATCATATGGCCGAGTCGTACCGGAGGCTGCAGACCCGGGGCTGAGGTCGTCTGAGCGCCTTGGAGTCTTGCCTCACCTTGGGTTCCTCCAGGCTTGTGTAGACAACTATGCCCCCGAAACGTTTTGCCTGCGTCGCGTGGGTTTCGCATCTGGTACCAGTTGATCTGGGAATTAAAAGAGCAGGAGTCAGGGCTTTGAGAGGGCCGTGCAAACACCTTAGGGAACTCTGATTAACTGAGCGCCTACCGTAAGCTGTGCTCAGAATCAGGTACTTTGACCTCATTTAGCTTCTTCGAGGCAATCGTTGTTTTCCCCTAATTTTAAAAATGAGAAAACCAAGGCACAGAAAGTTTAAGAATCCTGTTCAAGGTCACCTTCCCATTTGAATATCCTTTCCCTAATTCTAAACCCATGGTCCTCACCTCCTTCTCCCCTTTCCTGGAGCAAATCGCTTCTATTTTTGCAGCAATTTCCTGACCTCCAAGATTTACATAAAAATGAGAGTCAGGGAAGACAAGGCCGAGCTTTGGTCTGTTTACAGAGATTTACAGAGTACCCTTCATTCCTACCTAGGCCATTCTCAAAACAGGTGAAGGGAAGGGGATATTAATGGGTGCGTATCACCTATGAGAACAGTGAGGCTCTCATTAGGACTTAACTTGTCCAAGTTCACCTAGCGTGTAAATGGTAGTGCTGGGACTTGAACCTGGATCTCCTGAAACAAGATCTAGGGCCTCTGCCACCCCGCCCCACAACGATCATGCAGTCCTGCTGGGCCTGTGACAAGGTTGGGGGCTGTGGGGAGGAAGAGCCAGTTGTTTGATCCCAGGCCTCCTAGTTAAGCTGCTACGAAGAGCATCTGTTCCCATGCGCACGCTCCTAAATCCCAAGACCCCTAACCTCCCCCTCGGGGCGCAGAGGCCCGCCAGCTCTACCTGCCTGCCCAGGAGAGAAGGGATGAGAGGTTGGGGAGGGTCATGGCGCAGCCTGTGAGCCCTCTGAGGGTGTCAGGACCTGTCGCCTAAAGGAGGCGTGGGGCCACTCCAGTTCTGAGCCCCGAGCTGCCCCTGTCTCTCAACAGGGCCGGGGTCTGAGCCATCAGAGATGCCACAGAGGCTGAGAACCTAGCTGTCATCCACCCTGCTTTTGGTCCAGGCTGGTTGGACACAGCAGATGCCCGCTGGGCTCTTCGCGAGCTGGGGAGAGGACAGGGTCTGTGAGAGCCCGGCCTGTGCTTTTTGAAAATTTCCGGGACCGCTCGGCGGCGCTGCGATTGGCCGCGTCCGAGTAACCTCTATGCAAATGAGGCCGCGCCACCTCCGCGCCGCCGGGGACCCGGCGAGCTGGCGGGCAAGGAAGGGGCATTCGCGCCGGGGCTGGACGGGCGCACCTGACCGGGCGGGCAGGGACCCCAGCGCAGCTGTCGGGTGCCCGCGTTTCCCCCGCGCGGAGGGGACGCCTCGCCAGCTTCGCCGCCCCCTCCCCCAACTCCCCTCCCCGCCCCTATCCCCCCCGCCTGCCTGCTTGCACGCACCACCTTCCACCCAGATCATTTCTAAAGGGAGTTCTTGGTTTCCTCCGATTTCTTATGAACCCAGGATGGGCAGCAAGGAAGATGCGGGCAAGGGGTGTCCGGCGGCCGGCGGCGTCTCCAGCTTCACCATTCAGTCCATCCTGGGCGGGGGCCCCTCGGAGGAGCCGAGGGAGCCGGCCGGCTGGCCGGCCAGGAAGCGCAGCCTGTCCGTGTCCTCGGAGGAGGAGGAGCCGGACGACGGCTGGAAGGCACCCGCCTGCTTCTGCCCAGACCCGCACGGCCCCAGGGAGCCCGGCTCCAAGCACCATCCCCCCATCCCCTTTCCTTGCCTGGGTAAGGATCGCACGCCGCCGGGTCGGCCTAGAGCAAGCTCTAGGGGAGGGAAACTGTGCCGGGGCTCTCGCGTCGGGCCCCCCGCCCCCGGCCAGAGCCGCTGCCGCGCGGGGTCCAGGGCCGAGGGTGGGGTTGTGGGGGAGAGGCGTGCTCCGCGCTGACTCCTCCGCCCCGCGGGCGCTCGGAAAGAAACCGGGAACACAGATGCCGCGCGGCGCGGTTTGGGGAAGGTTGGGTTGAAGGGAGTGTGTTTGTGGGTTTGGCACCGGGCCGGCCGCTCTCGAGGCTCTGCAATATCCCCTTTGCACATCGGATGCTTTCTGCACACAAGGTCTGGAAGTCGGATCTGAGCGGTCCGTCCGTCCGTCTCTACCGCAATCTCCTTCTGCTTCCTTTTCTTCTCTCTCTTCCCCTCTTTTCGACCTCTGCCTCTCTCTCTCCCCTCCTCCTCAGGATGATTAGCACTCCAGGATGATTGACAACGGTGCCTTTCAGAGATGGTTCCTCTTTACAACATCTGACCAAGGGGAGCCCCGTGTCAGTCCTTAACTTGATTTCCGAACAAACGGCCTGTGAAACGATGCCACCCTATAAAGCTCAGGGAACTCTTCCAGCTCAGTTACTACAAGGCAAAATCGTCTTTCAAAAAGATGCTAATGTTCCCCCTCCAGACCTTCTCCCCCTGTTGCCACACGTCCTTTCAGGAAGCTGGGAGCACAGAGACCCCAGGCTCCAAGTAGCTGAGTCCCTCTCCTGTTGCTTTTCAAAAGCCGGGTGCCGCTTTTTGGGTTTCAGCGAGAGGTCGAGAAGAGTACGGGCTGAGATCCAGGAAGATAGGAACCAAGGCTGCAGGCGCCAGCCAAGCCCCTGGTCTTGGCAGGAGCTGGGGGGCCGTGAGGCTCCCCAATTCCATGGCTCTCTTATCTGTTCTCACTCCCCAGGTACCCCCAAGGGCAGCGGAGGCGCGGGGCCGGCGAGCTCGGAGCGCAAGCCTTTCCTTTCTACTTCGCACCCGGACTTTAAGGAAGAGAAAGACAGGCTCTTGCCCGCGGGCTCGCCGTCGCCGGGGCCCGAGCGGCCGCGGGACAGCGGCGGCGCCGAGCGGCAGGCGGGCGCGGCCAAGAAGAAGACGCGCACGGTCTTCTCGCGCAGCCAGGTGTACCAGCTCGAATCCACCTTCGACATGAAGCGCTACCTGAGCAGTTCGGAGCGCGCCTGCCTCGCCTCCAGCCTGCAGCTCACCGAGACCCAGGTCAAGACTTGGTTCCAGAACCGCCGCAACAAGTGGAAGCGGCAGCTCTCCGCCGAGCTGGAGGCGGCCAACATGGCGCACGCGTCGGCGCAGACTCTGGTGGGCATGCCGCTGGTGTTCCGGGACAGCTCGCTGCTGCGCGTGCCAGTGCCGCGCTCGCTCGCCTTCCCCGCGCCGCTCTACTACCCGGGCAGCAACCTCTCGGCCTTACCTCTCTACAACCTCTACAACAAGCTCGACTACTGAGAGCGGCCCGCCGGCCCCGCGCCGCGCGCCCTCCCGCCCGCTCCCAGCTAGGCTGGCGCGGGCTGCCCCCGCCCCCCAACTTCGGAGCAGGCGGCGCGTTTGCAGAAATATTACGAAATACACCATGTGTATTCATTATCTCTTATTTATGGCTTCTGCCCTACTTCGGTTTGATTGTTTCTGGTATTTATCGGCATCCCTCCAGCCAGATCATTTGCTCTCTACCCGCCCCCCACCCCCAAACAAACCAATACGTTTTCAAAACCATTTTGGAGGGGACGTTCTAGGGTGGTGGTCGGACAGGGAGTTTCGGTCAGATCGACACTGGACGGTAGGACACACACACACACAAAACCCACCAAACCAGATACATTCCTCTCCCCGTAAATATACCTGTATATATGTACACGCACATACGGCAGGCCAAGCCAGTCCTTGGGGGCTATGAACAATGATCTCAGCACCTCTTTTCATTTCCCTTGTCCCGAGGATGGATAGGGGCGAAAGGGGGATAGATTTCAGATCTGTAAATATTTTTAAAAAGAAAAAATAAAACATTTTAAGCATCGTTGCTAACTTTGGTGCAATTGATTGGCCGGCGTGCTAATGAGCAGGTTTTGGTCGCTTTTCCACGAAACTGGTTGCAGGCGTGCGTCAGAGGAGATCTGGCTCTCCCCACCTGGAAGGTGGGGCGGAGGTCAGAGGTTAAAGGTCGGGCGCCGCCGAGATGGCACGTGGGCTGGAGGCGCACCCCATTCTGCTAACGGGTGCCCTAGTCTCCGCGCGGGCGGAGACTCAGCCCGGCCGGAATCCAACTCCCAGGGCGCTGAGAGGGATAGATGCGGGACTGCAGTTGCCAAAGCAGTTTTCTCCTGGAACGAGCTTCTTTCCAGCCCTGGGAGCGGCTTGGGGTTGGCGGCAGCACAGGGCCGTGCGACGTGGTCCAGTAAGTGACAGGAGCCTCCTCTCCGAGGGCACAGGGCAGGTGGGGCGGCCCTGCCTGGATCTGGTGTCGAGCCCGGTTTGCTCGTCCCCCAGCCTGGAGCGACAAGACTTACAGCCGCTCACAGTTCCCAAGCCGGTGGCAGGGTTGCGCGTCTGGCGCGGCGCAGGAACAGGGCACAGAGAGGCGGCCCTTCGGCCAAGGAGGGATGAGGCCCGAGACCGGGCAAAGAAAGCTCGGGAGGCAAAGGCTCCTCCCCACAGTTTTTGTTGTTGTTGTTCGTGGTTTTGCATGGAGCGTGGCTAAGTGGCCCGGTGACGGGCAGGCACGTGGCAGCTGGCACTTGATGCGCTGTCTGCGCGCCCACGGATTTCGGCGCCCCAACACCTGCCGCCGCACCCTGGCTTGGGAGGGCGCGGCATCAAGAGAACAGAGGCGCGCGAGTGTTATGCAAATCGCTGGCTTGCAGTGTTAGACCGCAGCCACCTGTTCCTTGTAAAACGTCGGAAAAAAAAAAAAAATAGCCTGAGTTTTCAGGAGGCTGACCGTTCAGTGTCACGTGAGTCGAGCTCCCGGGTTCTCCGGCCAGAGCTACTCCTTAGCCGCTGCTAAGGTGCGGGGAGTCGCAGCGCAGAGGCCGGATTTCATCCTCTAGAAAGAAAATCTCGACTGGATGGACCGGTCTTTTGGAGTCGAGAGACATGGAAATTATCTGCATTTTGTGAAAGTATGCAGGATATCTGTAATCCGTCTATGTGACCCACAGTATCATGTCTAAAATACCTGATGTCTTATTCATATTTGAGGTTTCTATTTCTTTCTTCTCACGTTAAATTTCATGAAATTTACAATTTCAAGATGACACCTGAAGGATGCTACCTAAGAACCTATGTGCCAAAGTTGTTAGGTCAATTGCATTTATTTAATTCCAGCTGAGTTCAATATTTACTGAGCCCTAGTAAATAGGGCTGGGAACTATGCTAGATATCGGCCAGTCAGAGAGAGAAAACTAACACTGAATCTTTCTTCTGATATTTTTGGTACACATATTTCAGTGACGTTCTCTCCTTCCAGATAACCCGCTTTAAATTTTTCTTTTCCTCTCAAGTTGCTATTTGAATATTCTATGCAGATTTAACCAAATTGCCTTCAAGGAACTATTTGTAAAGAAATATTTCATCCATATCATTTTGGTCAGCACTTCGATAGATTGTTTTTTAAAAAGAGATGATGGTTTTACCAGTATTAGATCACTATATCTTTCTTGGGCTTACTTCTTTTATAGGAAGTGGTTTTGTGTAGACAGTTAACAGCAAAGTGGTTTTTGCCCTTAGGATTTTAGGGATGATCGTTTTCGTTTGTCATATAGTGGATACATCACTTTTTAACTAATCCACAAATTAGGAGTCAAAGGTGATCCAACAGTGTGATTAGTTTCTAGGAATACCTCTTTCTTGTAGGCAACTAAGTACACACACACACACACAGAGAAACACACCCAGCTTTGCATTTGGACTTAAGATGTTGTTCAAGACTCCATTGTGGCCAGATTTCCGATCTCAAGACTATCAATTCATTTGAATAATCAGCAAAATCATCAGCCTCCTTTCAGGCTCTAAACTGGATTTAAAAGATTGACGTTTCTTAAAACTCGAATCGAGTCCGGCTGCAACTGCCTGTCCAGAGGGACCTGAATCATACACACACTGGATAATGAAATACACTTAGATTTTATTAGTGGATAATTCATGCTCAGAATCTTGAACACTAGTAGAATTAAATAAACAACTGGGAGAGGGAACCAAATAAAATTATTGGAGATAAAATTATTTAGCCAAAATTAGAATGGAGGTAAGGCACTGCACTTTAAAATTCTTAACCTAGCCATTAAGTTGTTGAAAGAGGAGAGAGAGAAAACCAAGTATGAGGACTGGTGAGGATGTTGGGAAAGATTGAAGGCAGGAGGAGAAGGGGACGTCAGAGGATAATATGGTTGGATGGCATCACCAACTCAATGAACATGAGTTTGAGCAAGCTCCCAGAGTTGGTGATGGACAGGGAAGCCTGGCATGCTGCAATTCATGGGGCTGCAAAAAGTCGGACACAATTGAGCGACTGAATTGAGAGGGGAAGAATCTGTATTTTGGCAGGAATATCATCAGTACACTGGGCAGAAGAGTGGTGGTTTTATGTTTACTGTATCACAATTCACAAAAACAAGTGCACTTGAGTCAGTGTATATGAATGACTGCATAAGGACCAACAACACTTTTTCTCTATCGAGTTGCCTTAGAAATTAAACACTTTAACCTCAACAATTTTCTCCCACTTCATACAGGATTGTATACTAAAGTAAGGTTTTTTTTTCCCCACAATACAAAAGGCAGTGAAAAAGACGGTATAGCATGGATTAAATTGAAACATTTCAGCATGCTTTTGATATTCAATAGTAACTGAGTCACAGCATTCTAGTTATTAAGTATTGCTTTTCTTTCACGGAGCCCAAAGCATTTCTCATTACAGAAGCAATCTTCTTGATTCTCCTATTTCTGGAGGATTCTAGAAACAGAAAATAGAGCAGAGCCTGTAAGTCTAGAGTGTTGTTAGGGTGTGAGAGAGTGGAATAGAGAGAAGCTTGTGGTTGTCATTTTAAGGTCTTACTTGGACATATATCTGTAAGAGGCTTTTGAGCTTTAACACACTTAAGAATAATTATCCGTTTCCCAGTCTGTCCAACCTTCTGGAAAAACAGTTCCTCCAGAGCAAGAACTGATCTGATTACTGCTTTTCCTAACTCTTCTCTCTAGGCCTGGCACGAAATGGATGCTCAATAAATGTTTGCAGAAAGATGGAATGAAGAGATAAAGCAGAGTATAAATAAGGATGCGTTTCTCTCAAGTCAGAAGATCTTCGACAATGGGAAATGTGAGCGCCTGCTTGATAGGTGGAAAGTCCAGGAAAGTGAGAAAAAAGTGGGGGCAAAACATTCGTTAGAGCAAATATTTTCTTCTCCACTTTTGGTTAACTTCACCGGATATGTACGTCCAGTGGAAGGGAGACTAATTCAGTCCTATAAAAGTACTGAGCAAAATGGAGTTCTTGTGTCCGAGAAATGGGCAGGGCTCCAAGTGTCAAACGGAAAGAGCATCTTCCTTGCCTTCTATTCAGAGGACAGGACAAGCGTTGGCCACAAGGACTACATTTCCCAACATGGCCCACACCAACAGGCGAGGGCGTGAGCTCCGACTTGGCGCGATGCTCTTTGGGAGTTGTAGTTTTCACGCGTCCAGCACTGGCAGGGCGCCTCAGCCTGGTGGCGGAAAGCAGTCACGTGATCGGAAAGGCTGCCGTTTTCCTTTGTGCCGGAACAGGTTGACTGGGTCGCCCGAGCCCGGGGCCTTGGGATGGACCAATCGGCTGCCTGAGAAGGAGACGTTGGCGTTTGAAATCAGCCAATGACAGGCTTTGGCTGGAGCTTTGTCTCCGCCTACTTCGCTCGACGCGCGAGAGCGGCGAGGGAAGCTAGGCGGCGGCGAGTGGCGGCGGCGAGTGGCGGCGGGCGCGGCGGCTGAGTTGCTTCTGAAGGGAGCCCGAGGTAGCGGGGCGAGGTGGCCGGGCGCAGGCACGGGTTTTCCGGGGATGTTCCCGGGGTTCCCGAGCTGGCGGAGCAGTCCGCTGGGAACCGGGTTCACTTCCACGGCTTTTCCTTTTTACTTTAGGAGCACGCGAGGCGGGAGGCCCCTGGGGCGGGAGTGGGGAGAGGCTGGCGTGCAGAAGCCCGCGGCGGGGCAGGGTGTGGGTCTGGCGGGCCAGGCTGGAGTCGGGTGTGGCGGTGCGGGCCCGGCCGGTAGGGAAGCTCAGGAGGGGCGGCGGAGGGGTCGATGAGGCCCGATCGGCGGGGCGCGGCAGCCCTGCGCAGGCGCAGAGGGCACGTCGCCGGCCTTTCCCTCGGTCCCGCCCCCCCGGAGACACCCCCACCCCTCCTACTCGGCAGCCCTTCTGCGAGTCGAGCCTCGCGACCCCAGCCCCTTGGGGGACCCGCCCCACCCTCGTACTGCCCGGCCCTTTCTGCGAGTCGAGCCTCGCGACCCCGGCCTCTTGGGGAGACTCTCACCAGGCCCTTGTTTCCTAGATGACCGGTTCTAACGAGTTCAAGCTGAACCAGCCCCCCGAGGACGGCATCTCCTCGGTGAAGTTCAGCCCCAACACATCGCAGTTCTTGCTGGTCTCCTCCTGGGACACGTCCGTGCGCCTCTACGATGTGCCGGCCAACTCCATGCGGCTCAAGTACCAGCACACCGGCGCCGTCCTGGACTGCGCCTTCTACGTAGGTGTTGTCCGTTTCAGTTCCTGCATCCTTTTGAGTTTTATGCTGTCCCTCGTGATCAGCGTCCCTTTTGCAGTGTTGGGCGAAGGAAGGCTCTTGTCCGCAGGGTTATTTGGACAGCGCCCCTCTCTTTCCCCTCCGCTCCCGCCCCCACCCCAACGCTTAACCTTGAGGTTCCGGTGGTGCTTTGTTTTGCGTTTTGGCCCTGGGGACTTGACAGACGTCAGGATCTGGGTCTCCCCTTAAGCTTCCGATGGAGTTAACACTGAATTTTTCTGGACAGAATGTACTTGAAACTCACAGCAAGACTGTAAAATTTGGCCGTCTTATTAAAAGGTTTGTTTGCTAGTAAATGGGAATACGTGTTGGCTCTCAGTCAGTGTGGGGAGCATTTCTTCCTTAATTTGCGTGCATAGTAATTTGGGTGACTACTCAGTTTGCTCAGTTCTTTTGCACTGTTTTTTGTTTGTTTACAGTGAGCCCAGCGTACTTCATTCTGAACATAAACTGAGGAGTTGGCTGGTAGAGGAATTTTTCAACACTTTTTTTTTTCATTTAAAAATTATTAAACCTAAAAGAGTCAACTTTACAACTAATCGAAGGATGCAGTTTAAAACTACAGATACTGTTTACTCCCAATAAACTCATTGCAATATAAGAAATTATAAGTAATGCTGAGCAGGATGTGGCAAGGCAAGTGGCTTTATATGGATGGAAAAGTCAATGGAGAGGATGTTTCTAGAATGGAATTTGCCAGGAAGAAGCAAGAATCTTATAAATGTCCATACCCTAGTTTTTCTTAATCTTGCTCCTAGAAAACGCTACTAAAAATGCTTATTGTGTAGTTGTTTATTGAAATAAAAATGTGAGAAAATTGTTTGACAATAAGGACATAAGAAAATTGGAAGTTCTGTTACTGTATGGATTATTACGAAATTACTACTGATAATATTTCTGTGGATTCATTAATGACATGGGCTATTCCTGAAACTAAAAAGTATCCAGAGTTTGATTTCAAATTTTATTTTTAGATTATATCTGTTTTTATAAGGTGATTAGAAGAGACATGGTAAAGTGTTGGCAGTAGTTGTCTCTAGGTGATTGGGCTACAGGAGACAGTTTCCTTGTTAGTATTTTCCAAATTCCATAACCTGTTACACATGCGTGCTCAATCATGTCCAACTCTTTGCTTATGGACTGCCAGCTCTCCAGATGTCTCTGTCCATGGAATTTTCCAGGCAAGAATACTGGAGTGGGTTGCCATTTCCTACTCCAAGGTTAAACACTTTTTTTTAAAGCTCTGTAAGTTTTGAGTGACTTGAAACTTACTTTGTAGGATCCAACACATGCCTGGAGTGGGGGATTAGACCATCAATTGAAAATGCATGATTTGAACACCGATCAAGGTAACAGAGCCACATTTTTACCAGTGTTTTGTTTTCTTAGCTAGTGCTTACTCACAAATCTTTAAGAAGAGTAGTTCCTGAATTGCTTAGATAAAAGTAAAAGTGGCTTGAATTTAGGACTTCTTTGTTTAAATGATAACCATTAAGTTAGAATCACAAAATATTATGTATGTATTTTAACAGCGTAACTCATTGTGATCTGCAGCCACAGTGTTTACATGAAGTGGCACTTATGTATTTGACCTTTATGCTGCCCTCAGAAGGGGACTGGATCTTGCAGTGTTCTGCCTTGCAGTAGAATTTTTCCAGGATAGTGCTGATGTTTCAGAGTTCTCTTTTCAGAAACTAATATAGTTCAGACTGAAGGAAGACAGAGTTTTAAAAATCTAACATTATAAAATAGTCAGTCTTGTCTGGGTACCATAGTAACCCAGCTTGTATAATTGTTTAGCATAGAACACTGTTCAGTTGCATTTATTGCGTGAAGGACAGGGTAACACGTTTTCTTTTAGTTAATTTCTAAGCGATGAAATGAATTACCCACATTTTTATTGTGACTTGGAAGTAGAACAGAGATTGGAATGGAACTCAAATACACAGAGCTCTCTAGTGAAGGTTTTATGTTTATGTTGTATATGCACGTGTTAGACATAGATGTACTTGAAGAACATAGCAAGGCACAGAGATAGGACTTAATGAGGAGGAGTTGGACAGTGAGAGAATGGATGGAGGATGGGTGCTATATTTTATCCAGAGAGAAAAGAAGGATCCAATCAGAAGAGGCTTTTATGTGAAAGCCATTTTGTCATGTAACTCATAGCTGGAGATGTTTGGTTTTGTTTGCTAACAGTTTTTTCTAATTAGGAAGTTAGCTTGCAGGTTTAGGTTCTGTTTGAAAACTCAAGAAAACACCAAAAAGCAAACAAAGATTTTTGATGCTGGAGCCCATAAATAAGGGAATTAGCTGCTTATTCTCAGGAGATCTTTGCTGAATTTTATGAGATACTTTTCTTTCTTGTTTAAATGGAGTGTTTTTAAACAGGTAGTTTTCCTCTTTGAGGATCAGAACCACATACTCTTTGTATTTGTTGTTACCTTAGCATGTGGTATAGATTCTGGCACATAGTAGACAGTTAGTAGATGTTAGTTGAATGAATGAATGAGATAATGTGAAAAGTTGAAATTGAAAGGGAAGAAATTGTGTATTAGAAATTTGATGAGCTTCCCTGGTGGTCTAGTGGCTAAGACTCCGTGCTCCTAATGCAGGGGGCCTGGGTTCAATCCCTGGTCAGGAAACTAGATCTTACATCCACAACTAAGAGTTCGAATGCCCCAACTAAGACCTAGCATAGCCAAGTAAATATTAAAGAAGGAAAGAAATATAACCACCATGAAAACCAAGTGGTTATTAATCCTGAGGCTTTCTCATCCCCAGCTTTCAGATAATCCTGTTATCACTTAAATTCGTTTCTTTGAAACATCAGCTTAATGTGATAAGTTTTATCCAGATCCCTTGGACCAGAGTTCTCCACTCAAGTGTTCATTCAACAGGTATATCTTGAACACTTAGCATGTATCAGAACATGCACTAGATACAGTCAGAACTATAGAGTTGAAACAAGGTTCCTGATTTGAAAGAATCTAGAATCAAGTGACGAAAATAATGGATACACCATCATTTTAATGTAGTCTGAAACTCAAGGTAGCTTTTTGTATTGCTGTGCCGGTGAATCAAGCTATGCACTGTAAGATGGACAGAGGTGAATGAATGACTTTGTAGTCCTGGAGAAGTTTTTCTATGTGTAGATACTTCTGTTGAGTGGGTGGAAGTGGATTCATTACAATAGAATGAATGTTTCCTTTTGTTGTTCACCTGAGGAATCTTTAGTAAAGCTAGGTGTTGGTTGTTGGTTTATTTTTATTCCTACAGAAAATCTTGTTGGAACCCATGATGCCCCTATCAGATGTGTTGAATACTGTCCCGAAGTGAATGTGATGGTTACTGGAAGCTGGGATCAGACGGTTAAATTGTGGGATCCCAGAACCCCTTGTAATGCTGGGACCTTCTCTCAGCCTGAAAAGGTAGGCTTTTTATGTTCATGACAGGAATTATGGTTCTTGGGGTGATTTGACTTGATAAATGATGAAGATAATGTTGAATTTAGAGGTGAAGAGTTGAGTCTATTTTACAAACCCAACTAAATATGTAAAGGAAAACTAATCATACTTTGGTCAGCTTTTTCCTGTCAGTTGTCACATTTGTACTGGATAGCACTAGTGATAAACCCACTTCCATGTATTGTAATGCTTTAGATCCTAGGGCTGAGAAGCAACTTTTCAGAGAAGTCATTTAGCAAAGACTGAAATTGAGTTTGACTTCCCCAAGCAGGAAGTGGGATGGAGCATCACTCATTTTCACTATGGCCTGAACTTTGTCTTTAGTTGACTGTGAGAGGGTGAAATGGGTTATCATTTAAAGAAGTTTAGTGAAACAGATGTCCTTTATTCCCTGGCTTTTATAATTTATTTATTTTTAATACTGACAGAGGTAGTTGAAGGAAGCTTCTTAAAACTGAAATGTTGTGTAGTATTCTAACCTTTTGATCTGTACAATGGAAGTGTAATTGAACATTCTTGCTGTATCCTCATCAGACTTTATCAGGTGGTAGTTAATTTTAAAGATTGATTGTTTTAGCAGTTTAAAGGTATCCTTCACTTGAGTCTATTTCCTCAGTGTAAATATACTATTCAGTTCCTGTTAGCTGTCATTATATACTGTACTGCATCCAAAGAGCCATTATTTTTGTCACATCACAGTCGAATCTACTCCTGGCAAGACCTTTGTTCAGAATAAAATAATTGCATTGTTTCTAGTTTTGATTTATGGTTGTATGTAACATGTTAAGAGCTGTGATAAATTGCTGACAGAATATCATATAATGGACAGTCACACTGAATCAAGCTGCTTATTGGTTCAGCAAGGTTCATTATGTCACTTTTTTTAATATGGTCTTTGATAAATGTATATACCTAGTCAGTAGCATGACAGTGTTTTTACTTGATTTACGATCAGTGGGGATAGAAAGCACTGTTAGACGCTTGTGTGTCACCTGGATAGTAAAGATTTAAGATAAAATTCCCATTCTGATTGTACTGTTATAAATTGATCTTTTTCTGGATTCTTTGTTTTTTTTGAATTCGGTGTTTCATGTGTCTTACGCTAATTTCTGTTCTTCTGCAAATGTTTTTTGAATAAACAGCAGTAAATCCTATATCTCATTGAAATACACTTGTATTAAATCTACTGTTTTGAGTCTTTTAAATTCTGTGTTTTTTCCCTTGGTCAAATTAGTTGTTGAATTTTAAGGCTAGATTGTAGAAATTATCAGGTTATTATGTTATTAAACCCAGTCCCCCCATCTCTGGCCCTGCCCTCCCAGGGGGGCGGGGAGGGGAGATGCTTACGTGGTTAATATGTTAGTGATAACTAACCATAAGCTTTAATTACTGAATGTTAAAGAGATGTCTTAGCATGCAATGAGGCCTCTTCATTTTTTTATAGTGATTTTTCAGGCTTTAAAATATTAAATTAGATTAAATTAGTTGCTTATTAATTGAAAGTAATGATCAGAACACAGTTATATACCTGAAGTGTAGGTTTTTAAAAAAATTTAACACTATATCAGGAAAGTACATTTTATTACTATTTTCATGAATTTGCTATCTCTGTTTGGTCTCCAGATAATGTATTTGAAAGTAAGTCACCTTAAAGGCTTATTTGCAGGAAATTTTGTGATTTATTATAAGGTGATAATTTGTGAAAGTTGTTTTACTATTGAAAAGGAATTTTGAGGGGAAAAAAAAACAGTTGCTTTTAGGGGATAAATGCTTTTAAAATTTTCCGTAAACATAACTCTGTCTTGAGTGTTTAGTGTGACGCCAGGGTGTAAAAATTTGCTTTGTCATATGCCAGACCACTGACCTTGTGTTTTAATTTTGAGTTCGTATGCCATCAAAAGCAAGTAAGCAGGTAATTAATGTTAACTCTCTCACTTTTCCTGGAAAGGCCTATTTATTAAGTGTGACAGGTGGGAAAATCAGAGAGTTACAACGTGAAATCTCTGTCTAAAAGGTGGTCATAGAAAAATAACTTTGAAAATGATTGTCTTATGAAAAGCCAGAAGCCCATTGAAAGGTATCTTGAGCTGTTTTTATGGTTTTATTGTCTATTGTCTCCTTTTTGAGTATCTTTTACACTTTTATATTGTGATTAAATGAAACAAGAGAGCTATAAAATTATTTAGTAATTTAGTTTTAGTAAGAAAGAGAATTGTCTTCAGAGATACTTTTGAAGGGAGAATTAATTAGAATGTGCATTATTATGATACGTGGTTAAGTAGAAGAATATCTTGGGTTTATTATTTTGTGCCAGTTACTTGGTTTGTGTAACTGAAGTATTTAAAATTTTGGTACCTGTGTTTGAGAACCTGTCAGCTAACTTTTTAAAAATGGTTTTATGATCCATGGACTTTATTTTGGAGCAAAATGCCATTTGCAGGCATGCATTTTTAGCAAGTTTTGGTCTTTTTTGAAAGGTGTATACCCTGTCGGTGTCGGGAGACCGGCTGATCGTGGGCACCGCAGGCCGCAGGGTGCTGGTGTGGGACTTGCGGAACATGGGCTATGTGCAGCAGCGCCGCGAGTCCAGCCTCAAGTACCAGACGCGCTGCATCCGAGCATTCCCCAACAAGCAGGTACTGACCTTGCCTCCCCCGCCTGCTGTGGGAATTTGAAAATAGTAGAATCCTTTATAATAATGATTTGGTCACTGTGTTTTATGCATTGCTTGCTTTCTTTTTTTTGTGGGGGAGTGGTGATTGGAATTTCCGTTAGGTGTATTTTCAACAGCCTTTTTGTTAAAAGGTAGTGTGTTAACTCAATTTTAGAGAAGGCTTTGATGTTCACAGAGGGTAAGTAATCTACCAGTGGTTTTCTGATTCCTTGGTGCTCCTCCTCCAGGAAGCTTGACAGGTACACAGTAATCGAAAAGAGTTTTGCAGGTTATTTTAATTTACAAACCAGTGAATTCAAGTTTAAATCTGAAAATTTAGAGTTATGGAATTTGTTGTGTTCTTTTTTTCCCTTTTTTTTTTCCCCCTTTTGTACCCTAATACTAATAGAGCTTTTTAGCTAGTTTGAGAGCAGACCCTACATTTTTTTTTTTTTTTTTTAAAAGGAATGCCTCTGAGGTTAGAGGGGAGCTGTGACTCATATAGTGACTAACTCTTGATGAACAGTGTGGGTTACCTTCCATCATTATTACTAGATGAGGTGACACTTTATTAATGCTCCCCTGCCCCCAGTCCTGAAAGTTCAAAGGGAAGTTGGTGGTGGGGTCATTTCCTCTGGAATTTTATAAGAGGAACGTCATTAAAAACAGCAGATATCTTTGGAATCTTATGGCTGTCCTTTAGTGATTGTGGAGCTCGAAAGAATTAGGTCTGCTATTCTATTCTCTTAGCTCTTCATTTCAAAAGGCTAGTACCTCAAATGGTGATCACAGTTCTTCTCAGGATATTGTAAGTTTCCATTGGAATTGAAGTTATGGAAAACCTTGAATGCATGGTTAAATGCTTGCATTTATGAATATTATGATGTTTTATATCCAGAATTTTCTGTCGGAGTTTATCTGTAGTTTATAATGGAAGCTTTTTAACTAAAAGTAACATTTTACTGGTTCTTTTATCGTTACCAGTGTTAATAGTTTTTTAGGAATAAATCTTTTTCATATCTTGAAAAATTAAGTAAAATATAGATTTCATACTATCTTCCTCTCTTATCTTCTCTGACATACTGTTTCACGGCAAGGTGAGGAGAGGTTTGAAATTATAGAGCACTTTTGAACCTTGCTGAAAATCTGTGTTGTTTGGTTATAAACTTGACTTGCTGTAGTTAAAAGCAAGAGGCAGGATGACAGATGGAAGGCTGTTTTTCCAGTTGGTCTGGATTATTGATACACCCTCAGTGAAGAAGATACAGTTCTTCTTAGAGCTGTTAGAAGTGAGGGGGCATCAAGCCAAGAAAAATATATTCCAAGTGATGGAATGAATTTGAGTCCCCTTCTGGACAGGACAACAAATAAATAATATTGAAATAATTTAAAAATTCCTGTGAGGTTTGACAGAATACCTAGATGTTTTTGATTGCAGTGTGCAGAGTACTGGTAAAGAAAGTAAGTGATGGTGGCCTTTTTTGTTTGTTTTTTAATGTAACAGGTGTAAGTGTTTTTAAACTTTTGGAGTGATCTTTACTAAGTCCTGCTTAAACATTTGTTTAAAATACAGCCATATTCTCTTTTCATTTTAAAAATAATTACCTTTCTTTAGTGTGGGTTGAATTTGGGAGTATATGCCTTGTTTTGGAATCTGGATTCACTAGTTTTGTCTTCCGATCTCTTGTCAGGGTTACGTATTAAGTTCTATTGAAGGTCGAGTGGCAGTTGAGTACTTGGACCCAAGCCCCGAGGTACAGAAGAAAAAGTATGCCTTCAAGTGCCACAGACTAAAAGAGAACAATATTGAGCAGATTTACCCAGTCAACGCCATTTCCTTTCACAACATCCACAATACTTTTGCTACAGGTAGAGAATGGCATGCTTACTTCTATCCGGTTGTTAATACACTTTTGCTGTTAATGGAATGCTGCGTGTTTGTACGTTTGTACTTGGGCAGGTTTGTTTTTTTGGCCATTCTGTGTTGCATGTGGGATCCTAGTTCCCTGACCAAGGATTGAACCTGCGATCCCTGCATTGGAAGCATGGTGTATTAACCACTGGACCACCTGGGAAGTGGGCAGAGTTCTTAAAAACCGTGCTTGGTTTTTTATGATATTTAAAGGGGAAAAACATCTAGTATCATACTCCCTGGGGAAAATGCAACTTCTGTAATCTTAAAAATGGTCAAGATAATGGCTATTTTTGTATCTGTTTTCAAGAACTATTTTGAAATCACTTGCAGGTGGTTCTGATGGATTTGTAAATATTTGGGATCCATTTAACAAAAAGCGACTGTGCCAGTTCCATCGGTACCCCACCAGCATCGCCTCACTCGCCTTCAGTAATGATGGGACCACGCTTGCAATAGCATCATCGTATATGTATGAAATGGATGACACGGAACATCCCGAAGATGGTATCTTCATTCGCCAAGTGACAGATGCAGAAACAAAACCCAAGTGAGTATGCTTCACCTGTATTTGAGCTTTTTCTTGCATTGAACCTAGGATTTATTAATTTTTCTAAATTCATGAATAGCATTGTTGATGCCTGCTCGATATTACAGCTGACTCTAGGGCTGGAGTTGATTTTATCTTGTTCTCCCAAGCTTTCAATATCCGTAGGTTGATAGACGTCTGATGGATAAAATTGTGCCTAGTTGTTTTGTAGAGAAGAATGTCAAACTCTCATTCTTCTTGAATAGGCACTATTATTTGACTCTCTGGAGTTATTACTAGCTCATTGCTTCAAAATTAAGTTGAGGAATTCAAGAATAATTTATTTTAGCAAATTCTATTTAAGATATTTAAGAATTTGAACTGCCAAAAATCTTTCCTCTCCACAGAGGTTGTTTCTGTAATAGTCACACAGAATGAAATGACCTTCAGGTCTTACTGGAAAGTCAGAGTAATACGGGCTTGCCTGGAACACTAGGTTTCCTGAGTTCTGAAATTTCTGTAGATGTCTTTGGCTCTTGGGTGTAACTGCTGGCAAGGAAGAAGCATTTACATTGTCTTGGTACACAGGGCAGAGCTTTTCACTTAGTTACCTGTACCAGACTCGAGGAAAACCTGATGCCTGGACGCTTGTTTGACCATAAAATACCAGGCCCCAAGAGCCTTCGTCCTGCTCCTTGTCCCTCTCTCCTCAGGCCCGGGAAGGAAGTCCTCAGTAAATATTTATGGGATAACTGACTGTTGCCAGGATTCCTGTACTCTTCCGAGTTAGAGTGGCATAGAGGGCCCTCGCTAAGCTGTTTGAGTCCCTGAGAGAGGGCAGAGTGGGAAATGTCCGTACCGTGGGCGCCTTCACAGGTGCGCCTTTAGGAGAGGTGCAGCATGTGAAGCCTGCTGCATAGGGGCTGGGTTTGCATCTGATCTCTCACTTCTGTCTCTCATCCTGGCCGGCCATCGTGATCTCATGCTGTTCTTTTTTCTTTTGAACTTGTAGGTCACCATGTACTTGACAAGATTTCATTTACTTAAGTGCCATGTTGATGATAATAAAACAATTCGTACTCCCCAATGGTGGATATATTACTATTAACAAAGAAGCCAGGGAACATTTTTTACTTTTAATATTATAAGAACCTGAAAATATTGGAAAAGAGGTTTTTTTTATTGTTTGTTTGTTTTGTTTTTTAAACACTTTCTTTAGCGCATGAGATGGTTTGATGGTTTTTCTGCATTTAAAGGTATTTGGGCAAACAGAAGGGGAGGGCAGCGACAGCACTTCTGAGAGTCAGTTTTGACCTTGATTTTTGTTTCCACTGCGGAAATAAATGTTTGTAAATAAATGTAGGTAATAAAGCCCCCTTTGCGTTCTTTCTGGGCCTTAAATGGTAGAGAAGAAGGCTCTTGAGCCATTTGTTTCTCTTGCTGGTTATAGTTGCTAATTCTAAAGCTGCTTCAGACTGCCTCATGAGGAGGTTAATCTACAATTAAACAATATTTCCTCTCGGCCGTCCATTATTTTCTGAAGCAGATGGGTCATCATTTCCTGGGCTGTGAAACAAAGCGAGGTTAAGGTTAGACTCTGGGGAATCAGCTCGTTTTCAATCTTATTAGGGTGCAGGAGGAAAACTAATAAGAAAACCTCCTAACATCATTTTGTGACTGTAAACAATTATTTATTAGCAAACAATTGATCCCAGAAGGGCAAATTGTTTGAGTCAGTAATGAGCTGAGAAAAGACAGAGCATATCTGTGTATTTGGAAAAATAATTGTAACGTAATTGCAGTACATTTAGACAGGCATCTATTTGGACCTGTTTCTATCTCTAAATGAATTTTTGGAAACATTAATGAGGTTTACATATTTCTCTGACATTTATATAGTTCTCATGTCCATTTCAGTTGCCCAGCCGCTGGTGATTAAGGTTAAAAAGAAAAAAATTATAGTGAGAATGAGATTCATTTTAATGTAATGCCCTGAAGCAGAACATGAACTTAGCTTGGCCTATTCTAGGTAGTTCCAAATCGTATTTTTGTTGTCACCCTTTTTGTTTTTTTATTTATATTATTTGCAAATGTATGTATCTGAATGGTACTTGGACCTTTACTGAAATTTTTTTAATCCATGATGTATTTTAAAAATTTTCTTTTGCTACAGAGAGAGGTCTTATTTTTATTTGTAAGTATTTTAGTGAAAACTTAGTGTACATCTGAACCCATCTTTTGAAATGTATTTTCTTCATTGCAGGTCCACCTAACCATCTCGTGAAAGTGGTTTCTCTTTGGAAAGCTTTGTTTTGCTTCCTACCAATACATGATTGTCCCTTAAGGGATGCGTTTTAGTCATTGTGGACACATTATTTAGTATGTGAATTTCTCTGTTCTCTTGTTGGTGTGCCCTTTCCTTCTGACTGTAGGATGAGGCGTCTTTGTGTCCTTGTTCAGTAGTCTGAAGAATTGTTTTTCCCTCAGCAAGCCCAGTTGCTATGTATCAGCAGCTTGAGCTCTTTCTGTAAAATAACCTAAACCTGTTATTTCCATGCTGTCTAATAAATCAGAGATTCAAAACCCTTAAATGTTGGATGTTTTTAAATGTTGGTAATTAATGTAATTTACTTCGTAAAAAGCCTTCTGTAAAGCAAACCTCCCTTCATCAGGGGTCCTGGTGGGATGACATTGTACCTTTCGGTCCACACTGCCTTGTTTAATTATGTCTATTCGGAGGTACTTTGGGGATTCAGTCTTGAATAAAGTGATCTGTTGGAGTTCTGCCATTTCCCTTTTGCCCTCTTGCTGGATCAACAGGGCCCTTGAGCCAGCTGTGCGGCTTCATGGGATGGGCACAGGCTGCAGACAGCTGCCGGGCCCCTTCTGGCCCGACTCTGTCTGGGAGTGCCAGGGCTGCCGGGCCCCTGCGGCTCCCAGCCCCAGTGCTGATGCCGTCAGTGGGCGCACTCGCAGCCAAACGACAGACCCGTCTGTCCTTATCCATCAAATGCTAAATCAAAGGGAAGCCCTTGGGATGGTGAATAATGGAATAGCCAGAGACTTAACTGATGGTATTGGTTCTTTAGTGTGATTATGTGCTTTTTAAAATCATAACCACTTGGTTGAGGACAGAGCGTAAATTTAAAACATGGTTTAACTGAAAGAGGATTAATACAGTTTTATAAAAGGTGACTAAGTTAAAGCAGGGAGGGGCCCTGGTTTTGAGGGCATGGTGTGGCCGAGCTGTTTTTGTAGTCTATCTGTATGTCCTCTTCGTCTCGCAACCTAACGTATCTCACCCTAAACGTGTCTCCTGCCTCCTCTGCGGACCTCTTCACCAGCTCTTCCTCACAGTTGGCCTGTCTGTCATTATGGCTGCCTTCTCCTCGAATGGCCCGTGTATAATACCTTAGTGTTTCGGTTGGGTTTCCCTGCCCAAATTCTCTTGTTTTCAAGTGTGTCTTTTTTTTGTTTATCATTCTTTTCTTTCTACTGTTATTATACACCACCTTAAAGAGTCTCTCCTGGCCATCTGGGGGTGTGCTGCAGGCTCCAGCCTCTACCCTAAATCCTCTGTCTTCTAGAGCAGTAACTTTAAAACCTTTTGGTTGCGACGCAAGTAAGCAGCACATTTGAACCGTGATCCAGAACACACAGAGGTCAGTTGAGTGTGTGCAGCGGACAAAGCTGGGTGAAACATTGTCTTCTGTGCATCTGACACATCAGTTCCCTTCCTGCCTGCCTTTTTTTCCCTTCTTTTTTTAGGAAATGCTGGTTATGGCCCCCTGAATGGATTTTAGGACTAATGCCTTGACACCTCTAATTTGAAAAACCACTGTATGCTGCATACAACTTGTTCTTTTTATCATGCTGTGCTTGAGACCCTCCAGTGCCCCCTCTTGCCCTTTGTTCACTTTGTAATAAATACTGTATGCTTCTTCCAAGGCCTCCAGTTCACCAGGAAGGGACTGCTGCCTGTCAAGGTGCTCTTAGAAGAATAGGGGTGGAGCTGACCTTCCCTGGGGATTTCTAGGGGGTAAATGGGAGTGTTCTGGTGGCTTCAGTGTCTGGTTCTGAGCTCCACCGTGTAAAAACTTAGAGGTACGTTAGTTGTGCAGGGTACTGCTTTGTTCTGAGGGAAACCCACGAGACAGCCTGTATCTTGAAGCCTTTGAACCTGACTTTGAATCTTGACTTTGCTGCTTAATTGCACCGTTGGCCATGTTAATTTCTGAGTAGCAGTTTCCTCATCTGTTAAATGAAGTTAATAACTCTGAGGTTATAAATGAATAAATGTTTATTAGGGCATGTCTCACACAGTCATTGCTTTCTTGGGATAGAAAATATTCAATCCATTGCTCTCAGTTACTAGCTAACTTTTCAGTTTCTTTTTCATAAATGAATGCTGAGATATCTGTGGAACTCCTAGTTCTTAAGTTTGTCAGTATACTTATCTTTTAAAAAACATTTATGAACTATTTCCAACGTTGAGAAAAAGTCAAAAGAGTAACACACCTATAAACTCATCTTTCAGATTTTAAAAAAGATTTATTTTTAATTGGAAGATAGCTGCTTTACAATTTTGTGTTGGTTTTTGCCATACATCAACATGAATCCGCCATAGGTGTACATACGTCCCCTCCCTCTTGAACTTCCTCCCGCCTCCCACACCATTCCTCCCCTCTAGGTTGTCATCATCCAGATTTTAAAATGTTAACATTTTGTCATATTTACTCTGTTTCTTATTTTTTAGAATTTTTATTGGAGTATAGTTGCTTTACAGTGTTGTTAGTTTCTTGTTGTATATACAAGCTAGTGAATTATACTTTATATATACTTTGCTAGTGAGTCAGTCATCTGTATTACATATATCCCCTCTTTTTTGGGTTTCTTTCCCATTTATGTCACCACCAAGTGCTGTGTAGAATTCTCTGTGCTTTAAGTAAGTTCTCTTAGTTATTTTATACACAGTGTATATATGTCAGTCTCAATCTTCCAATTCATCTCGTGTGTGTGTGCGTGTGCGTGTGTGCGTGTGCTTGTATTCAGTGTGTATATGTCAGTCTCAATCTTCCAATAAATCTCGCGTGTGTGTGTGTGTGCACGTGCGCGTGTGTGTGTGCATGTGTGTGTCGGCCCCATGGACTTCAACCCACAAAGCTCCTCTGTCCATAGATTCCACATACAAGTGATATTATACAATATTTGTTTTTCTTCCCTTTGTTTCAAAATAAAACCTTGCACATATTTGAAGCCTCATTTGTAACCCCTCTCTCACAAACTTCCCATTTTCCATTCTTAAATGTTATACTCACTCATACCTTTATGCTCATGAAGCATCCACAGACAGGCAAACATTGGCGGTATTGTGGGTTCAGTTCCAGACCACTGCAATAAAGTGAGCAATAAAGGATTCACATGAGTATTGTGGTTTCCCAGTGGGTGTACAAGTTAGGTTTATACTCTAGTCTGTTAAGTGTGCAATAGCATTATGTCTAAAAATACAGCGTATGTACTTTAGTTAAATATTGCTAAAAATGCTAACCATAATTTGAGCCTTCATTGAGTTGTAATTATTCTCAAAAGTATCATCAAAGATCACTGATCATAGATGATCATAATAAACATAGCAGTAATGAAAAAGTTTGGAAATACTATGAGAATTACAAAATGCAAATACTGTTGGAAAAATGGCATTGATAGGATTGGCATAAATCTTCAGTTTGTTAAAGCAATATCTGTGAAGTGCAATAAAGTAAAGCATAATAAAGCAAGATCTGCCTGTAAATGTTTTTAAAAATTTTCAGAAATAGTAATACTGTTTTCTATGTCTATCCTGGAGTGAAGCCACCCCACTTCTGACATCAGATGGCGTTAATAAGGTGAGAGGGAAAGGGGCAAGGCTACAGGAGAATCATCTGTAGGGAGACACTCAGCAGTCGTACGGTGGACAGTGGAGTGGCCAAGCTGGCTGCCTCCCTTTGTATTTTCTTCTGGCTGCACTGCAGCGTCATGTGGGATCTTCGTTTCCTGACCAGAGACTGAACCTGAGCCCCCAGCTGGGGAAGCATGGCGTTTTAACCTCTGGACCGCCAGGGAAGTCCCCGTTGAGTAACCCCCTTTCTTGAACTGTGAGATGAGTTACTATTAGAAGAGGAATGCCAGTTCTCTGATGTGTTGGGTCTTCAAGGGTGAAAGCTGCGTAATCTTTAACAGAAGTTCCTCAGGAAAACAGGTGACTGTGTTAATAGAACCCAGTGGATTAAGGTACATTGAAAATAAAACATCCTTGGTGTCATCCAGAAAATAAACTGTAGGACTTGTTTCGTGGCTCTTCTCTCCTGTGACTGCCCTGCTTGTCTTTGGAACGTCTCTGGGTAGCTCATCTCTCACTTGGTAAAATGCTGGTTGAAACTATTAGGACTAGTTACAGCGGTTTTGTTTAAAAATGGCACCTGGCTCCATTGCTGTGGGACTAGCAGTAAGAAATGAGAGCTGCCAAGCCTGGTGACCACAAATACCAATTGGACCGTTGCGTACACAGGCACTTTCCCCTCGATCAGTGGTGTGTGGCGACAAGGCTTCCATTTTTGAAGGATACCCACGGAACTTGTAGAGTTGTAACAGGCATTGGGTTCTTAGGAAGTATTTTTGTGTCATGATGGAAAAGAATCTGGAGGTAAAAACTGGACTGGACTGTGATTTATAAAGAACTGTAATTGGGGGAACATACATGAGTTAGCTCACTTGTTTACTATAACTCAGGATTTGGCAGCCAGCTTTCAGAACTTATTTTAAATGAAAAGCAGTTGGTGCTGTTTTGTTTTGCTTTGTTCGAATACACCACTGATGGTATGACTTTTCCAATCACCTGACTTGAGCAGGGAAATGGAAAAAGAAATGCATTCCTTTTACTGAGCAGGGTGTCAGGCTGAAGTAATTGAAGGCTTATTTCCAATGGTTTATTTCATTAATTTCTCAAGAAATATTCGTTCACCTCTGACCATCCCAGCTAACTTTGTGCAGTTAACACAAACCTGAAGAAGCCATACAAATTGTACCCACTGGTTTCAGAAGCATCTAGGTTGCTTTTCCAATGTGGTAACGAAGTGCCTTTCATCCCTTTATAGGGCTCTATTATAGGCTATTGCAGTAATTTAAAACCTATGTACCTAGACTCCTGACCTTGTTATAACATCACTTTATAATTCTCAAAATACTTGGCTCTTGAAGATTTTCTTAGCACCAGCCATGTATTCTTAAAGAGCCCAGATGATTTGTCTTTGGTATTACATTACCTGTATCTGCTTAGCTGGTCATACCTAACAGTCTTACTGTATTATCAGACAGAAACCCTTCTGTTTTGTTTTGTTTTGTTTTTTTTTTTGGTATTTCATAGCTTAACCAGGCTGTCACTTGTTAGCATTGTCCATATAAAGAAATGCCCTTTTTGGGAACAATGGCAATGTTCACCTTCAAGCTTTGGGTGGAGAAGCAGCCCTCCAGCTGGGTTCACTGTCGGCTCACCGAGACTGCTGGTGACGCTGGAGAAGCACAGTGTTCCGTGGGTGACTGTCGTGAAGGTGGTCATGGATTCGAGGCCAAGGGTGTTACCCTTGGGGCTCTCACCGTGTTTGTTGCCTAGTTGCTGATGTTCACCAAGTGAACGTGGACCTGAGTTCCCAGCACAGGTCTGGAATGGGCGCTGTTCGCTGAGAGCTTGGTTCTTCCCTGCTTACTTTACTTATGTTAATAGAATGTGCTAGGTTATCTGTTGGGCTTCACCTTTGCTTTTCAATAAGATCTACCATTTGTGCCATTTCAAAACATCCTGTGCTTATGCCTGTCAATTGTTATCCAGAGAATTTTTTTTTTTTTTACTCAGATCTGAAGCTATTGGAGAGTAAAATAAATCTCATTTATATGGACTTCACTATCAGAATTTTTGACAAATTTACTTAGGAGAAAAAGCAAATAAGATCAGAGGGAATATATTTAACTCTTGAAGGGAGACTCCTTTATGGAGATTAGCACATTGTTAATAATAGTAGTAATATTTGATCTGTACATTGGATAGGATTTCTGCCTGGAAATGCTAGAATAACCATCTGCATTACTGATGTTGAGCACATTTACTATTTCTTTTTTACAAAGGAACAATTATAAGTACTTTTTACTAAGAACTTGCTATATATCTGTACTATGATAAATGTCTCATATGTATTAAAATCAGCCAATCCTTACGAAAAATAGTGAAACAATTTGGGGACAAACCTGTGGATGCATACAGAGAAACTAACCTCTTGGGATTACTTGGGAAACAGTAAGACGAAGCTGAAACTTAAAGTGGGTTATCAAGGCAAAATTTTAATTTGGCTGAGTCAAAATTTCAGAAAAGGTTTCTTACTCATTATTGATCCAACATGAATACAGTCCAGAAGAGAGGGTTATTCTTGGTTCCTCTTGGTCAGTGTTTAGACCTGTGTTACCAACATCCTGATTGATGTCATCTTTTTAATTTAGTTTCTGCTTGGTTGGAGTTTCTTAGTGGAGTGGATGAGAATTATAGATTAGAGAAAGTTAATTTTAATACTTTGTTGCTTTGAGCAGCTAATTGTATATTTGCAATAGAAGGGACAGGAGTTCCTGTGAAAGATTCTGCTTTTGTGGCAGCTCAGGAGGAGAGCCTGGCAGGTGAGGGCAGTGGGCATGTTGGAAAGATGACATCTGTGCCAGAGGCTAAGCCATAATGTATGTGGTTGGAATTGTCATCACTTTGGGGAGAAGGTGATTCATCTTTGTTTTTATTGGCCCTCTAGAAATATGGTTAAAGGTGAGGAACTGGAAACTGAAGAGACCAGTGTGGAACAAGCCTTCTCTGACATATGTCAGAACTTGCTGAACAATGTGTATTCCAACTCCTTGGGCATCTGGGGAACAGAGAAAAGCTTCATAGGCCTGACCTCTTAACTGAATGTTGCTGCTGCTGCTGCTAAGTCGCTTCAGTTGTGTCTGACTCTATGCGACCCCATAGCTGTCTCTTATACACATCTTGTGCGTGTGCGCGTGTGCTTGTATTCAGTGTGTATATGTCAGTCTCAATCTTCCAATAAATCTCGCGTGTGTGTGTGCATGTGTGTGTCGGCCCCATGGACTTCAACCCACAAAGCTCCTCTGTCCATAGATTCCACATACAAGTGATATTATACAGTATTTGTTTTTCTTCCCTTTGTTTCAAAATAAAACCTTGCACATATTTGAAGCCTCATTTGTAACCCCTCTCTCACAAACTTCCCATTTTCCATTCTTAAATGTTATACTCACTCATACCTTTATGCTCATGAAGCATCCACAGACAGGCAAACANGACTCTATGCGACCCCATAGACAGCAGCCCACCAGGCTCCCCCGTCCATGGGATTCTCCAGGCAAGAACACTGGAGCGGGTTGTCATTTCCTTTTCCAGAGCATGAAAGTGAAAAGTGAAAGGGAAGTCACTTCAGTCGTGCCTGACTCTTAGCGACCCCATGGACTGCAGCCTACCAGGCTCCTCCGTCCATGGGATTTTCCAGGCAAGAGTACTGAAGTGGGGTGCCATTGCCTTCTCCAACTGAATGTTGAGTACCTCATAGAAAACGTGGTATCGTGGACATCCAGCTTACTAGCCCAGACCTCGGTCTCCTGACGTCAAGCCCAAGGCGGTTACCCCTTGGTTCTTCTAACGTACTTGTCCCTCACTGCCAGTTGCTTGCTGGAAAACATATCAGGGGTCTCTCACAACAGCTTCATAACCCTCAGGGATCAGAAGCCTGTTTCAGGCTGAATGTAGTGATGGCGCACTCTTGAAGGTCTTCTGTCGGCTGCTGCTGATGGCTAATCATTCAGATCTATAGTTTAGACCATACAGTCCTTCATTCTCCCCCCACCCCTTGATTCCTCTCTCACTTCCTTCTCCTCTTTCCCTCTCTCTTTTCCTTCAGTCAATAGGCAGATTATGAAAGCCTTTCATGCAAAAGTTGACTTAGGAAAATAAGGCCATCGGTGGATTTTGGAAATAGATCCTCAAGGCACCATTGTGCTGTTTGGTTCTGGCGATGGAGGTGGCAATGGATAGCTCAGACCAAGCTTTGGCTCTGGGGTGGCGTGCGTTATGCCATAATAATTGGGTCTTCTGAGGGTACAATGAAATAGCACATTTTACTTCCAGTCATTAAATACACATGTGTTGTGCCAGGCAGCAGTGTAGGACGTGCCCCTGTCCTCACTTCTTGGCCCAGCTCACGTTTAAGCAGAACATACCTCTGGAGCTTCAGAAGAAGGTGTTGGGGATACCACTGGATTGTGGAAAATGCACCTTAGTAAGCTGATCATTTGGATGGTGTGTAGACTTTCTGAGTCTAGTCATTTTGAAGAGGAATATGTTAGGAAAATATTGTGAGCTTATTTGTTCTTGAAGCAAAATTTCTAGCCTGAAATACAACTTCGTGGCAAAGTGTGGAGTAGGGGTAACTGCCTTGGGCTTGACTCAGGAGACGGAGGTCTGGGCTAGTTGGCTGGATGTCTGGGATCTGTGCAGTACTTGGGTCTTTGGCTCTTCCTGAAAGACTCTCTTGGGTTCATTTCCATGCTGACATGGCCTGACCTGATGTCTCTTTGCCTTCCAAAGGCGAAGGTTCTCAGCTTCTGCAACTGTGGACTCGTATTTCTTGGTCCTTTCAGCAGATGAATTTTGAAATAAAAAAACTTGAGATGTTTTACCTCTTCCTGCTTAGAGTCCTTCAATAACTTTATCATCATCCCTGTTGAGGGACACTGGATCGATTTGTTTTCCATTATTTTCTTCAGTAGTTTTCCCTCTCACAATAAGCAAATGAGAGTGTTACTGATGAGGAAACCAAAGCTTCAAGAGGTTGAGTAACATCCTTCAGGTCACACTGCCAGTACCTGTAGGATCAGGATTCATCCCCAGCCTAACTTGAAACTCACTACACCATTTTGTTTCTCTGGGCCTATATAGCTGAGGATGACATGTATTATTTTCCTGTCATTTATTCATTCTTTAAATATTTTCTCATACTAAGATCCAGCTTCTTTGCTAGGTAATGAGTTCACGCAGGGCCAGGACTGTGTCTAGATTTTCATTTTCCCTACAGCATCTGGACCAGAGTAAGTGTTCAGTAGATACACGTATGCTACGTGAATGACGGCTAGAAGTGGGGGTATAGTTCATGGTTACAAGGGTTTGCTCAACCCACCTGAGTTTACAGCTTCCTCCACAGGGCTTCCTCGTGGCTTGGTTGGTAAAGAATCTGCCTGCAATGCAGGAGACCCTGGTTTGATTCCTGGATCGGGAAGATCTGCTGTAGAAGAGATAGGCTATCCACTCCGGTATTCTTGGGCTTCTCTTGTGGCTCAGCTGGTAAAGAATCCACCTGCAATTTGGGAGACCTGGGTTCGACCCCTGGGTTGGGAAGATCCCCTGGAGAAAGGAAAGGCTACCCACTCCAGTATTCTGGCCTGGAGAATTCCACGGACTGAATAGTCCATGGGGTTGCAAAGAGTCAGACATGACTGAGCAACTTTGACTTCATTTCCACAGAGTATGAGTTCTTTAAACCCAGATGTAACCCTTGATGGAAGTTTTTCTTAACTGTGTTTGAGGATTTAATGATGGAAGCCATGGGCACTCCCTTTGCCGCTGTTTGAGGAAGTGTGAAGAATACTGAAGTTGATCCATTGGGAAGTCATGCCCAGTTATTCCCAACTATTTCCTTAATTTATCTTCAACTCTACTCTTCCCTTCTCCCTGCTTTTTCCGTCTCTTTCTCTCACACACAAAATCCTTTTGATGTCTTACTACGAAAGGCCTATTTCCACCTCCTGCAAGGCACCTTCCTACAGTCTCCACATCACGCTAGTCTCACCTCTTCCGGTATTCCCCAGAGCATACTTCCCTGTACTTCAGCTACAGCACTTATCAAAGCCCCGGTTATTCCTATTTTCAGAATAAATCTTTTTCATGAGTAGTTTCTTTTCTTTTTAAAAATTAATTAATTTATTTTTTGGCTGCAGCACATGGCATGCACGATCGTATTTCCCTGACCAGGGATTGAACCCACGCCCCCCTGCAGTGGATGCATGGCGTCCTAACCACTGGACCACCAGGGCAGTCCTATGAAGTAGACTGCAGTAAATATGGAACTAAAATGAAATTTGCCCAGAGATTCTCCCCAAGTGCCATCTTCCATGTATTAGGTGCTATGAGGGCCTTTAGAAGTAACATAGCATAGTCCCTAACCCCAAACCTGAAAAAATGAAGATATTTTCAAAATGAATGAGTGAGATGAATGCCCTTGTCTTAGCAGAGGCCAGAGAAGAATGGAGATGGATCTTATAAACTGGCTATAGTAATTTTTGCCAGATCATAACTTGAGCTGGATATATTCTTTAGATTTTCACCCCATATTCAAAGCCATGTAAATTTCTTTTGGATGTTTCCATGTCAGCGTACTTGTAAACATACCTGGTGGTGACGTTTCTTGGGAGATCATGCTTGAAGACCTTCAGTTACCTTCTGACCATATTTCAATCAAGGCTTTAATCACATTCTCAGCCATTTGAATTATTTAGCATCTTTTTGAGATTACATTTTTTATTCCTAATTATATGACAAAGATATATACTGTGAAATATTTATCATGTAATTATGATTAAAATGTACAGTCTCCCAAAAGATGTGAATAATTATGTTAAGTATTCTATATTTAATTAAAGGAGCCTGGGTGGACTGTGCTAGGTTGCCTTGGTTAAGCTGAGAACTACATTTCCCAGCATCCACTTCCCTGCCTGTTTCCGAGTTAGAGTTGGCCCAAAGAGGAACATACAGGGATCTGGAGGGCCATTCGGGGAAGGCAATGGCACCCCACCCCAGTACTCTTGCCTGGAAAATCCAATGGACGGAGGAGCCTGGTGGGCTGCAGTCCATGGGGTCGCTAACAGTCGGACAGACTGAGCGACTTCACTTTCACTTTTCTCTCATGCATTGGAGTAGGAAATGGCAACCCACTCCAATATTCTTGCCTGGAGAATCCCAGGGATGGGGGAGCCTGGTGGGCTGCCGTCTATGGGGTCGCACAGAGTCGGACACGACTGGAGTGACTTAGCAGCAGCAGCAGCAGGAGGGCCATTACTCTCCAGGATTTTGTTGACTGTCAGGTGAAGGATGGATGGCAGCACAGGTCTAATAGGTTCCTTGTTCTCTTCTGCATCCAGCATTTCTTTCCGACTCTCGGCTCTGAGGCCCACCTGGAGATTGAGGCTCACCACCAGATTGCAGGGGGTGGTCTGCGGACGGACAGGATCTCAGCTACCCAGAGGCTTTTCCCCAGCTTCCCTGTGAAGTCCTTTTGGTGGCCGGACATGCCTGCCTTCTCTGATAGATTGCTTGGTGACTGCTGATCCTCCAGCACCCCGCTTCCAGACCTTGGCACCTCCTTCTTGGCTCTTCCCACAACTGTGCACATTCAGATTCCTGTAATAAAGCCCTGTTCTGTGACTCGCCACCACACCACCGCCCCACACCCCCGTCTCCCCATGATGTCTCTGCTTCCCTGGCTGAACCTGACTGACATGGGTAGGAGAATTAGAAGCAAGTGAGAAGTTTTTTTCAAAAGAGATTTTATTCTTTCAGACCCTTTTGCTTTTAACATTGTTGTTAAGGGCAAATGATTAGAGGTGAATGAAGGTGCTAAAACCTTTCTGACTCTAAAACCTTTCTGACTCGCTTCTGTGGTCTCTAGAGCCTAATGGGATGTCTTTGTTATGTGAAATGACCCTGCTGACCCACTAAGCGTTTGTGAAGGTGGGTTTGTGCTGATCTAGACAAACGCAGATTTGTGAAAGCTCCTGAAAGAGGACTGACCTGTTTATTTCTGTCCTTCATCCCTTCCTCCCAGTCTCTCAATCTCTCTCTTTCTCTATCATCTTATGCTTTTAGGACCAGTGGATGGCATTTTTTTTTTTTAGGGGTTCAAGTTTTAGCTAGACTAGGAACACAACAGATCTTACTTAAACTTACTCAAGAACATGCCTTAATACTGCTAAGATCACTGGCCACCAAAGTATTCCCTTTGAGGGTCATTTTTTGTTTCCCTAAACTTTTCATTCATCTACCACTCCCCCACCCATCCATCAATGCATTCCTCCATCTATCCATTTGCTCATCTATCCGTCCATCCATCCATCCACCTACCTTCTTATCCTAACACTTCCAAATGACCTGATTTGGACACAGTATTGTGTTCAGAAGGGTGGGCTGTGTAGCAGAACTGTTGGGTTCAAGTACAGTTGCTGTAACTAGCTAACTATGGAATTTGAGTTTGTTATTTGACCTCTGAGCCTCATGTCCTCAGCCTCTTCCATGGAAATAATAATGTGGTGTCCATTTTATAGGGTTAGTTCAGTTCAGTCGCTCAGTCATGTCCTACTCTTTGTGACCCCATGGACTGCAGCATGCCAGGCCTCCCTGTCCATCACCAACTCCCGGAGTTTACTCAGACTCATGTCCATTGAGTCAGTGATACCATCCAACCATCTCATCCTCTGTCATCCCCTTCTGCTGTCAGTCTTTCCCAGCATCAGTGTCTTTTCAGTAAGTCAGCTCTTCGCATCAGGTGGCCAAAGTATTGGAGTTTCAGCTTCAACATCAGTCCTTCCAATGAACACTCAGGAATGATCTCCTTTAGGATGGACTGGTTGGATCTCCTTGCAGTCCAAGGGACTCTCAAGGGTCTTCTCCAACACCACAGTTCAAAAGAATCAGTTTTCAGCACTCAGCTTTCTTTATAGTCCAACTCTCACATTCATACATGACTGCTGAAAAAACCATAGCCTTGACAGACCTTTGTTGGCAAAGTAATGTCTCTGCTTTTTAATATGCTGTCTAGGTTGGTCATTACTCTCCTACCAAGGAGTAAACATCTTTTAATTTCATGGCTGCAGTCACTATATGCAGTGATTTTGGAGCCCTCAAAAATAAAGTCTGCCACTGTTTCCCCATCTATTTGCCATGAAGTATTTGAGCATTACTTTGCTAGCGTGTGAGACAAGTGCAATTGTGCGGTAGTTTGAGCATTCTTTGGCATTGCCTTTCTTGGGAACTGGGATGCAAACTGACCTTTTCCAGTCCTGTGGCCACTTTATAAGGTAGTTATAAGGATTCGATGAGATAATGAATATAAAGTGATTAGCACTACTATATGGCCTATTTCCTGTATTATTAATTGTTGCTATTGAGATGACTTTCTTTGTCAACCCTTTATTCAGCTCCAACTTTATTGAGACATAATTGATGTATGATTGTTATTGTATTTAATCAAAGGTGAATTTTTGTCTTTGTCTTCAAGAAGCTTTCAGTTTACAGAGCTGGGCAGGCACATAAGCCAGATGACGCGGCCTGAAGCCGAGAGGAAGGAGATAAGAATTAGACATTTTTCTCTGAAGCCTAAAGATATCGGAAGTGTAGTGAATGAACATTATGTGGATGTATACCAAATGTAAATATGTTACATAATCATAATCATTATTAAAAAGAAAAGAGTCTCTCAAATTACCACTCCCCAACGTATCTTCTGCACAATTACACTTTCAGTCCTGGACCAAAGCCCTGTGAGATGGACCCAAAGCCACAGGACTGTGTGTATAACCCCAGTTCACACTTCCACAGAGATTTAAATGAACTTCATGCTTGACTCCAAGGCAGCTGACTTTCTGGTTGTACCTGGGGTAGTGACCTTGGACTGTGGTTGTCTTGTTGAAGAAAGATGAGTTGGATCAAGTGGAATTCACTCGTACTATATGAAAGAGACTGAGGCGGTGGTGGTGGGTGGATCGACAGTCCTGCACATTTAGGGACAGGGAAAGCCACTTCCGGTCCCTGTGTAAGAAAGTAAGTCGAGGCGGGAACACAGATGTGCACTGAGGGGCAGGGACCGTGGGACCCCTGAGAAACAGAGACCTTGCTTCCACGGAGACGTTTGGCCCGGGGATATTTTTTGCAGTGCTAGGCGGGCTGTGTCTTCTGCATTTCTTACATTAGGTGCATTTCCTGGAGTCTCTGGGATGCGGTTCTATAGGTTCATTTGTTCTCCTTTGTACTACGAAGTTTATACTTACCTTATAAAGTAAATTGGGAAGCTCCCTTAATTTTTCTTGTCTCTGAAATGATTTAAAACAATGATTATATATTCCTTGAAAGTTTGGTAAAAGCTGCCTAGAAAAATCATCTGCACCTTGTGGGTTTTAAGTGTTAGGAGTGGTAGACAGTCTTCCTTAGCAATTCAATGTGATTTATTTCAGCTATTCCTTTTGAGTCAGTTTTGGTAATCTTGAACATATATATTTTAGAAACATTTATTTCATGTAAATTTTCACATTTATTGTTCATAGTATTCTGTTATGATTTAAAAAAATCTTTACTGTTTATTCCTGATAGTGATTATTTGTGACTTTTATTAATCAGTTTTGTTCTTTGGTTCTGTTTCATGCTTCTTTAGTGGAACACAAAACTCACTAACTCTCAGTCTTATTTAAAAATAAATCTACATAAATCCTTATATTTACTTTTAGGTACATTCTTCATTGTATCTCACTAGTTTTGGTATGAGTTATTTCATACTTGTTTGGTTCCACGTACTTAATAATTTTCACTGAGTTTTCCACTTTTACCTCTGAAGTATTGAGATGTACATTTAAAATTCCAAACATGTGGGCTGTTTTTTAATTGATTTATAGCTAAATGACAGCATAGTCAGAAAGAGTGGTCTAAATGATACCAATTTTTATGATTTTTTCAGTTTCCCGTTGTGACACAAATTTTGATATTTCTGCAAAAATTTTTCTCTATTTGTCAGGCGCGTGGTTCAATTTTTATACTTATTACATTGCTAATTTTGATGTTCAGATCTGTTATGCTCTTATTAAATTTTGATCTATATTATCTGTCAGTCTTCTGATGTGTTAAGCTCTCCCGCTATGTTGATTTGTCAGTTTCTGCTTGTAATTTTGATTTTTCTTCATGTATTTTTTTCTTTTGGCTTTATGCATGTTTATATATTTTATGAATTAGTATATCTTAAGGCTATGTTATCAGGTATATACAAGTTTATTATGAAGTATGTCTCTTCATCCCTGTGAATACCTTTTGCTTTAAGTATTATCTAGTGTATTATTACTCTGTGAGCTTTATTTTAGATATTGCATGTTAGGTACTTTTATATATATGTATATTTTCAGTCTTTCTTGTGAATTTTATTTATGTCTATTTTAAGTGTCTTATAGTTGGATTAAAGATACAAATGCAGTCTCATAATTTGGTGTTCAACTGCTCAGTTGTGTCCAGTTCTTTGTGACCCCATGGACCACTGCACGCCAGGCTTTCCTGTTCTTCATCATCTCCCAGAGTTTGCTCAAATTCATGTCCATTGAGTTGGGGATGCCATCCAACCATCTCATCCTCTGTCGTCCGCTTCTCCTCCTACCTTCAGTCTTTCCCAGCATCAGGGTCTTTTCCAATGACTCATCTCTTTGCATCAGGTAGCCAAATCCTTGGAGCTTCAGCATCAGTCCTTCCAGTGAATATTCAGGGTTGATTTCCTTTAGGATGGACTGGTTTGATCTCCTTGCTGTCCAAGGGACTCTTAAGAGTCTTCTCCAGCACCAGTTTGAAGGCATCAATTCTTAAAAAAAAAAAATCTAATAATACCAGTCTATGATCACTGATACATATGAATTTATTTCTACAGTTTCTACTGTCTTATTTATTTGCACATTTTTGTTTACTATGCTTTTGTTTTCTCTTTCCTCTTTCTCTGCTATCTGTTGTATTGATAGTTTTTCATATTCCTCTGTATTCCCCTACCTCACTTCTTGTTTGGAAAAGTTGGTGTGCTTAGCAGCTCAGTCACGTCCAACTCCTTGTGACCCCATGAACTGTAGCCTGCCAGGCTCCTCTTTCCATGGCATTCTCCAGGCAAGAATACTGAAGTGGGCAGCCATTTCCTTTTCCAGTGGGTCTTCCTGACCCAGGGATTGAACCTGAGTCTCCTGCATTGTGAGAGGAGTCTTCACCATCTGAGCCACCAGGGAAGCCCATAAGTTGGAGGTTGATCTTAAAATTTTAACACTCATAATTAACTATAAAATTTTGTATCACACTCTATAATTATTCAGTAGTTTTAGCATATTCCCATCATCTACAATGGCCTCTCACATGTTACCCACTCACTGAGCACTTCACTTCACTATCTTATAATTGATGTTTATAGTTTTACCCAATTTTAAATTAGCAAAGTTTTTTTTGTAGTCTAGCAGTTAATTAAATGTATTAACATATATTATGTGTATATATATCTTTGCCCATAGTTGTTTTTTCCCTTTTGTTAATTTTTCTTCTTGTTGAAATATATCCTTTTGTTTTATTTTTCCTTAGTAATCTGAAAATATGTATGTATTCTAGATGGTGTCTTTATTTTGTCCTCACTCTTGAAGGATAGTTTATCTGGATATAAAATTCTAATTTGAAAGTTACTTTTCCCTCAGCATCTTTTAAGAACATTTTTGTCATCTGTATTTGCACTTAACAGGTCTGTTGTGAGTCTATTGTTCCTTTACAGAACATCTGTCTTGTTTCCCCTTCTGTTACTCAGGGTTCTCCAGAGAAACAGAACCAATAGTGTGTATGTGTGTGTGTGTGTTTATGTGTATGTGTGTATACTTGTTTTAATGAATTGGCTCTTGTGGTTTTGATGGTTTGGTGAGTCAAAAATCTGATAGAATAGGCTGCAGACTGGAGACTGAGAAAAGAGTTACAGTTCAAATCCAAAGGCAGCTTGCTGATGAGCTAGAAAGAGCTGATGTTGCACATAAAATCTGGAGGCAGTCTGTGGCACAACCTCTTCTGCTTGGGGGAGGTCAAACTTCTGTTCTATTCAGGTATTCTGCTCATTAGATGAGCCCTACCCACATTATGGAGGGCAATCTGCATTACTCAAAGTCTACTGATTTAAACATAAATTTTATCTCAAAACACCCTCACAGAAATATCCAGAATAATGTTTGATCAAAAATCTGGGCATCATGGCTCAGCCAAACTTGCACATAAAGTGAAGCTGCTCAGTCGTGTCCAACTCAGCGACCCCATGGACTGCAGCCCACCAGGCTCCCCCGTCCATGGGATTTTCCAGGCAAGAGTACTGGAGTGGGGTGCCATCACCTTCTCCAAAATTAACCATCACGTTCTGCAAACTATTGTCTCTTTACCCTTTATATTCTGTAGTTTTCATTGTGATGTTCCTAGGTGTGGATTTTGTATTCCTGCTTAATACTCAAAATGTAGGAATGCTTATTTCTTATTTTAGAGTTTTGATCTGTCTCTTTTTCTCCTCTTATAATTTAGCTGGCATTGCTGTGGTGTCTGGACAGAGGAGTGATCAAAATGTGAGCTTAATGTGTTGTCTTGACCAGCTAGCACATGTGGTTTAAACTTTAAAAATGTTTTTTAGTTTTACAAATGTCATAAGATAGATGACCTAACAGGAAACAATTGGAAAAAGAAAAATAGCAGTTCAAATGTTGAGAATGTCCTCATATTGTCTGCTGCTGCTGCTAAGTCACTTCAGTCATGTCCGACTCTGTGTGACCCCATAGACGGCAGCCCACCAGGCTCCCCTGTCCCTGGGATTCTCCAGGCAAGAATACTGTCTACAATGAAAATAAATGTCTATTTGCAAGGGGCTGTTTTTGCAGATCTTAGGCCAAGTGGGTCCTCTCTCAGAATTTATTCTGCCAGCACCACTANTCTGTGTGACCCCATAGACGGCAGCCCACCAGGCTCCCCTGTCCCTGGGATTCTCCAGGCAAGAATACTGTCTACAATGAAAATAAATGTCTATTTGCAAGGGGCTGTTTTTGCAGATCTTAGGCCAAGTGGGTCCTCTCTCAGAATTTATTCTGCCAGCACCACTATTATGATCACCGGCACAGGAAGAAGAGCCACTCATCTTGGTTGGCTGATGGCAATATGGTTTTGTTCAGGTCATTTCAAGTTTTGGTGTGAAATGGAGATTGTGCCATCCTGACTTACCTCACTGGAAATATCAGCTGTGAAAGCACTTTGGAAAACATTTTGAAGAGCTAAGCCACAGTGGGTGGGATTATTATTAATATTGTTTGTTAATAATTCTCATGGGAGAGGGTTGTGTGGCCTGTGGAAATGGTTTTAGAAGCAGGGGGAATCTGTGTTCTTATCAATTGTGTGATCTTAGTGGGTAGATCAGTTAGTCTGACTCATCTTTAGAAAAAAGAGATAGTAGCTGTCACTCCTCAGTCCTTTTACTTTATTCTGTTAGTTTAGGGTCAGAGGTCAACGTTCCTTTGTCTCATCTGGAAACCTCAGTAGGGCCAAGTTTCATCTTAGAGTTAAACGGTGGACTTGAGAAGCCCAGGCACTTTGCCCTTTATCAACCCCCAAAGTGGTTTCTCTTTTCAGAACTTTAGCTATGTGAAGCCATTCTCATCCCTGAGAAAACCCACCAATTGCCTCTCATTGTTATTATTTTTTAAATGTTCGGACCCTCTGCGCATTTTCTTCATTCACTCACTTTTGGCTGCACTGGGTCTTTGCACAGGCTTTCTCTAGTTGTGGCAAGCAGGGCCTACTCTTCGTTGTGGTTCATGGGCTTCTCATTGCAGTGGCTTCTCTCGTTGCAGAGCACAAGCTCCAGGCACACAGGCTTCAGTAGTTTCAGTTCAAAGGCTCAGTAGTTGTGCTGCACAGACTTGGTTGCTCCACGGCTTGTAGAATCTTCCTGGGATCGAACCTGTGTCCCCTTCATTGGCAGGTGGATTCTTATCCATTGTGCCACCAAGGATTCTGCCTTTCATTATTTTTTGATTCCTTGGCTACAGGGCCCTAGAACTTCAAAGAGGTTCAGAGGGATATGTCCACAGGGTCCAGGGAGGCAGATCGGGCTCAGCCATTCCCTACCCGGCACCCGCCTCTCCTTGCCTACCACCTCCATGCCTCCCCAGGGCAGGGGCTTGTGATGAGTATGCTCACAGTGCTGGTTCGCTGTCCTTTTCTCTTCTTACTGTCATTCACGAGGGCTGCACCAGGAAGGAAGGCATGTGGACCATGGAATCTCCAAAAGGACAGAGGATTCTGATGTGGTGTAGGAGCACCATTCCTGCCCAGCTGAGAGGTGATTGTGATTTGTATGCAAGAACTTGGACTTGGCTACAAAGAACCTGAGTGGCTACAAAGAATAGCTCCGTGGTCTTGGGCTGATTTTAGCTTCCTCACTGGCAAAATGGGAGGTGGGTTGCAGTTGTCAATGCCCCAAGGTCCACAGCAGAAGGTATGGTACGTTTTGCTGCTCTGATTGTGCCTGTCTCAGGAAAGGGGCTGATCCTTACTCTGGGGCGGCTCCTTGATAGGTCCTGGGGCGAGGTCCTCAGCATGATGCTGCAGTATCCCTTACTCTGCTTTCTTCTTTAAAGTGGCTTCTCTATTTCCTTCTTTCACTGTTTTCTAAGAATCTCACTTCCTTTCTGAATTCAACTTGCTCTAAAGTCAGGAAACTCTGTACTGTTAAGTCTATTTGTAGGGCAGCACTAGAGATCCTTCCCTGGTGGCTCAGATGGTAAAGAATCTGCCTGCAATGCAGGAGACCAATGTTTGATCCTCGTGCTGGGAAGATCCCCTGGAGAAGGCAATGGCTACCCACTCCAGCATTCTTGCCTGGAAAATTCCATGGATGGAGGAGCCTGGTGGGCTACAGTCCATGGGGTCACAAAGAGTCNAGGCTGTGTCTTCTGCATTTCTTACATTAGGTGCATTTCCTGGAGTCTCTGGGATGCGGTTCTATAGGTTCATTTGTTCTCCTTTGTACTACGAAGTTTATACTTACCTTATAAAGTAAATTGGGAAGCTCCCTTAATTTTTCTTGTCTCTGAAATGATTTAAAACAATGATTATATATTCCTTGAAAGTTTGGTAAAAGCTGCCTAGAAAAATCATCTGCACCTTGTGGGTTTTAAGTGTTAGGAGTGGTAGACAGTCTTCCTTAGCAATTCAATGTGATTTATTTCAGCTATTCCTTTTGAGTCAGTTTTGGTAATCTTGAACATATATATTTTAGAAACATTTATTTCATGTAAATTTTCACATTTATTGTTCATAGTATTCTGTTATGATTTAAAAAAATCTTTACTGTTTATTCCTGATAGTGATTATTTGTGACTTTTATTAATCAGTTTTGTTCTTTGGTTCTGTTTCATGCTTCTTTAGTGGAACACAAAACTCACTAACTCTCAGTCTTATTTAAAAATAAATCTACATAAATCCTTATATTTACTTTTAGGTACATTCTTCATTGTATCTCACTAGTTTTGGTATGAGTTATTTCATACTTGTTTGGTTCCACGTACTTAATAATTTTCACTGAGTTTTCCACTTTTACCTCTGAAGTATTGAGATGTACATTTAAAATTCCAAACATGTGGGCTGTTTTTTAATTGATTTATAGCTAAATGACAGCATAGTCAGAAAGAGTGGTCTAAATGATACCAATTTTTATGATTTTTTCAGTTTCCCGTTGTGACACAAATTTTGATATTTCTGCAAAAATTTTTCTCTATTTGTCAGGCGCGTGGTTCAATTTTTATACTTATTACATTGCTAATTTTGATGTTCAGATCTGTTATGCTCTTATTAAATTTTGATCTATATTATCTGTCAGTCTTCTGATGTGTTAAGCTCTCCCGCTATGTTGATTTGTCAGTTTCTGCTTGTAATTTTGATTTTTCTTCATGTATTTTTTTCTTTTGGCTTTATGCATGTTTATATATTTTATGAATTAGTATATCTTAAGGCTATGTTATCAGGTATATACAAGTTTATTATGAAGTATGTCTCTTCATCCCTGTGAATACCTTTTGCTTTAAGTATTATCTAGTGTATTATTACTCTGTGAGCTTTATTTTAGATATTGCATGTTAGGTACTTTTATATATATGTATATTTTCAGTCTTTCTTGTGAATTTTATTTATGTCTATTTTAAGTGTCTTATAGTTGGATTAAGGATACAAATGCAGTCTCATAATTTGGTGTTCAACTGCTCAGTTGTGTCCAGTTCTTTGTGACCCCATGGACCACTGCACGCCAGGCTTTCCTGTTCTTCATCATCTCCCAGAGTTTGCTCAAATTCATGTCCATTGAGTTGGGGATGCCATCCAACCATCTCATCCTCTGTCGTCCGCTTCTCCTCCTACCTTCAGTCTTTCCCAGCATCAGGGTCTTTTCCAATGACTCATCTCTTTGCATCAGGTAGCCAAATTCTTGGAGCTTCAGCATCAGTCCTTCCAGTGAATATTCAGGGTTGATTTCCTTTAGGATGGACTGGTTTGATCTCCTTGCTGTCCAAGGGACTCTTAAGAGTCTTCTCCAGCACCAGTTTGAAGGCATCAATTCTTAAAAAAAAAAAATCTAATAATACCAGTCTATGATCACTGATACATATGAATTTATTTCTACAGTTTCTACTGTCTTATTTATTTGCACATTTTTGTTTACTATGCTTTTGTTTTCTC
The DNA here is from genome assembly GCA_006410675.1 of Oreotragus oreotragus. Classification (NCBI taxonomy): domain Eukaryota; kingdom Metazoa; phylum Chordata; class Mammalia; order Artiodactyla; family Bovidae; genus Oreotragus; species Oreotragus oreotragus. The sequence continues at coordinate 102,399 of SJYX01000584.1, read as the reverse complement.
TTTCCTCTTTCTCTGCTATCTGTTGTATTGATAGTTTTTCATATTCCTCTGTATTCCCCTACCTCACTTCTTGTTTGGAAAAGTTGGTGTGCTTAGCAGCTCAGTCACGTCCAACTCCTTGTGACCCCATGAACTGTAGCCTGCCAGGCTCCTCTTTCCATGGCATTCTCCAGGCAAGAATACTGAAGTGGGCAGCCATTTCCTTTTCCAGTGGGTCTTCCTGACCCAGGGATTGAACCTGAGTCTCCTGCATTGTGAGAGGAGTCTTCACCATCTGAGCCACCAGGGAAGCCCATAAGTTGGAGGTTGATCTTAAAATTTTAACACTCATAATTAACTATAAAATTTTGTATCACACTCTATAATTATTCAGTAGTTTTAGCATATTCCCATCATCTACAATGGCCTCTCACATGTTACCCACTCACTGAGCACTTCACTTCACTATCTTATAATTGATGTTTATAGTTTTACCCAATTTTAAATTAGCAAAGTTTTTTTTGTAGTCTAGCAGTTAATTAAATGTATTAACATATATTATGTGTATATATATCTTTGCCCATAGTTGTTTTTTCCCTTTTGTTAATTTTTCTTCTTGTTGAAATATATCCTTTTGTTTTATTTTTCCTTAGTAATCTGAAAATATGTATGTATTCTAGATGGTGTCTTTATTTTGTCCTCACTCTTGAAGGATAGTTTATCTGGATATAAAATTCTAATTTGAAAGTTACTTTTCCCTCAGCATCTTTTAAGAACATTTTTGTCATCTGTATTTGCACTTAACAGGTCTGTTGTGAGTCTATTGTTCCTTTACAGAACATCTGTCTTGTTTCCCCTTCTGTTACTCAGGGTTCTCCAGAGAAACAGAACCAATAGTGTGTATGTGTGTGTGTGTGTTTATGTGTATGTGTGTATACTTGTTTTAATGAATTGGCTCTTGTGGTTTTGATGGTTTGGTGAGTCAAAAATCTGATAGAATAGGCTGCAGACTGGAGACTGAGAAAAGAGTTACAGTTCAAATCCAAAGGCAGCTTGCTGATGAGCTAGAAAGAGCTGATGTTGCACATAAAATCTGGAGGCAGTCTGTGGCACAACCTCTTCTGCTTGGGGGAGGTCAAACTTCTGTTCTATTCAGGTATTCTGCTCATTAGATGAGCCCTACCCACATTATGGAGGGCAATCTGCATTACTCAAAGTCTACTGATTTAAACATAAATTTTATCTCAAAACACCCTCACAGAAATATCCAGAATAATGTTTGATCAAAAATCTGGGCATCATGGCTCAGCCAAACTTGCACATAAAGTGAAGCTGCTCAGTCGTGTCCAACTCAGCGACCCCATGGACTGCAGCCCACCAGGCTCCCCCGTCCATGGGATTTTCCAGGCAAGAGTACTGGAGTGGGGTGCCATCACCTTCTCCAAAATTAACCATCACGTTCTGCAAACTATTGTCTCTTTACCCTTTATATTCTGTAGTTTTCATTGTGATGTTCCTAGGTGTGGATTTTGTATTCCTGCTTAATACTCAAAATGTAGGAATGCTTATTTCTTATTTTAGAGTTTTGATCTGTCTCTTTTTCTCCTCTTATAATTTAGCTGGCATTGCTGTGGTGTCTGGACAGAGGAGTGATCAAAATGTGAGCTTAATGTGTTGTCTTGACCAGCTAGCACATGTGGTTTAAACTTTAAAAATGTTTTTTAGTTTTACAAATGTCATAAGATAGATGACCTAACAGGAAACAATTGGAAAAAGAAAAATAGCAGTTCAAATGTTGAGAATGTCCTCATATTGTCTGCTGCTGCTGCTAAGTCACTTCAGTCATGTCCGACTCTGTGTGACCCCATAGACGGCAGCCCACCAGGCTCCCCTGTCCCTGGGATTCTCCAGGCAAGAATACTGTCTACAATGAAAATAAATGTCTATTTGCAAGGGGCTGTTTTTGCAGATCTTAGGCCAAGTGGGTCCTCTCTCAGAATTTATTCTGCCAGCACCACTATTATGATCACCGGCACAGGAAGAAGAGCCACTCATCTTGGTTGGCTGATGGCAATATGGTTTTGTTCAGGTCATTTCAAGTTTTGGTGTGAAATGGAGATTGTGCCATCCTGACTTACCTCACTGGAAATATCAGCTGTGAAAGCACTTTGGAAAACATTTTGAAGAGCTAAGCCACAGTGGGTGGGATTATTATTAATATTGTTTGTTAATAATTCTCATGGGAGAGGGTTGTGTGGCCTGTGGAAATGGTTTTAGAAGCAGGGGGAATCTGTGTTCTTATCAATTGTGTGATCTTAGTGGGTAGATCAGTTAGTCTGACTCATCTTTAGAAAAAAGAGATAGTAGCTGTCACTCCTCAGTCCTTTTACTTTATTCTGTTAGTTTAGGGTCAGAGGTCAACGTTCCTTTGTCTCATCTGGAAACCTCAGTAGGGCCAAGTTTCATCTTAGAGTTAAACGGTGGACTTGAGAAGCCCAGGCACTTTGCCCTTTATCAACCCCCAAAGTGGTTTCTCTTTTCAGAACTTTAGCTATGTGAAGCCATTCTCATCCCTGAGAAAACCCACCAATTGCCTCTCATTGTTATTATTTTTTAAATGTTCGGACCCTCTGCGCATTTTCTTCATTCACTCACTTTTGGCTGCACTGGGTCTTTGCACAGGCTTTCTCTAGTTGTGGCAAGCAGGGCCTACTCTTCGTTGTGGTTCATGGGCTTCTCATTGCAGTGGCTTCTCTCGTTGCAGAGCACAAGCTCCAGGCACACGGGCTTCAGTAGTTTCAGTTCAAAGGCTCAGTAGTTGTGCTGCACAGACTTGGTTGCTCCACGGCTTGTAGAATCTTCCTGGGATCGAACCTGTGTCCCCTTCATTGGCAGGTGGATTCTTATCCATTGTGCCACCAAGGATTCTGCCTTTCATTATTTTTTGATTCCTTGGCTACAGGGCCCTAGAACTTCAAAGAGGTTCAGAGGGATATGTCCACAGGGTCCAGGGAGGCAGATCGGGCTCAGCCATTCCCTACCCGGCACCCGCCTCTCCTTGCCTACCACCTCCATGCCTCCCCAGGGCAGGGGCTTGTGATGAGTATGCTCACAGTGCTGGTTCGCTGTCCTTTTCTCTTCTTACTGTCATTCACGAGGGCTGCACCAGGAAGGAAGGCATGTGGACCATGGAATCTCCAAAAGGACAGAGGATTCTGATGTGGTGTAGGAGCACCATTCCTGCCCAGCTGAGAGGTGATTGTGATTTGTATGCAAGAACTTGGACTTGGCTACAAAGAACCTGAGTGGCTACAAAGAATAGCTCCGTGGTCTTGGGCTGATTTTAGCTTCCTCACTGGCAAAATGGGAGGTGGGTTGCAGTTGTCAATGCCCCAAGGTCCACAGCAGAAGGTATGGTACGTTTTGCTGCTCTGATTGTGCCTGTCTCAGGAAAGGGGCTGATCCTTACTCTGGGGCGGCTCCTTGATAGGTCCTGGGGCGAGGTCCTCAGCATGATGCTGCAGTATCCCTTACTCTGCTTTCTTCTTTAAAGTGGCTTCTCTATTTCCTTCTTTCACTGTTTTCTAAGAATCTCACTTCCTTTCTGAATTCAACTTGCTCTAAAGTCAGGAAACTCTGTACTGTTAAGTCTATTTGTAGGGCAGCACTAGAGATCCTTCCCTGGTGGCTCAGATGGTAAAGAATCTGCCTGCAATGCAGGAGACCAATGTTTGATCCTCGTGCTGGGAAGATCCCCTGGAGAAGGCAATGGCTACCCACTCCAGCATTCTTGCCTGGAAAATTCCATGGATGGAGGAGCCTGGTGGGCTACAGTCCATGGGGTCACAAAGAGTCGAACACGTCTGAGCGATGAACACAAAACAACCCACGAATAGAGACACAGACATACAGAACAGACTTGTGGACCCAGTGATGGAAGGAGACGGTGGGATGAATTGAGAGAGTAGCTTTGAAACAGGTACATTACCATATGTAAAATAGATAGACAGTGGGAATTTGCTGTATGATTCAGGGACATCAACCTGGTGCTCTGTGGCAACCTAGAAGGGTCGGGTGGGAAGGAGGTTCAGGAGGGAGGGAACATGTGTATACTTTTGACTGATTCATGTTGATGTGTGGCAGAAATCAACACAACACAACACAATTATAAAGAGATTATTCTTCAATTAAAAAGAATAAATTTTAAACAAAAGAAGGTATTGTAAACTGAAAAAACAATAAAGTCAAGAAACTCAGATGAAGCCACCAGGATCAGTACATGTTCTTCTGGTTCCCTGTATGAATAAAGGTTATTGCTGCAAGCAGTTGGCATGGTTAGGGACTTCCCTGATGGTCCAGTGAAGGACTGGATTCCACACTCCCAATGCAGGGGGCCCAGGTTCTATCCCTGGTCAGGTGACTAAGATCTCACATACTGCAAGTAGAAGCCTCCGTGCCACAGTGAAGGTCCCGTGTGTCACAGCTAAGACCCAGCACAGCCAAAATTAATAAATAGTAAAACAACAGCGTTGGGGTGGTCACATTAAATCCACCGCTTTGGAGCTAACGGACATTAAAAGTGAAGGGCATAGGGGGAGGGGATCTCAAGCAAATCCAGGAGGCTTTTGAATGGCTGGAAAAATCATTGCATTAAGCCACAAAGACATCAATCTACAGGTATGTTATAGTTTTGTTTTTAAGAGAACATTGAATAGCTGTAACTGCTTTTGTATTGGAGCAGGAAGGCTGGACCCAAACCTGAAAATCTTTCATCTCTTCTCCCTAATACATCCTCACAAGTACATCACAGTCTTGAGGAAGTACAATTAAAAAGGGGGTAATCCTTTTTTCAAGTCCTCAGCTTTAATTTTCGTGATTACGGTAGATTATGAGTCATTCTGAGTCTCCGTCTCCGGGAGAGACAGCGCCTTCTCTTCAGTCCCTTTCAACAGTTGTTTATGGCAGTTTCAGCCTCTTTCTGCCTCTCGGAGGCTCTTTATTTTTAAAGCAAGGCAGACAAGGCCTAAAATTATTCCATTAAAGAGGGGCAATTTTTGTAATGGGACTTAGAGTGCTTTGCAGAAGTGCAGGCAAGTTTCTTCAATATCCTGAGCATTATTCGCTCATTTAGTTAAATGATGTTTCTAATCTCCTGGTAATTACGTGTAATGAGGCGCTTTTTCTCTTCTTGATGAGACTTTAGCCTAATATGAGATGGCGTATTTTTTTCTTTTTTTTTTTTTTCCATGAGGATAATTACCCCTTCCCAGGAAAAGCAGGGTTTGTTGCGCAGAATATAGCAAATTATTTTATTTCCTGCCATCTTGACTGCCAGTAAATTATAAAATTAAGTTTCAGTGGCGCATTAGCACCATTTTGGAAAAAGCTCCAGACTATTTTTCTTTTTCTTTTCTTTCTTTTTTTCTTTTTTTTTTTAAAAATTCATGTACTGCTGTCCTCTGGGACTGTAGAGGCTATTATTCACAGAATAGATGTTTTTCTGCCAATTCCTAGTATTCAGATGTATTGAAGCAGCAACATAGGTTTCATTTTTCTGGCTGATATCCAATGTAGAATGTTCTTGTAAGCGTCTTTGTGTTCACATAATTATCATCACGAAGTTAAGTAATATGTCCCCTCTTTGCTCTTCCCTCACTCCTCCTTTGGATGTCAAATTACCATTTTTTTGTGTAGTGCTTCAATTAGATGCAAAGTAACTAAATTGGAATCACAGGAAGGTGGTGACACCAACGATTAAAAGGCAAGAAATTCAGAGTTAATATAGTCATTCTACTTAACTCTTCCTGTTGTTAAAAAGCAAATTTGAAGAGAGAAAAATATGAAGAGAACATCATTAATTAAGGACAATGTCATGTTGAACTTTGGTTTTCTGTATTCAATTATTTTTACTGACTTTAAGACAAGTGTGTGTACATGCATGTGTGTGTGTGTGCATGCATGCGTGTGTGTGCATGCATGTGTGTGTGTGCATGCATGTGTGTGTGTGTCTGTCTGCTTCTCCTTTTTTTGGTCTTTGTTTCTGGAGAAGAAAACATTTCTTAGGAAGAAGAAGCAGAATGGAATGGGAAGAGAAAAGACAGCCAAGGACTGGGAGTCAGGAGTTGAGTTTTAGGGTGGGCTCTGCACCTAACTCGCAGAAGGCACTGGCACCCCACTCCAGTACTCTTGCCTGGAAAATCCCATGGATGGAGGAGCCTGGTGGGCTGCAGTCCATGGGGTCGCTAAGAGTTGGACACGACTGAGTGACTTCACTTTCACTTTTCACTTTCATGCACTGGAGAAGGAAATGGCAACCCACNTTAGCACCATTTTGGAAAAAGCTCCAGACTATTTTTCTTTTTCTTTTCTTTCTTTTTTTCTTTTTTTTTTTAAAAATTCATGTACTGCTGTCCTCTGGGACTGTAGAGGCTATTATTCACAGAATAGATGTTTTTCTGCCAATTCCTAGTATTCAGATGTATTGAAGCAGCAACATAGGTTTCATTTTTCTGGCTGATATCCAATGTAGAATGTTCTTGTAAGCGTCTTTGTGTTCACATAATTATCATCACGAAGTTAAGTAATATGTCCCCTCTTTGCTCTTCCCTCACTCCTCCTTTGGATGTCAAATTACCATTTTTTTGTGTAGTGCTTCAATTAGATGCAAAGTAACTAAATTGGAATCACAGGAAGGTGGTGACACCAACGATTAAAAGGCAAGAAATTCAGAGTTAATATAGTCATTCTACTTAACTCTTCCTGTTGTTAAAAAGCAAATTTGAAGAGAGAAAAATATGAAGAGAACATCATTAATTAAGGACAATGTCATGTTGAACTTTGGTTTTCTGTATTCAATTATTTTTACTGACTTTAAGACAAGTGTGTGTACATGCATGTGTGTGTGTGTGCATGCATGCGTGTGTGTGCATGCATGTGTGTGTGTGCATGCATGTGTGTGTGTATCTGTCTGCTTCTTCTTTTTTTGGTCTTTGTTTCTGGAGAAGAAAACATTTCTTAGGAAGAAGAAGCAGAATGGAATGGGAAGAGAAAAGACAGCCAAGGACTGGGAGTCAGGAGTTGAGTTTTAGGGTGGGCTCTGCACCTAACTCGCAGAAGGCACTGGCACCCCACTCCAGTACTCTTGCCTGGAAAATCCCATGGATGGAGGAGCCTGGTGGGCTGCAGTCCATGGGGTCGCTAAGAGTTGGACACGACTGAGTGACTTCACTTTCACTTTTCACTTTCATGCACTGGAGAAGGAAATGGCAACCCACTCCAGTGTTCTTGCCTGGAGAATTCCATGGACGGGGGCTGCTGTCTATGGGGTCGCACAGAGTCGGACATGACCGAAGCGACTTAGCAGCAGCAGCAGCAGCAGCTGGACCTAACTGGGCTTCCCTGGTGGCTCAGATGGTAAAGAATCTGCCTGCAGTGCGGGAGACCCAGGTTCGGTCCCTGGGTTGGGAAGATCCCCTGGAGAGGGGCATGGCAACCCACTCCAGTATTCTTGCCTGGAGAAGTCCATGGACAGAGGAGCCTGGTGGGCTACAGTCCATGTGGTCACAAAGAGTTAGTCACGACTGGGTGAGTTTTTCACTTTCTGCCCTAACTGACTATGTGGTTTGGGCTTGACTGCCTCTTCGGGTCTCAGTTCCCTCTGGAAAATGCATGGGTTCCAGCAGATGAGCTAGTGTTTAGGAACCTAGACGTTCTTCATTTCAGTTAGTGAAAGGCTCATGTGTGGGGATGGCTCCAAAGCAACCTAGACTCGTGTGTATGTGTATTTTGTGGCTCTTCTCTGCTCCACCACTGTACTTTCTCGATGATGCAGATTCCCACGGGTCCAGTTGCCCCAGGGCCTGGGCTTGCCAATGGCCTGGTGAGTCCTGTCCAGTGTCCACTAAGTTCCTGCCTCGTGTGTGTCCGCTCAAGACAAGTTTTTTACATCAACCAGGATGCTTCAGCCCAGAGGTGTTTCCCTTTGGTGAGAACATGTCTCTGCAACTTCTCGGTGTCCCAGCGTTTTCTCTTTATTGAGGATGACCGAAGACTCTATTTGTCCTTTTTGGATAAATGGAATGCATCTCTTTGACATGGGCTGACCCCCTTGTTTGGGGAATGTTCACTAAATTGATGTCTTTCTCACATGTGTATCAGCCTGCAATAAAAACCTCGCATCTGGAGTTTTTGTTTAAGAAAGTGCTATTTGGGGTACTTCTCTTTTAGGCTGTTTGTGTGGCTTACCTTGCCTTCCCCTTGGGATCACCGAGGCACTCCATGTGCTGCTTTCTGGTGGGCTGTGTTTGTCTCCTGTGTGCTGGATAACTCCATGCCCAGCCAGGGGCCTGGCGCAGGCCAGCACCTGTGTCCTACGGGACCCAGCACCCCTGTGCCGCAGTGAGAAGTGCATTCAACACTGCTGCGTAGGGTCCCCACAAAACGTATGCCCACCTGGAACCCGTGAAGGTGAACTTGCTTGGAACTAGGGTCTCTGCAAATACAATCGTCACTGTTGTTATTTTGATTTCATGTTGATCAGCCAACCCCCAGGCTTTGAAAAGGACACTGGAACACAGAATCCGTGTTGTAATCTCAGGTTACAACTCTGGACCTTTTACTGAAGGAAGAAAATTTGTAAGAATGACCAACAGTAGAGGAAGCCTACGTGGCCTGGGGTAACTGGCCTCTGGCTCTGGGAATGCTTCCAGTAGATCCTGCAAACTTTGAGCTCCTGTTCACCAGAGTGATCACTGACTACTTGCCGAGACAGCTTCACCAAGGTGCAGGTGGCCGAGGCTGGAGGCTGAGGGAGCACTAGCAAGGGAGAGGGCTGCAAAGTTCTCTTAGCGTTGGGATTCACACAGATTTGAATATTCAGTCCTAGGGGCTATAAATAATGTGAGTTTTCATTGACGGGAAAGCGGTACTACATTTAGTACAATAATTAGTTATTTGATTACTTTTGCTTTAGCCCGAAGTAGAGGACAATTGACAAATGTGAATACCTCAGAGACTGATGGTGCGCAGTAAACTAACTTTATTTATGACAAAATGCAATTTTATTAATATGAATTGACAGTAATTAATTTGCTAGTGTTGTTAATAATTGCATGTAATTTATGAAATATTCATGCTAGAGCAGAATAAAATAATGCACAGGTCCTCTGGCTTATTTGTTTAAAAGTCTGAATATTTCAAAAAGCCTTCTGAATTCAATGTGTTCATATTACAATGGACTGAAATCCCACAAAATAACAAGTATTTGCATTGTGCCTTTACAGTCCTTATTTTAGCTGTTCTTAACTTGACTTCTAGGCACTTCCAGGGATACTGTGCCTGTACTTCAGGGCACCATGACACTCCTGAAATTAAATAGGAGGGTGTAATTTTTACAAGGGCTTCCCTGGAGGCTCAGTGGTAAAGAATCTAACTGCTAATGCAGGAGACACAGGTTCGACCCCTGGGTTAGGAAGATCCCCTGGAGACAGAAATGGCAACCCACTCCAGTATTGTTGCCTGGAGAATCCCATGACAGAGGAGCCTGGTGGGGGGTTCAGAGTCAGACATGACTTAGTTACTAAAAAACAACAACAAATTTTTGTGAGCCTCCTCCAAAAGATTAAGTACTTACTACATCATCTATCTTCATTAAAGTTCCCCAAATAGTTTGTTCCCATTTCACAGATAGGCAAACTGAGGCTAAAGAAGCCTTAACTCTTGGTAGCCACACGAGGTCAAGTGGCAGAGGCAAGCCTTGGCTGAAGTTCTCTGGCTCCTTCCAGGACCCACAGAGTAAAATCTAATTTTGCTTTTATTCCTTTTTTTTTTTTTTTTTCCTGAATGAAAGTATGGGCTGTTTCCCCCTCCTAATTCAGTTTGGCCCTCTTGTTCCTAGAAAAGGATTGTAATTAGAGAGAATCACAATTGAATTGAGCTAATGCGATCAGCGACATGGGGCTGGAGTCTGTGACCCGGCTCTGTCCAGGCCTTTACTCACCGTCTGGCTTCAGAGAACCCCTCCCATGCTGGGGGCTGCAGCGCGAGGACCCCAGGGCAGCTGTGTTTAGGGGCCAGGAGAGGCAGCTGTTGGGCTCTGGTACATGCGCCCAGGAAGTCCTGGCTCCGTTCTAACTCCGCGGGCTGACCTCACCGGCCCGTAGCCCGTTCCTGTGTGCACAAGGGCCCCGGGTCTGGTTTCCTGCTGTCGCCATCTGAAGATTCTGACGCACTTTTGAACAGGGGACCCCACGTCTTCATTTTGCACTGGCCTCAAAAATTATGTAGCTGGTTCTGTGCTCCCTCTGGAACCCTGAGACCAGTCGTTTTGCCCCTCTGAAGCCTCAGCTCTCCATCTGAGAAAGTGACATACGCTTTACTCCACAGGGTCCTCAGAGGAGTTAAGTGAGAGCATGCGCATGAATGCAGCCCAAGGTCAGTGCCAGCATCTGTATTAGAGATCGTGTCCCCGCATCAGCATCTTCTAGCCCTTACTGACCAGAGCTGCTTCCAGAAGGAGGGCAGTGGGGGTCTGAGTCCAGTCCAGGGCTCCTCCTGAGCACCTCCCACCTCTACCCCATCTCAGATCAGGGCCATCAAAACCTGACAAAGACCCAAGTCCATAGATAATCCAGGGTGATAAGTTTGCCCTGCATTCTTGGCTGGGGTCCTTGGAGCTCAGCGCTGAAGATAGCCTAATGGGGGAGGGTCATTTAGGGTTCAAAAGACCACCTGCAGTCTACCTCTTTTCACTCCCCAGGCATTTGCCCAGACTCATTTTGAGAAGAAAAGAAAAATGTTTTCTGCACAAAGTTGACAACTCATTGTTTTCTACACCTGTGACCTCAGACACATTTTCCTCTCTGAACTCAAGTCTTCTCATTTGTAAAATAATAATTTCAGTTACCTCCTGTGGCTGTGAGGGGCATTGGACAAGAAAACTCAGGTGGACCTCTTGGTACAATGGTTGCCTGAAGGACGCACTAAGAGTCAGCTTTTCTCTGCCTTCGTTGCCTGAGGATCACTAGTTGACAGCGTTCGTGCAGCTAGCAGGCCTCAGCCCTCTTTGACAGGCTGGCTGAAGGGTTAGACTGAGGGCAGAGCAGTCACTCTAGACCCGGCAAGCCCCCCGGCTGCCCCACTCCCCCGCTCTCCCCTCTGTTCATCTCCCATGAATAGGCTGGGGCCCGCTTGCCATCTCTGCTGTCTCCAACTCCCCAAGCCTGGGGAGAGATTCCAAAGGGGGAGCCGGGCTAGTGTACTGCAGGCTCCTTCTTCCTTGAGCCTTGCGTCTAACTCCCCAGACACCATCGTTACGACCTCCCTGAACTAGGATTGTGATCTAAGTGTCTGTGCCCAGAATCCACGTGAAGGTGAGCTCCTTGTGGACACAGAACCCTTGATTTCATTCTGCCCTGGAACTGGTTCCTAGGGAACGTGTGCTGAATAAAAAATGAAACTCAACCTTGAAAGGAAAGGACCTTCTACTTCTAGACAGCAATTTTTTTAAACCATTTTAATCATTTTTAAGTGTATAATTCGGTGGCATTAAGCAGAGCTGAGATGTTGGGCCACCACCATCACCATGATCCACGTCCAGTATTTTCCCATCATCTGGAGCTGAGACTCTGAACTCATTAAACAGTAAGTCCCCGTGCCCCCTGCCCCCGGCTCTCCTGTCCCTGGCCACCACTACCCACCCTTCCGTCTCTATGAATTTGTCTGTTCTGGGTGCCTCGTGAAAGTGGAGCTACACAACATTCGTCCTCTTGTGTCCAGCTACTTTCACTTAACATGTTTCCAAGTTTCCTCCATGCTGTAGCATGTATCAGAATTTCATTCCTTCTTAAGGCTGAAAAACAGTCCTTTGCATGGATAGACTGAGTTTGGTTTATCCACTCATCAATCAATGGGCAGATGTGGCTGGTTGGGTTTTGCCCAGCTTTAGCTAATTGTTAATAATGCTGCTGTGAACATGATGTGAACATGCTCTTTGAATCCCTGCCTCCTGTTCTTCTGGATATATACCTAGGAATGGAATTACTGGGTCATATGATCATTCTATTTTTTTTTTTTTTTAGAACTGCCAAACTGTTTTCCATGCAGCTGCACCATATCACAACCCGCCCGACCATATATGAGGGCTCAGTGTCTCTACATCTTTGCTAATACCTGTTATTTGAGGTAGTACTTTTAACCATGAGACAAACCATCTCCTGTTCTTTCTGTAAACATACCGGCATCTCGGCTGAAAGCAGACTTCCATTCTAAGCGGGGAAGAACTGGTGCAGGGAAGGAGAGAGTCTGCGAGAGATGGTCATTAGCAGTCGCTCGGGGACACCGAGGACCGTCCCGCCCTTTAGTAATGGACAGGGCAATCTCTGTGGCTGGGCCACTGGGCGCTCCCTCTCCTCTCTGCTTTTCCAGGGACAAGTGCTTTAGGGAAATGGAGGACGTAAAACGGGGAAGGTGGTGGCCTGGGCTGCCGTGTTTGGTTAATTTTGACTGAAGAATGCAGAGTGAAATTGTGTCTCTGCCTGACCTCCTGCAACAAGTAACAAACCGTTCTTTTTTGGGCAGAAGTGTGGGCAGGATGGGGTGGCCGGGCCCACACAGGGGCAGGATGAGCCTACCAAGCACAGTGTGCCAAGGAGCCAGCCATTTCAGATTGTAACTTGAATTGTTTTAGCGAGCCACAAGCCTCATGAGGTCGCTGAGCCGTCCAACGCCCCCTGCTCCGCCCTTCCAATGGGCCCCGAGGGAGGCTGCTCTGTGGAGACCATATCCTGTGATTCCAGGCACACAGCAGCTCAGCCCACCAGGCCCTCTCTCTGCAGCCGAAGGCGAACAGCCTGGAGGGAGGATGAGGCTTCCCAGGTTCTCTGGGCTGAGAACGCCTGGATCTGCTAAAGATCCTGACCTGTCCCCACAGAGACCAAGGCTTGGGGAGGGGGCTCGGGTCTGTTGGTGTAGCTGGCCATCTTCCCCAGGGGAGGGCTGAGGACAGCAGGAGCCTCTGTGCCCTGAGGGTCCACCTGCAGGGCAGAACCTGCATGCGCGCATGCTGAGCTGCGGTGGGACTGACAGGGACAGGCTGGGTCCTTAAGTGAAGCCCAGTGGAGAGAGAGAGGGCATGGCAATGACCAGTACTTCCCAAACACTCCAGGCTCGGCCCCAGTGGAGGGGTGATGGGCACAGGACCACCATCTTCTCTTCCTGGGCAGCCAGTGGTGTCTGCAGTTATTTGAGTGCTTACTGTGTGTGTGGCATCGTGCCACGTATTTGGCAGGCCCCTCGCCCCATGGGGGGGAATTCCTAGATCACCTTTGCAGCATGACTTGGGTGGTGAGTAGGATATTTCTCAGTTTCCTGGCTTTGGGAAAGTCAGGTGACCTCTCTGAGCCTCAGTTTCATCATCTGAGAAGTGGGGATAACAGTTTTCATGGGGAGAATAATTGTGAAAACCCTCTCTGTAAAGGCGAAAACCTGTTTTAGATGTTGATGCTCTAAGCGGTGCAAAATCAGTGTGCCAAAAAGTCTTGAAGATGTTGCTGCTGCTGCTGCTAAGTTGCTTCAGTTGTGTCCGACTCTGTGCGACCCCAGAGATGGCAGCCCACCAGGCTCCCCTGTCCCTGGGATTCTCCAGGCAAGAACACTGGAGTGGGCTGCCATTTCCTTCTCCAATGCGTGAAAATGAAAAGCGAAAGTGAAGTCGCTTAGTCGTCTCCGACTGAGCAACCCCATGGACTGCAGCCTACCAGGCTCCTTCATCAATGGGATTTTTTAGGCAAGAGTACTGGAGTGGGGTGCCATTGCCTTCTCCACTTGAAGATGTTAGGAGATACATTAATGAACAAGGAGAACTTAGAATGTCTTTACATGTGCAGGTGCAAATATTGAAGGGAAAGGAAGTGAAGTGAAGTGAAGTGAAGTCGCTCAGTCATGTTCGACTCTTTGCAACCCCATGGACTGTAGCCTACCAAGCTCCTCTGTCCATGGGATTTTCCAGGCAATAGTACTGGAGTGGATTGCCATTTCCTTCTCCAGAGGATCTTCCCGACCCAGGGAATCGAACCCAGGTTTCCCGCATTGTAGACAGACACTTTACCGTCTGAGCCACCAGGGGGGTCCCATGCAATAAGTCATGCCAGCAAAGTAACCACTGCCCAGCTAGTGGAAACTGAATGGGGATCCCCACTCTGGTCTTTCAGAGACCAAAGTCCATTTTTTAAAAATAATTAGATCTTTAAGATATTTATTTATCTGGCTGCATCGATCTTAGTTGCAGCACTTGGGACCTTCGTTGCATCATGCAGGATCTTTGGCTGTGGCACTTGGACTTTCTAGTTGTGGCACACAGGCTCAGTTGCTCCATGGCATGTGAGATCTTAGTTCTCTGACCAGGAATCGAACCAGCATCCCCTGGACTGCAAGATGAATTCCCCAAAGCCATGTTTTTAAGCACCCCGCTGCAGGGCTCCTGTGACTTATGTGAGTCCACAAATCACCCTGTTCAGCAGGCCAGGAAAGAATAACCCCCTTAAAAGATGGGAGACTGAGATTGGAGAGAGGACCCAATATGTGGAGAAATGCTAGAGGGTGGGGTTTGAGGACATTTATTTTCAGAAGCTAGGGAGGGTCTGGAGTTCCTCAGTTCAGTCATTCAGTCTTGTCTGACTGCAACCCCATGGATGGCAACACGGCAGGCTTCCCTCCTTCAGTTTCTTCCATAGCTTGTTCAAACTCATGTCCATTGAGTTGGTGATGCCATCTGACAATCTCATCCTCTGTTGTCCCCTTCTCCTCCTGCCTTCAATCTTTCCCAGCATCAGCGTCTTTTCTGACGAGTTGGCTTTGCACATCAGATGGCCAAAGTATTGGAGTTTCAGCTTCAGCATCAGTCCTTCCTATGAATATTCAGGGTTGATTTCCTTTAGGATTGACTACTTTGATCTCCTTCTAGTCCAAGGGACTCTCAAGAGTCTTCTCCAACGCCACAGCTCAAAAACATCAATTCTTTGGTGCTCAGCTTTCTTTATGGTCCAACTCTCACATCCATGCATGACTAACTGGAAAAACCATAGCTTTGACTATATCGACCTTCCTAATTTGTTCATTTATTTAACAAATGTTTATTAAGCAGGCATTAATACTATGTATAAGGAACTGGTTTTGGTGAGCAAAACCAGGTACAGTTCCAACTCTCATGGAGCTTCTAGGCTGTGGATGAGGTGAAGCAAGTAATCTGGGCCCAGGAAGATTCTCTCTGGCTTCAGTGTGGAGAATACACTCGGCGCAAATCAATTCAAAATGGCAAAGAAAAACAGAGAACATATACGTTGAGTAAAATCTTAAATAGATGACTCATTATCTAGGCTAACAAAATCAAGCAATCCCCCCACCTGCTTACCTGCACATGTGCACATCACCTGCGCGGCCTCATGCCCGCACCCCTGGGCAGACGGGCCAGATGAGGGGCACACCCGAGCCTCGCATCTCTGTGCCTACAGCTTGTCTTGAGGCGGGCCCTCGAGACATTCCCCTGGATAAACTGACACATGAGTGATCCTGCCCTCCTGCCAGCCAGGCTGTGAGATCTGAGTCCACACTCTGTGAAGTGAGAGGGTTTCTGGAAGTTCCTGCTTCCAGGGTGCAGGATCCCCGCTCATCCCTCTAAGCTGGGGGCTGATAGGTTGGTCCCTGAAGGGCTGGGCAGTGGAAGTAGGAGATGCCAGGGGGAGGAACGAGGAAGTCGCTGCTCAATACTGAGAAGTCCAAGGGGAAGGAAGGCCACTTAACACACAGCCCTGCACACCCGGCCCAGTCCTTCGAGGAGACCCTGAAGGAAAGGGAGTGGGAAGTTAATACTGAGCCTGTAAGGCTTATGTTTAAAGATATTTTACTTACATTAAAAAAATTTTTTTTAAAACTTTTATTGGCACATAGGTGATTTACAGTGTGTTAGTTTCAGGTATACAGCAAAGTGATTCCATTACACATACACATATAATCATTCTTTTTCAGATTCTTTTCTCATATAGTTTATCCCAGAATATGAGTGGAGTTCCCTGTGTTATACAATAGGTCCTTGGTGGTTATCTGTCTTTTATACAGTGGTATGTGTGTATGTTAGGGACTTCCCTGGTGGCTCAGCAGTAAAGAATCCGCCTGCTTTGCAGAAGCCCTTGATCCTTGGGTTGGGAAGATCCCCGGGAGGAGGAAATGGCAACCGGCTCCAGTATTCCGGCCTGGACCATCCCATGAACAGAGCCTGGTGGGGTACAGTCCATGGGTCGCAAAGAGACACGACACAAGTGACCGAGCATGCACGCATGCACGCACATGTGTGTTAACCTCAAGCTCCTGGTTTACCCCTCCCCTGAGCCTGAAAGATGAAAGACTCAGGGTCCCTCAAAGCGGAGGAAACCTGAGGGTGGGCGTGGGGGCTGGGGAGTGGGCTCCTTCCTGCGCGCATGTGCTCCTCTCCCTGGAGTTTCCACGGTGTGCACTAATGGGGCTGTCTCTCACACTTGCTGCCTCAGAACTGGAGGTGGGCCAGGTGAGTGAGTTTAAGAGGGAGTCTTGGCTTTTCCCGCAGCGACCGGTGGAAAGACATCAGCAGGAGAGAGATTGGCGAGAGACAGCAGGAGTCTGCCGGGGTGAAGGGTTAGTCTTTTACAGCTGGGAGGCCTGAGCCGTGAGAGAGATACACCCTTCCTGCCGGCTTGGCTGCAGCCCCTGCCACTCTGCCTCACCTGACCTGTGATCTGAGATGAGCCAAATCGTAATTCCTCC
The DNA here is from genome assembly GCA_006410675.1 of Oreotragus oreotragus. Taxonomy (NCBI): domain Eukaryota; kingdom Metazoa; phylum Chordata; class Mammalia; order Artiodactyla; family Bovidae; genus Oreotragus; species Oreotragus oreotragus. The sequence goes on along the minus strand of SJYX01000584.1, from coordinate 85,629 downwards.
AGGGTGATGGACAGAATGAATGTGTCACGAAGCAATTTGGTGCCAAGTGTCTGAAGGCAGAGCAGCAGCTAGAGACAGAGGAGCGGGGGAGGGCTCCTGTGGTAGGGGGAGGGCTGCTGCCCAGGGGGCTCTAGGGCCCATATCAGAGCTGAGATTCTCCAGTATGGAGTTGAATTTGCTCCGCCTTGTGATTTCTGAGACAAATCAGCCTGGATAGGTATCCTAGACTGTCCTGCTGTATATGTATATTTATTATTTTGGCCATGCCTCATGGCATATGGAATTTTAATTCCCCCACCAGGGATGGAACCCAAGACCCATGCAGTGGGAGCACAGAGTCTTAACCACTGGACCACCAGAAAAGTCCCTTGCCCAGGTATATTAATTATTTTTTGCTATCCAAACATTAGTGGCTTCAAACAGAAAAAAGTATAATTTCAAATAGTCTGAGGGCCAGGGATCCAGGAGTGGCTTATCTGGATGGTTCTGGCTCAGGGTCTTTCAGAGGCTGCAGTCAGCCTGTTGGTGGGATGGAGCTCCAGGCATCTCAAGGCTCGACTGGGCTGGAGACCTTACTTCCAAGATGGCTCGCTTGCCTGCCTGACAAGTTACTGCTCGCAGCTGGCAGGAGGCCTGAGCTTCTTACCGTGTGGACCTCTCTGCAGGGATGCTTGAGGGTCCTCACAGCATGGCGGCCAGCTTCCTTGAGCATAAGCATCCAAAGAGGGCAAGGTGAAAACAGTGGCTTCCAGGACCAGCCTCAGAGTCCCACTCGGCCATTTTATAATGTGCTACGGTTGGTTTCTCAGGCCAGCCCTCCTTCATAGGGAGGGGACCATGCAAAGATGTAATACCCAGGGACTTCCCTGGTGGTCCAGTGCTAAAGCTCTGTGCTCCCAATGCAGGGGGCCTGGGTTTGATCTCAGGTCAAGGAACTGGCACCATCGATTGAATGGCGTCACCAATTCAATGGACATGAACTTGGGCAAACTCTGGGAGATGGTGAGGGAGACAGGGAAGCCTGGTGTGCTGCAGTCCATGGGATCGGGAAGAGTCAGACACAACTTGGCAACTGAACAACAACAAGAAACTGGATCCCACATGATTCAAGCAAGGGCTGGCCTGTCACAACTAAAGATCTCGCGTGTCACAGGGAAGACCAGACATCCTGCGAGCTGCAACTAAGACCTGGCGCAGCCAAATAAATACATAAATATTAAACTTCAAAAAAAAAGATGTAAATACCCAGATGCCAGGATCACCGGAGACCATCTGGAGGTTGGTAATCCCATCTGTAAGAGAGTAACCTTCTGCCCACCTTCTTGTTGTGAAGATACAAGGAGATCTTGTGTAGGAAAGAGCTCTGAGAAGCAGTGGGTGGGAAGCGTTGCCACGGGTAGGAGCTCAGGCTCGGGGCACGACAGGATGACATGTCTGAAATGAGAGGTGCTGTAAGGATAAAATACACTTCAGACTTCTAGGACTTAATAGGAAAAAGAGAATGTAAATGATCTCATTACATGTTGAAATGATATTTTTGGAGAGTGTGCTAAAGAGATTTTTTTGTTAAAATTAATTTAACTTGTTTCTTTTCATTTGCTAATGTGGCTACTAGAAAATTTAAAATTATGGGTGTGGCTGGCATTTTATTCGATGGGATAGTGCTCGTCTATGCTGTGAGACCTAGACTGGAGTCCTCATCCATTTCCCCCAGAACTTCCAGAGGGCTCAGCGCATGGCTGAGCCTGTGCTCTGAATATAGTACACAACCAAGGAAAGTTGAATAGGCAGCTGGGGAGAGGGACTACTGGGAACTTTGGAGTCAGACAAACCTGGATTTAAATCCTGGCTCCATCTCCAAGTTCCTAACCTCTGTGATCAGAAATTCCACATCTGTAAAATGGGTCCCTTGGTCTCTGCTTAGCTTATTCTGCTCAACTCAGATGAAAATACAAATGGGCTATGACCTTGCGCTGATGGGTGGGCTCATTATGCAGGTTCTCCGTATAAATGCATCCTGGCCTTGGGCTGGAAACACCTAAGGGCCTCAGTGGGACACCAGGCTAAGGAAAGGTTAAGGAGAGTACCGTCTTCCCTGGTGGCGCAGTGGTAAAGAATCTGCCTGCAGCAGGAGATACAGGAGACGTGGGTTTGACCCCTGAGTTGGGAAGATGCCCTGGAGGAGGGAATGGCAACCCACTCCAGTTTTGCCTAGGAAATTCTGTGGACAGAGGAGCCTGGTGAGCCAGAGTCTTCAGGGCTGTAGTGGGAAGCTCAGTGAAGCGACTGAGCACACAGAAGGGGGTCATAGACACACAGGCAGGCCTGCGCCAGCCACACGCCAGCCACAATCCCAGGTTGGCAGAGGCAGCCTTGGATTTTCTAACTTTCCTGTTCTGCTTCTGTTTCCCACTGTGCCCTTGTCTTGATCCCTGAGGGAAACAGAGGCTACTGACCAGGGAGTGAGAACAGGTTAGTCTGGCCAGCACTGCCCCATGCCCTTAGCCCATCATGGGTGCCAGCCTGGAGGAGGCACCTCCTGACCGGGGAAGCTGGTCCCAGGGCAGTGGAGTAGGGGAACATCAGAGGGGCAGCCCACCTCCCCCCAGTCTCCTCCACAGGGGCCTCCCTTGCGCCCCTCCCCTGAGAACCAGCTCTGAGCTCCACACCTTCTCTCGGTTCTCCTAGGGACCGGAGACAAACAAAAGGGAGACGTGCTTGCTGTTATCAAGACACAAAATCCTTCCACTTAATTGAAACATGCCATGGCAACCAGCGTGATGCAGGCGGTAGGGCTCGGGGTGGCCGTCGCCACTGAGGGTGATACCCACGTGCCTCTCTTTGTTCCAGGAGAGGCGGCCATGCTGTGCCTTTTGTGCACACGGCCTTCGTCTGCAGCTCCAGGGGTGGAAACTTAGGGTTTCGGTGGGGCTGACGCTTACAGCCACTTTTGGGCCAGTGTTCCCTCCAGGCTAGGAAGGCAGGCAACCCCAGGGCAGGTTTAGACCCCACCCCCAGTAATCAGCTGAAGGCTGCACTGGGAACAAAATTGCGACCAGATGCAGTCCCCATGCTCAGGATACTGCTGGGTGGGACACATACAGCCAGATTGTCACTGGACGGGGGTACGGACTTTGGTGGGGTGTGGCAGCAAGCAGCTGGGGGAGGAATCAGAGAAGGCTTCCTAGAGGAGCGGGGGCATCACACGAGTATTAGGAGTCCTGGGAAGAGTCAGAATCCAGCGGAAGGAGTGGCCCAAGCCCAGGAGGGGAGGGGGAGAGAGAGCATGGCTTGATGGGGCTGACACAGGTCTGTATTCCTAGACCGTGAATTGCTGGGAGGAAGCTAGGCGGCTGTGGCTGAGACGCCTGGGCATTCCTGGGCATGGTGACAGGGAGTGCAGAAGGCTGCTAAGCGGCTGAGTCGGGTCAGAGACTGCTGAGCTGGGTTGTGCTAGGGAAACCCAGACAGCTCTTCTTTCCCTGGGAGGTCCGGGTGTGTGCTGTGGGCACACAGGGGCTCCTGCTGGGGAGACGGGATGACCGAACACCCTGATGCCCACTGCGGGAGGACCTGGCAAAGTGCTCGCCCAGTGCGAGGCAGCCCAGCGTCCAGGGACAGGAGAGGTCTCGGAGTCAGGTGTCAGACAGCTGTGTGACCTCAGGCAAGTCACTTAACCCCTCTAAGCCTGGGGTTTCTCTCTCTCTCTCTCTCTCTTTTTTTTAACACAAGGAAAGAGCATGTTACAACTATGAATCACGTATATGAAGCACACAGCAAGTGCTCGCTGTATAGACATTCTTCAAAACAGGACGCCTGTTGTTTCCGGTTCAAAGCTTCACAGAAGTGAATTGAGCCCAACGTGTTTCACTTACATCGTGCATGCATGCCCAGTTGCTAAGTTGTGTCTGACTATTTTGAGACCCCCATGGACTTCAGCCTTCCAGGCTCCTCTGTCCATGGGATTTTCTAGGCTCCTCTGTCCATGGGATTTCCCAGGCAAGAACGTTGGCCTGGGTTGCCATTTCCTTCTCCAGGGGATCTTCCCCAGCCAGGGCTCAAACCCGCATCTCCTGCAGGTGGTTTTTTTTTTTTTTAACCACTGAGCCACCAGGGACACCCTTACTTACACTCTCACTTACATCAGAGTCCATCAAATTCAGATTTCTCCAGGACTCTGAAGGCTTTCAGAGGCGGCTGTGGAGAGAAAGGGACTACTTTTGGGATGCAAATTCCTTCTTTAATAGTGGTAGAAAACCCTCTGAGGCACTCCCCCGATGATCCAGTGGCTAAGTCTGCGCATTCCCAACGTGGGCGGTCTGGGTTCGATGCCTGGTCAGAGAACTAACTCCCACATGCTGAAACTGAAGATCCCGTGTGCCCCAGTGAAGACCCAGCACAACCAAATATTTTAATAAACAAACAAAAATCTATTAGAAAATAGAAAACCTTCCCGAACTCAAGGATAGGATGAACATTTCCTTGACTAAACTCTCCGCCAGAAGGGGAGCATCTGCAGCTCTAGACTAGAGCATCCCAGGGCATCAGCTTCCCCTATTGCCCATGCGCAGGGGGCTTCAGGTACTAGTGCCAGGCCGGGGGTGATGGCATTGTTTGTAGCCAAGAGAGTCCTTAGATTTAAGAGCCAAGTGCTTAGACTTGGGTTTACGATACAGCTACCTCAGATGGTAAAGGATCTGCCTGCAGTGCGGGAGACCTGGGTTCGATCCCTGGGTTGGGAAGATCTCCTGGAGGAGGGCATGACAGCCCACTCCAGTATTCTTGCTGGAAAATCCCGGGACAGAGGAGCCTGGTGGGCTACAGTCCGTGGGATCTCAAAGACCCGTGGAGTCAGACACGAATGAGGGACTAAGCACGCAGCACCGTATCCTCGAGTTAAGGTGTCTTACATGTTCAGATGCCTTGAGCTGCTGTTTAGGGAATGCAGGCTCTTGGGTCTTGTGTCTCACGGCTCTAGACTAGGCGCGAGATGGCACAGTCAGGAATGGTATGCACAGGTAAGGTTGGGAAGCCCGGACACCTCATTCTGGGAACTTCTTGGTCCAATGACAGAATCCATCTCAGTACAAAGGCTGTTGCTTGCAGGGGAGTGGGTAAATTTCCAGGGTCTTTAAAAGCCACAGATACAGAGGCTCTGATTTAAGAATCTTATGGACAGTGATCTTCTTTTAGGTCATTTATTAAACAGCTTGAACCCCTCCTTCCGTCCAGTTTTACCCTCTGTCTTCTCAAGACTAGCCTGGAAAGGAGGAACTGGTTTTCTTTAAATAAACCTGGGCTACTGCATCCGATTCAGATGGGGCAGCTTAAGGACCTCAGTTCTCTCGGAAGGTTTAGGACTTCGGAATGAATTAAAATACCAAAGGCAAGAAGCCTGGAAGGGAGAAATGATGATTCCTGCTGGCTCCTCCCAGCACCTGCGGTGCCCAAGGCAATCTGCCCCACGGGGAGCCCGAGTCAGTGAGAGGGAAATGGTGCAATTCAGAACGGGTTAGAAATTGGGCTCATATATCAGCCATTAGGGAACTTTACTCGATGAGAAAATGGGAACTTTTTGTGGTTGCTAAAAAGAGCACCATTCTTAATTTGACCTCTTCTTGGCCGTGGAGATGGGCACTTTATCTGAAATGCAAGTGCATAGAAAAGGAAGAAAAAGAAAGCCTTCGATGTAAGGAGGGGCGGCCAGGCTGTGTCCTGTTCCCCTGAGGCCACTCGTCTACCTTGGTCCCTGGCGTAAGTTCAAGGGATAAGACAGGATCCCTGTCTCATGGCTCTGAGAGGTGCAGGCTCTGATGGAAAACTGCTTCAAGATGCGGTTGCTGCTGCTGCTGCTGCTGCTAAGTCCCTTCTAGAGATTAGCATGCCAAGCGAAGTAAGTCAGACAAGTGTTATCTGATAGCGCTTATGTGTGGAATCTAAAAAAATGATACAAATGCACTTATTTACAAAACATAAATGGATTCACAGACATAGAAAACAGAGTGGCCTAAGGGGACGTGGGGGAGGGATAAATGAAGAGGCTGGGCTTAAAATATAAACACTACTAAATACAAAATAGATAACCAACAAGGACCTACTATATAGCACAGGAAACTATAGTCAATATCTTGTAATAATGTATATTGGAAAGGAGTAAAAAAGAATATATATATAGAATCTATAATAATAATAAAATATATAAATATAAGAATACATGTATATGTGCTTCCCTGGTGGCTCAGCAGTAAAGAATCTGCCTGCAGTGCAGGAGATCAGGGTTTGTTCCCTGGGTTGGGAAGATCTCCTGGAGGAAGGCATGGCAACCCACTCTAGTATTCTTGCCTGGAGAATTCCCATGGACAGAGGAGCCTGGCAGGCTACAGTCCATGGGGTCACAAAGAGTAGGGCATGACTGAAGTGACTAAGCACAGGATGTGTGTGTGTGTGTATATATATATATATATATATACACTCCCCCCTACACTGTATACACACACACACACAGTATATATATATTTATATATACACACACACACAACTGAATCACTTTACACCTGAAAGCAACACAACACTATGAATATAAAAAACCTAAACCAAAAAAGACACTGTGTACACTGGGCCAAAGTGATTCAGTACTTGTAGCAGATGGCCTTCACAAAGTTTGAAAGATGCAGCTTTGCAGTAGCCTGAACAAGCCCAAGAATAGAAGGGAAAGAGAAGTTTGAGGGGACCAGAGTGGCAGCAAAGCGGTTGCTTCAAAGAAGAATTGGAAAAAAAGAGAGAGGGAGAGACTTCATGAATGGCATTTCTAATCCTGAGACTGTGTGACATAATTAGGACATCAGCTTTAGTGGGATATCTACCAGAAACGGCGTGGAGGATGGTTTAGAGAGATGAATTTCTGATTTCTCAAATGATATGCTTCTAAGTCGTGTGGAGACCATCACTATTAGAACTGATAGGGAGGGATGAGAGGGGGTCCTACCCTGGAGCCCAAGCCCCGCTCCTTTATGACAAAACAGAGGGACACTTGTGGCAGCCTGGGCCTGGGTCCTAGGTGTGTAGGGACAGGGCACCGTGGCGTTGTTGTTTCTTAAGCTTCATTTATGCGTTTTTGGCTGTGCTGGGCTTCCGCGGCTGCGAGTAGACTTGCTCTAGCTGTGGAGAGTGGGTGGTGAAGTTTCTGCCTGCAAAGCAGGAGACCTGGGATCGATCCCTGGGTCAGGAAGGTCTCCTGGAGAAGGAAATGGCTACCTGCTCCAGAATTCTTGCCTGGAAAATGCCATGGATGCAGCAGCCTGGTAGGCTACAGTCCATGGGGTCCCAAGAGCTGGACATGACTGAGCAACCTCACTTTCACTTTCATGGGCTTCTCTTGGCAGTGGACTTTCTCATCGTGGCGGCTTCTCTCGTTGAGGCTCCTGGACTCTAGGTGAGCAGGCTGCGGGAGTTGGGACACATAGGCTTAGCTGCTCGGGGCATGTGGGATCTTAGTTCCCCAACCAAAGATCAAACCTGTGTCCCCTGCACTGGCAGGCAGATTCTCAAACACTGGATCGGCAGGGAAGTCTGCCCACTGACACCTTCCCCGCCACCCCGCCCCGCCCTGTGGCTTTAACTTGGATTTCTTCTTTACCTTCTCACATCTTTATTGACATTTGGGTTTCTTCCATGTGAAATGTCTCAAGTCCTTCGCCCTTTAGAAAATACTGGATTGTTTCATTTTATCAAATTGATTCTGGACCTGAGTCTTCCTTGGTTTGAAGGATTGCACGTTTTTTCTGCTCTGCTCTGTGGCTCCATTCCTTTCTCTCTTAACGCTGTGTTGTTCTTTTAAAAACGTTTACTTATTTGGCTGCGCTGGCTCTTAGTTGCGGCGCATGGACTCTCTCGTTGTGGCACTCAGGCTCCGCTGCCCTGTGTCATGTGAGACCTAGTTTCCCAGCCAGGGATTGAACCTACAACCTCTGCACTGCAAGGCAGATTCTTAACCACTGCACCGCCAGGAAAGCCCCTTAATAGTATGCTTTGATGAGCAGAAGTTTAAAATTTTTAATGCGGTCAGTTATATCAGATTTTCCTTTTTATGGTTAATATTTTCTGCCTTGCTTTATAATTTTCTCCCACAAAGATAGTCTTCTATAGGATTTTGCCATTTATGTTTAGGCCTGTAATCTGCCTAGAGTTGATTTTTGAGTGTGGTATGAGGTAGGGGTCCAGTTAAAATTTTTTCCCTATAGATGGACTTCCCTGGTGGCTCAGACGGTAAAGCGTCTGTCTACAATGCGGGAAACCCGGGTTCGATCCCTGGGTCGGGAAGATCCTCTGGAGAAGGAAATGGCAATCCACTCCAGTATTATTGCCTGGAAAATCCCACGGACAGAGGAGCTTGGTAGGCTACAGTCCATGGGGCCGCAAAGAGTTGAACACGACTGAGCGACTTCACTTCACTTCCCTATAGATACCAGATTATCCCAGCTCTCTTGCTTTTATGGTGCTACCTTTAGAATCAACCACATGTCTGTATATGCACAAATATTGATCTATTTATGTCTTCTAAGCCAGCACTGCACTGCAATAATAATAATAAAACTTTATAATAAGTTTTCTTTTCTGCTCTTAATTTCCGTCAGGACAAGATCTCCCTCTTGTTCTTCTGAAAAGTTTCCTGGCTGATCTTGGCTCTTTTTCTACAAAAATTTTAGAGTCAGTTTTCAATTTACACAAAGTATCTGTTGAGAGTTTGCTTTGAATCTGTAGAGTTGCTGTTTTGCAATGTTGGGTCTTCCAAACTATGAGCATGATGTATCTCTCCATTTATTTAGGTTCCTTTAATTTTTTCAAGGTATGTAGTTGTCTATGACTTGAGTATCTTTTGTTAGCTATAATTTGTAAGCTATATATTTATATATATTGTTAGCTATATTTGTAAGCGTATAAAATTGTAAGTAGTTGCTATTTTTGAAGTTATTGAAAATATATCATTAAAAATGTATCTGTACTGTATATAGAAATACAATTACTTTTTGTATTGATTTTTAAAAATTGTGTAACCCTGCCAATTTCCCTTATTAGTTACAGTAATTTACCCAATTTTTTTTTTTTTTTTTAAGATTCTTTAAATGTAAACAATAATAGCTTCCACAAATGATGACAGTTTGGTGTTGTCCTTCTGATCCTTGTACTATTTGTTTGTTTTCTGGCCTTATTGGTTAATACAATTACTTTTTATATTGATTTTTAAAAATTGTGTAACCCTGCCAATTTCCCTTATTAGTTACAGTAATTTACCCAAGTTTTTTTTTTTTTTTTTTAAGATTCTTTAAATGTAAACAATAATAGCTTCCACAAATGATGACAGTTTGGTGTTGTCCTTCTGATCCTTGTACTATTTGTTTGTTTTCTGGCCTTATTGGTCTGGCTAGGGCCTCTATTAAAATATTGGATAGAAATGGTGATAGTAGACATGACTGTCTTATTTGTAATCTTAACACTCTCATCATTTTCCCAGTTAGTATAATGTCTGATGAGAGTGAATATCCTTTATCAGTTTAAGGAAGCTTCCCTCTATTTCTGGTATTTCTGGCTTACTACAACTCTGTTTTTCCATCATGTAGGCATAATGAATTTTATCAAATGCTTCTTATGAACTTATGAAAAAAATCATATAATTTTCCTTTTTGAATGTGTAAAGGTGGTAAAATACAGTCATTGATTCTCTAATGATAAGCCAACCTTGATTTACTGGTATAAGCTCAACTTGGCTGTAATATAACGTTCCTTTTTCACATTGCTGGATTTATCATGATGATATTCTATGTAGGATTTTTGATGTTGTTGTTCAGTCACTAAGTTTTTTCCGACTCTTTGCCACCCCATGAACTGCCGCGTGCCAGGCTCCTCTAGCCTTCACTATCTCCCAGAGTTTGCTAAAATTCATGTCCATTGAGTCGGTGATGCTATGTAACCATCTCATCCTCTTCCCTGCCACCCCTTCTCCATCTGCCATCAATCTTTCCCAGCATCAAGGTCTTTTCCAATGAGTTGGCTCCAATGAGTAGCAGGTGGCCCAAGTATTGGAACTTCACCTTTAGCCTTAGTCCTTCAAATGAATATTCAGAACTGATTCCCTTTAGAATTGACTGGTTTGCTCTTGCTGTCCAGGTGATTCTTAAGAGCCTTCTCCAGCACCACAAATTTTACATCTATATGAATGAGAGAGATTAAAATGTATTTTACTGCATATTATTTTATAGACATCAGACATGTGTGTCTTTAATTTCGCCTTTTCAAAAACAAAATAAACAAGCGGAAAAAAAAAAAAAATTTGCTGTCCAGGTGATTCTTAAGAGCCTTCTCCAGCACCACAAATTTTACATCTATATGAATGAGAGAGATTAAAATGTATTTTACTGCATATTATTTTATAGACATCAGACATGTGTGTCTTTAATTTCGCCTTTTCAAAAACAAAATAAACAAGCGAAAAAAAAAAACAAAAAAAACCCACCCCAAATAGAAAACCCTGAGAGGGTCTTGTGTTTCAACTGTTATTTCTAGGTGGGGAAATGCAATCAGAAATGCACTTTTTTTTTTTTTTTTTTAAACAAAAGACTGAAGTGACTTAGCAGCAGCAGCAGCAGTAGCATATTCTTTGTAGAAAATTCAAATAATATATAAACATATGAAATAAAGTATGTGTCTTTTTGCCTTCTGCTCTAGTCCCAGTCCTCAAGGGTTACCATTGTTAACAGCTTGATGTATATTCTAGACTTTAAAATGGAAATATAAACTTCACACACATCTCCATGTACACACACACACACACACTGCACATGCTGAGATTCTTTTCCCCCTGAAAATGGACATTGCATCAGGAATGTTTTTCAGTCCACTTTTTTCGATTTCCCCAGATATATCATGGTATGATAATATGTCAGGCGCTATACATTGATCTCATTCTTTAATGGCAGTATATATATAATAATCTATTTAGCCAATCTCACTGTTTTGCCACAGCAAAGGGTGCTGCCGCCCGCTCCTTGCACAGCTGTGTGAGTATTTCTTTTGCCTAGATCCCTAGAATAAGATAGGACCTGAATAAGATAGATCCAGGCTTCAAAGGGCTCCCCCATAAATACTGGCTGATGACAATGCTATGTTGTCATATTAATTAGAACAGGAAGAGACCCATCAGAGCAACACATGCACATTCACAGGGCAAACTGCTTCTACAGAAGGCAGATATAATGCTTCACGTTCTCATCTTTGAAAAGACAAACCACCTTAACTGTAATAAGTGGCAAGTTGCCTGTGTATCAGTGTGTAAAATATTCCCCAGGGAGTGTTAGCTTGACAGAATGCATAAAGATATTGCATTAAAGATAAAACAGAGGGAATATTTACCCAGCACAGTTACCTGGAAAATATACAATTTGATCTAGATAGAGGCTTTTACTGTATAAATTATTGTGGCCTCTACTTCAATCACAAACAGCCTTCAAGTTGGGCAATTGCTTTGAAAAAAAAAAAACCAGAAGAGAACAGTTTCCAATTGTGTGGAATGAGCTTCATTCCAGGCAGCTCGGTTCTGATAGAACAATTTAAACTGGCCGTCTCCTTATCTGATGTGGACATCATTTTTCAGAGGGGCAACCAGCTCAAATTAAATAGTTTTCCCGCAGACAGTCTGTCTGTTTTTTTTTTTTTTTTCTTTCCCCTCTTTCCTTCACCAGGCAGGGTACTGGAGGACTCTGCTAATTTAGGAAGATTGGTCTGGGCAATGCCAAAGTGAGATGGATAGAAACAACTTTAACAGAGGAAAAAAAAAAGAGTGATATTAAAAAATGATAATAAAGAATGGTCAGAAGCTGATCTGACATGAGAGACTGCATTCCTGCCTGGTTGATTGCCTCAGAAAACCCTGGAAACCCTGGGCTTTATTTGCAAATGATCTCCACTGTGGACCAAAGAGTTCAATAGGAAAAGTAATGAGCAAAATCGATGAGTTGGCTTGAACTAAATAGGGCCATGGCGCTGGAGTGGGAAGAGGTGAGCAAGAGCATCCCTGGGACCATTTTGATGAAATTGCTGTGAAGGAGGAGGGCTCTTACTTTTCCTGTCTCTGGCGCTTCCCAGGTTTCCCCCTGCCCTTCTCTGCTCCTTCAGACACTTGGAGCTTCAGGCCAGGGATCTGCATCTCTGAGGATGGGGGCCTCTTCCCAGTTCATGGAGTGCAAAGGGTGTGGCCATGCATTTAGAGACCTTAGGAAAATCCAGAGAAGGCATTGTTTTTTTTTGGACTGGCTGCAAGATGCCGCAGCTCAAAACCTGTCCTTAAAATGTCTTTCCTCCCAGCATCCAAATGTAATACTTGTGCATAATTTTTAAACTTTTAATTTTGAAATGATTCAAACTCATAAGTACCAGTCTAACCTAGATTCATCTGTTGGTACCATTTGTTTTATTTATGCAATCCCTTTTTTGCCCATAGACACTTCAGTGTACGTTCCCTGAGAACAAAGACATTCATTTTCTTACACAACCACAGTAAGATTATCAACAGCAGGAAATGGGACATTGATCCATGCAGGCTATTATTTAACCCACAGTTTATATTTAAATTACTACAGTTCCTTAGTAAGGCCCTTTATAGTAAGTTTCTACCTCCCCTCATCCTACCCGCTTGCTCCATCTTGGGTCTATGATCCAATCAGGGATCATACATCACATTTATTATCCTATCTTTTAAATCTCCTTTTATCTGGGGTGGTTCTTTAGCCTTTCTTGGCCTTTTATGACCTTGCCATTTTTGCTTGGTTCTTTTTTTTTTCTTTTGTCTTCACTGCATGGCTTGCAGTATCTTTAGTTCCTTGACCGAGGACCTTGGGCCTTTGGCACTCAGAGCACCTAGTCTGACCCCTGGACCGCCAGGGAGTTCTGACCTTGGGATTTTTTTTTTTTTTTTTAACAATTGACAAATAATGTTGTGATAATTTCAGGTGAACAGTAAAGGGACTCAGCCATACATATACATGTCTCCATTCTCCCTGAGGGCTTCCCTGAGAGCTCAGTTGGTAAAGAATCTGCCTACAATGCAGGAGACCCCGGTTCGATTCCTGGGTTGGGAAGATCTGCTGGAGAAGGGATAGGCTACCCACTCCAGTATTCTCAGGCTTTCCTTTGTGGCTCAGCTGGTAAAGAATCCACCTGCATTGTGGAAGACCTGGGTTTGATCCCTGCTTTGGGAAAATGCCCTGGAAAAGGGAAAGGCTACCCACCCCAGTATTCTGGCCTGGAGAATTCCACGGACTGTGTATAGTCCATGGGGTTGCAAAGAGTTGGACACAACTGAGCAACTTTCACATTTTCCCTGAAACTTCCCTCCCATCCAGGCTGTCACATAACCTTGAACAGAGTTCCCTGTGCTATAAAGTACGACCTTGGGATTTTGAATCATGTAGGCTAGTTTCATTTTGAAGAATATCCCTCACTTTGGGTTTGTCTGAGGTTTCCTTGTGTTTAGATTCAGATTGCTTTTGGCAGGAAACCACAGGTGCTGTCTTCTCAGGATGTGGTGCCTGGAGGCATGTGACACTGATTTGTCCTATGACAGTGACATTGCCTTGGATTACTTAGTGTTGTCTGTCACTGTTAAGTTACAGGTTTCCCCTTTGTAATTAGAAGCGAATCTAAGCCTTGTAAGCATCTTATTCCCCACCAAACTTTCACCCAATAATTTTAGTATCTGTTGGTAACTCTGATTTTTTTTTTTTTATGATGAGAGGCACACATAAGCTGTATTTTTAGAGATGCAGGCACTGGGTGAAAGCTTTTCTGAGTAACGAGAATGGGTCCAGACAGACCAGAGGTAATCTGGTGACTTGAAACTCACCCTACTTTTCCTTGCCTTAGGCTGGGTGCTTTTCTCCCACTGGGCCCTGGTGTTCTGTGTTGGGGTGAGCTGGAGTGAGGAGCAGGATGGGGACGTGCTCACACCCCCCTTCTTCCCCCTCCTCCCTGGCCGCCCACACCTGACCATCTTCCTCCCCCTCCCCCAGTGCAGTCCAGAGATGGGGCAAGTCCTGCAGGATGAAGCTGCGGGACAGTGCAGAGAAGGTCCCAGGCCACCACCAGAGAGGACGGGGCCTCCCTGTGGTCCTTCAGCAGAGCGTCCATCTATAAAAAGAGACTAGCTCAAGAAGAGGCCATTAGAGTGGGCACCCTCTACCATTTCCTGAGTGTGTGGCTTTTTGGGCAAGTGAGGTCCCCCCACCCTCCCAAGCCTTAGTTTCCTCATCTGTAAACTGGGAGAATCACATCTCTACCTCATAAGGCTGCTAGAAGGCTGATATGCCCCAATGGATATAAAGCATTTGTTAGAGTGTCTGCTGTGTAAATATTAATTCTCGTCATCCTATTAATGATAAGTGAAAGTGCTTTGGGAATTTAGATTGCCGGGGGAAATATCAATAACCTCAGATATGCAGATGACATCACCCTTATGGCAGAAAGTGAAGAGGAACTAGGAACTAAAAAGCCTCTTGATGAAAGTGAAAGAGGAGAGTGAAAATGTTGGCTTAAAGCTCAACATTTGACTCGATGGATGTGAGTCTGAGTGAACTCCGGGAGTTGGTGATGGACAGAGAGGCCTGGTGTGGTGCAATTCATGGGGTCACAAAGAGTCGGACATGACTGAGTGACTGAACTGAACTGAACTGAGACACGCAAAAATTGTAGGGAGGAGGAGTTTTGTTGAAAGACTCAGGGCTGTCTTAACACTGTGCTGATCATTTAGTAGCCAACTGAATACATGTTTCCAGCCTTAGAAGCGGTCACACAATACCTCTTTCTTCCAGAGTGACCAGTGCACAGGACAGGCAGGGAGAAAGGGGTGCTCTTGCCATCGGCCTTGCTACCAAGTGCGCAAGGGAAGTGTGAGCCATTCAGAGTCACGTGAATTACCGTGGAGCTCACAGGGAAGGAGAAGCAGGAACTGGAAAGTGTCGTGTCTGCCATCGTTTCCTGCTTTCCTGGGCTCTCACCTCGTGGCTGTGGATGGCTCTCCCATAACCCTGAGAGGCACCAGGTCTCCACTGTTGCCAGTCTCAGGGACCAAGGCTATCACATTCCAGCTTCGATTCTAGACTCTGTCCTGAAGCCAGTCGTGCCTAGTTGGAATGGTTACATGTTCCCAGCAAGGCTGCTGGACCCCTCCTCTTGGGTCGGGGAGGTAAGTCACACGGACAAGGGTTTTTAGTGAGTCTAGGAGATCTCACTTTCAGTTATCTATTGCTGTGTTGAAAACTATCCCCAGAATTAAGCTGCTTCAAACAACAGGCCCTTAACTATTTCTCATGATGCTGTGGGTTGTGAATTTAGACAGGATGCAGGGGCAGTCTGCCTCTCTTCTGCTTGATATCTCCTGGGGCAGATATGTGTCTTCTCTATTCCCGTGTCTGGTGGCTCAGTAGAAAGGCTCCCAGGCTGGGGGCTCCAACAGGTCCACTGGGGTCACGTGTCTGGGAATTCTTCCTCCAGGTGGTCCCTCCTGGAGGCCCTTTCTCTTCCTGTAATGCCCTCCTTGTGGCCTCACCTCATGGTGTGTCCTGGATTTCTTACATGGCTCCTAAGAGATAAAAAGCAGAAGCCTCCAAACTTTCTGTAGGCCGAGGCTCAGAACTGGTGCAAAGCCAATTCTGCTGCATCTTGTAGGTTACACCTGGAGTCAAGATTGCTGGGAGAAATATCAGTAACCTCAGATATGCAGATGGCACCAGCCTTATGACAGAAAGTGAAGCGGAACTAAGAGGGTCTTGATGAAAGTGAAAGAAGAGAGTGAAAAATGTGGCTTAAAACTCAACTTTCAAAAAATGAAGACCATGGCATCTGGTCCCATCACTTCATGGCAAATAGGTGGGGAAACAATGGAAACAGTGACAGACTTTATTTTCTTGGGCTCCAAAATCAGTGCAGATGGTGACTGCAGCCATGAAATTAAAAGACTATTACTCCTTGGAAGAAAAACTATGACCAACCCAGACAACATATTAAAAAGCAGAGATGTTACTTTGCTGACAAAGGCCTGTCTAGTTAAAACTATGGTTTTTCCAGTAGTCATGTGTGGATGTGAGATTTGGACCATAAGGAAAACTGAGCGCTGAAGAACTGATACTTTTGAACTGCGGTGTTTAGAGAAGACTCTTGAGAGTCCTTTGGACTGCAAGAAGTCAAGCCAGTCAATCCTAAAGGATATCAGTCTTGAATATTCATTGGAAGGACTAATGATGAAGCTGAAGCTCCAATACTTTGACCACCTGATGTGAAGAACTGGCTCACTGGAAAAGCCCCTGATGCTGGGAAAGATTGAAGGCAGGAGGAGAAGGGGATGACGGAAGATGAGATGGTTGGATGGCATCACCGACTCAATGGACATGAGTGATGGACAGGGAGGCCTGGTGTGCTTGCAGTCCACGGGGTCACAAAGAGTTGGACACAACTGAGGGACTGAACTGAATAGGTTACAGCAGTGGCAGCTCAGCCCAGAGACAAGGGGAGGTGACTTCATAAATGCATGGCCCCCTGGAGGTGTGTGGTTCACGGGGGATTTCCAGGATGACTCAAGAGCTCTGCCACAGAAAATGATCAGGTGGATTATTAATATGGGTATTTACTTAACTAGCTGTTGTAAGAAGGTGCACATACTAAACAGATAACATTTATTTAATTATCTATTTTGGCCACGTTGGGTCTTAGTTGTTTCAAGCCAGTCAATCCTAAAGGATATCAGTCTTGAATATTCATTGGAAGGACTAATGATGAAGCTGAAGCTCCAATACTTTGACCACCTGATGTGAAGAACTGGCTCACTGGAAAAGCCCCTGATGCTGGGAAAGATTGAAGGCAGGAGGAGAAGGGGATGACGGAAGATGAGATGGTTGGATGGCATCACCGACTCAATGGACATGAGTGATGGACAGGGAGGCCTGGTGTGCTTGCAGTCCACGGGGTCACAAAGATTTGGACACAACTGAGGGACTGAACTGAATAGGTTACAGCAGTGGCAGCTCAGCCCAGAGACAAGGGGAGGTGACTTCATAAATGCATGGCCCCCTGGAGGTGTGTGGTTCACGGGGGATTTCCAGGATGACTCAAGAGCTCTGCCACAGAAAATGATCAGGTGGATTATTAATATGGGTATTTACTTAACTAGCTGTTGTAAGAAGGTGCACATACTAAACAGATAACATTTATTTAATTATCTATTTTGGCCACGTTGGGTCTTAGTTGTGGCGGATGGATCTTTTCATCGTGGTGCATGGACTCTCTAGTTGTAGCAGGTGAGCTTAGTTTCTCCATGGCACGTGGGATCTTAGTTCCCCAACCAGGGATTGAACCTGTGTCTATTGCATTGCAAGGCAGATTCTTAACCACTGGAGTACCAGGGAAGTCCCAGCGCAGCACCTTTAGCTAATTGCATTGATCACGGAGACCAGCACTAATCTATACTCCTGTTCTTAGTCCAGAAGGCAAATTCCCACCTTGAAAGGACACTGAGTTACTTATGCTGGTCTCCCTGTATCTTGCCTAGGCCTCCCACCTTGTGGCCTCCCACTTCCGGTGTATCTTTGTTGTAATCTGTCCTCTACCTCACTGCCAGGCTGTGTGGGTGCTCAGCTGCTCAGTCACGTCCAACTGTTTGTGACCCCCTGGACTGGGGCCCACCATTCTCTGTCCATGAAAATTTTCAGGGAAGAATACTGGAGTGGGTTGCCATTTATTACTCCAGGGGATCTTCCTGACCTAGAGGTCAAACCCTTGTCTCTTGAGTCTCTTGCATTGGCAGGCGGATTCTTTACCACTAGCACCACCTAAGCCCTATTCCCAGGCTAATCTTTCTAAAATGGTGCTTTCATTGTGCCACTCTCCTGCCCTAACACTTTCAATGATTTCTTTTTATCTACCAATAAGATCTAAAGTCCCAACCTGGCATCCAGTGCTTTCCATGCTGCGGCCCAGCCTACTGCTCTGAATTTATGGCTCCAACTCTACTGGTCTTATAGCCATTGCAGATTCCTCTCCAGTCCTTGTTCTGGTTGCACCTCTTTTCTCTCCCCTGTTTTGTTACATGGAGCATCCTCCCTTCTTACCTGCATTCACATCAGCCCCTCCCACAAGACTGCAGTTCTTTCCTGTCATCCCAGGCCACACAGATCTCACCTTTCATAATTCTTTCAAGAGGATTTTAGCATAATTATATTCAGTTTGGGAATAGGAGAAATTTAGAAGCTGAATAGCATAATGAGTTTCACCCTCCACTGAAAGTAAGAATCCCTTCAAGGGCAGAAGGGGCTGGGCTGCCTACTTAAACACATGCACTTGGACTTGGATGAGCAGGACCAAATCTGGGCTGTCAGTTACCAACTGTGTCCTTTGTTTCCTCTTTTGAAGTTTGAGATGATGTCACTACATCCTTAGAAGAGTAAATGAATCTGTGCCTGTCAAACACATAGCAAAGTGTTACGTGGAAGCAAGTAAACTCAACACAGGCCACTGTCTTCATCCCTTTGTCATCTGCCTGTAGCCTCTGCTGGAGTAATATGAGGCCGACTCCTGTTTTGGTAGCCTGAATTCCTGCAAAGTTCTTCCTTTGTTATTCAGTCGCTCAGTTGTGTTCGACTCTTTGTGACTCCATGAACTGCAGCACACCAGACTCTGTCCTTCACCGTCTCCAGGGTTTGCTCAAGTTCATGTGCATTGAGTTGGTGATGCTGTCTAACCATCTCCTTTATGGAGCTGCAATTTATCTACTCCTCCCATTGGTCCTTGCTCTATCTTCTGGAATGACACAGAAAACTGGACAATCTCTTTTCCGAAGGATAGTCTTTCAAATACTGAAGGTAGTTGTTATGTTCTCAACTGTCTTCTCCAGGAACAACTCCCATTTCCCTTCATGGCTGCTCAAATGAATGGCTCTTCAATCCCTGGTCTTCCCTCTGGGCAAAACCTGAGTCAGAACAGACTATCCTCCCCACCCTGCCTCTTGTTCCTTTGGGATTTAAAGCTCAGCAGATCTTTCTTCAGCCACCAAAAGGTCATATCAGCACACTAGGTGCTCTTTGACTGCCTTCCCTCTTCAAAAAGGGAAGTGTCAATTTTAGGATACCACGTAAAGGACACATGGTCCGTTTAATCCTCGGGGAGTTCTAAATTCTTTCTGTATCATGTTGCATCATCAGAATGGCTTCCCTGATAGTTCAGTTGGTAAAGAATCCACCTGCAATGCAGGAGACCCCAATTTCATTTCTGGGTTGGGAAGATCCTCCGGAGAAGGGATAGGTTACGCACTCCAGTACTTTTGGGCTTTCCTTGTGGCTCAGCTGGTAAAGAATCTGCCTGCAATGCAGCAGACCTGAGTTCAATCCCTGGGTTGAGAAGATCCCTCGGAGAAGGGAAAGGCTACCTACTCCAGTATTCTGGCCTGGAGAACTCCATGGACTACACAGTCCATGGGATCGCAAAGAGTCAGACACAACTGAGCAACTTTCACTTTCACATCATCAGAAAGTGACATTAGCATCTACTTTGTAGAATGTCCTTTCTGAATTATGTTGAAAATCCATTTATCTCTCTTTTTTATATGAAAAGCAGTATTATCAAATCCTGTTTATACTTTCTGTGAAACCATGAAGCTACTTACAACAGTTCTCTGCTCTTTACCCTTCCAGATTCACTCCTTGTCTTTCTCCCCACTCCTCTGTATCCCAGGAGGCTGTTCTGTGAGGACTGCATCCAGGGGGCTCCTTCTGACTTCTCCCTGGGCTCAGAGGGAGCCTTGGCAGGGGACTGGAGAGTGAGAGGAGACAGCCCCATTCTGGGCTGATTGCATCCCTCTGTTGTCTCTGCCAGCCCAGGGTGTAATAGCCCCAGTGCCATCAGCCTCCAGGATATAGCACTGGTCCTGTGGCTTCCTGCATCCTGCTGTCCCCTTTGTAAGATGCCCCTTCATGAAACTCTGCAAATTATCCTAAACGGACTGTACTGAGCATTTCTTGCTGGTACCCTCACTGAGGGCTTCCCACGTGGCCCTCGTGTGAAGGAACCCACCTGTTGATGCAGGAGATGAAAATGATCCCGAGGTCAGGAATATCCCTTGGAGGAGGGCATGGCAGCCCACTCCAGTATTCTTGCCTGGAGAATCCCATGGACAGAGGAGCCTGGTGGGCTACAGTCCACCAGGTCACAAAGAGATGGACATGACTAAAGCAACTTAACCTGCATGTGCTGTCACTGAAGACGTTGCTGTGATAGGCTTGGTCAATGTATCCTGTGTGAGGTCCCAACTGATAGATTTCTCTCTTGGTTTGGTACCAAGATAAAAATGCGTCATCTTTCTAGGAGCAGAAGAGAAACTAATCATGCTTCCCTTCTTGCCTCCGCTGCTGAGAAATGCAGAGTCAAATGTAACACTCTCTCTTGGAAACATTTCTGGTTAGAATGTTTGTCTCTTCTTCCTTTTCTCAGTCTTGATTTTCTGATTCTATTTTTAATAACCTGCTCAGCATAGCTTTTATTTTCATTTTATTTTTAAAAATTTATTTATTTTAGTTGGAGACTAATTACTTTACAGTATTGTAGTGGTTTTGCTATACATTGACATGAATCAGCCATGGGTGTACATGTGTTCCCCATCCTAAACCCCCCTCCCATCTTCCTCCCCATCCCATCTCCCTGGGTCATCCCAGTTCGGCATACCTTTTAAAGTTGCCTCAAATACATAGGTAAACAGACAGACAGACAGACATGTCAAATTTTAGAAGATGATGCCATTGTGATGAGGATGGGCCCAGGTGGTCAAGCCTTCCCACATTTACCACTGGGGCCTTTTGAGGCTGGGAATGACAGAGGGACCAAGATTCTGGCCTTGGGTGTGCGCCTCGCCGTCTACCATCATCAAGGCACATGATGTGTGTTCTCATCATAAGGCTACAAAGGAAGATTAGAGATATCATAGGACCGTTTCTGTGTTTCTATGTGTCTAGCTGCCCTGCGTCTGGAGTGAATTCTTGAGTAAGTTCATGTTGCTTGCTGGTAATCAATGCTTCCTTCCTTTCTTTTCTCAATTTGGACACACCATCTGTTTATTAACTCATGTAAGAATTTTGTGAAGGTGTAAACGCAGGTTCACCAGCTCCAAGTTTCCAGGATACAACCTTATTCAAAAATGACAGCGGTATTTGTTGCTTTCTAGGTTTCCCATTTTAACCTGGGTTCCAGGGAATGCTGATAGCTGTCCTTAGATCAAATTCGCCAATTCTTCTTTTATCTCAGGATGTTTCTATTTGGGCTTAAACACTTGAACCCATCTGAATGATCCTGAGCTCTTCTACGATCTCAGTCATGTTGGGTCTCAGTTTCTTGTTTACTATGAAGGATTTACTGTCCTTTTTGAAAATCTCTGTTTTTCTTTAAGTTGGAAAAGAGTCCTTTTGTCCATCTCCTTTCCTCCCGTAGGTTCCAAATAGAGTTAAAAACACATGTGGTATCTTTTTTTCTTTTGAGGGGAATTCTTTCCATGGTGGGGGAATATGAGACTGGGCCTTATTGGGAAAGAGACTGGATGAATTCCATAGTTCTATTCACCTCTAGGGGTCAATAGTCACTGCCTCACAACTTTATAAGCATCACTCATTTTATGTTTAGTGACCATCCGCAAGTATTTCTTATAAGCTTAGGACATATTTTTAGCATGTTTTTCTCCTTGGCTCTCTACCTCTTTTGTTGTTGCTGGTTTTTTTTTTTTTTTTTTGGGTTACATTTCCCTCTCTTCTCTTTGGGAATAACTTTTTTTTTCCTTGGGGTAATTTTTTCTGGCCATGCCACACGGCTTTCAGGATCTTGGTTTCCTGACCAGGGACTGAACCTGGGCCACATCAGTGATAGTGCCAACTCCCAACCACTGGATAGCCAGCGAATTCCCCTTCAGGATCAATTTGACTGCAGAAATAGAACTGACTTCCTCAAGGCCTCTCGTATGTCCTGAACTGATTGTCAAACTCATCTTTTCTGAGAACTTTTTGAATTCTACTTTAATAGGTTTTAGTGGGTCTCAATTTGGGCTGTCAGTTGGAATTATAAAAAAGTAATGCTCAGTGCCTTGGCTCCATCCTGAGGGTTTTGAATTAATGGCTCTGGGGGTGTGGTTTGGGTGTTTGTCGTTTTAAAGATTCTTTAGGTGATTCTAAGGTGCACCCAGGCTTACGGACCACTAGTCTAGGACACTCAGGGACTAATACTTTTTATTGTTATTACTTCTGACTTAAAATTGTTTTTCTTCATTTTATTTCTAATTTTTATCAGAACATAGTTGTCTTACAATGTTGTGTTAGTTTCTATTGCACAGCAGGAAAATCGTGAATCAGTCATACGTATACACGTATCCCTCTTTTTTGGATTTCTTTCCCATTTAGGTCACCAAGAGCATTGAATAGAGCTCCCTGAGCTGCAGAGTAGGTTCTCATTAGTTATCTATTTTATACACAGCAGTGCATATACGCAATGCTGACTTTAAATATTAATGATTATGATGACCAGATATTGAAATATCTCCTGGGTGTAGGTGCAGAGAGCTCCTGTAATCCTGCGAGTGCAAGCTGACTCTTTCCTTAGTTGACTGCACTTGGTGTGGCTCTGGGGGCTCCATCCTGCATGGATCCCAATATGTGCATTCAACATAGTTACTTAGCCAGTTGTGACTCCTGGGTGTTCAGTTCATTTCCACTTATTCCTGCTTTAAATAGTGCTTGGATGTGTACCCTTGCACATGAGTCTTTATGGGACAGTTCTGGTCATTTCCTTGGGAAACAGTCCTAGAAAAGGAATGACTGGGTCAGGGGGATGGACCTGGCTAACTGGTCCCCATAAGTAAGGAGAGATGCAGCTACTCTGTCAGGCCCTCTGCCGAGCCCCTCAACAGTGAGACTATGTCGTTCCATCGCCACTGCCCATTCCCCTGAGGAGGAAACTGAGGCTGGGGCAGGGGGTTGGGTAGAGTCATTCACATGAGGTCACATAGCTGGTAAGCGCTTGGAGCCAGGCTCTCCCCCAGTTCTGTAGCTTCCAGTTCTGGAACATACCACCCATCAACTCAACCATCCATCTACAAGAGAGGGCCTGCACCCTCCTTCTTTTACGGTCACGGGATGTTATAATTTTTGGAATGTTTGCCTCCGAAAGTTTTTGTGGCTGTTTGGCTTCCTCTGGAGGTCATGGCTGTTGGGCCTCTCCTGGGGGAGGGGAGCGCTGCTGCACTGAACCGGCCAGGGAAGAACGGGAGAGCTGTGAGCCCCACTGGCCGATGTGAGGGGGGAGTCCTTGAACTCCTCTGGGGCCTCAGCGGTGAGCCCCAGCCATAGCCTTCAGCCCGAGTCATTGCAGGAAATGGACAGACTGGTCAGTTCCTCTAGGAATCTGCTCAAGACCACGGAAACCTCCCACCACGAGAAGGCACTAAGCCTTCACTGCCCCTTGGCTCATGCCTCAGGTAGGCTCCCTGACCCGACAGCCAGAGCATGCCTTGACGGGAGCTGTCCAGGGCCTCCGTGTGTGTCCAGTGATGGAAGTAAATCGCCCACTTGCATTATTTTTAAACCGCTTTTTTTTCTTAGGTTAGCTTCAGGCAGAAGGAAAGGACGTGTTTTCATAGATCTGCTGGATATCTGGGGACTTGGAATTTCTTTGGGATCTGTGGAGAATTTGGCATTTTACGGTATCCTGCCCCTTCTGGATCCTCAGGCTTATGCGGGTTCTCATTTGCTGTTCTTTATGTAACCAGTTAAGCACATGAAGGGTTAATTGCCTCGAGGCGAATAGTAATACCCCAGATGAAGTCTGTACAGTTGTGCCACCTCTGGACAGGATGGTGAAAGTTTGTCTTTGCAGATCCGGGACAACCGTCATGCTGAGATGACCAGGAGGAAGGCAGCGAGTGCCTGTGCCCGCAGGATGGGGAAGGACCTGGAGCAGGCTGGGACTCCACAGCTGGGAAGTGAAGCATTTCCAGAAGGAATCTGGTTTTCTTCCAAAGGAACAGGCTGGCTGTGGTCCCTTATGAATCTTAAATGCCTTAACTGAACTAGATATTTTTGACCTAATAGAAAAGAAATCCACGATTTTCTGGATAAAGAAATCTCTTTGATATCTTGAAAAGGGAGGCCTTGAGAGGTGTCCCCCACCCCGCCACTCCCAGTTCATTCCCATCCCCTCCTCCCCTACTTGCCCCCAGCCTGTGCCTTCCTCATCCTCCCCCTTCTTGAAAACCCATCTGTAACCATTACTCCGGGTGTCACGTTGGGTGATGAAGTGCATTCTCGCCCTTTGCTTCGGTGGCTACAGGCTGGAGCAGGCCTGGCCACGGAGGTGAGCGGAGGGCCAGCCTCCCTCAGCCCGAGGCCCATGAATCACGGCAGGCTGCCTGGTAACCTGAGCCGGCTCGCCCCTCGCCACAGGCCTCCATGACACTCCTTCCAACTTAATTTCAGCCTAAGGGACGCTTTTAAGAAGATTTTAGAGCGTGAAAACATCTCCTCGAAAGAACTGTAGTTACATTAAAAACTAATTATCGGAGCTTAGGGGTATAGATCCACTGCCATATTTTACGCAGAGAGCAATTTATCTCCCAGACCCTGAAATATCATTACATAATAGGTTAAGGACACCCACCCAGGGGACACTGGGGAAAAGGTAGTAAAATCGCCAAATGCCTGGAAGTGACGAGCAGTATGATGATGACAAAATAGCCCTGCCCTCCCGCAACAGCAGTTTCTAATAGAACACGATTTCAAAGTAGCACATCCTCACTGAGCCCCTGCATTTAAGTGTGGTTCATCTAAGAGCCCTGAGGCTAAATGTGATATTTATTTTTGAAAGACTTGGCTTTTTTTTGTTAGCACAAAGAACCAGACTTTATAGTGAGACAAAGAGGATGAGATGATCCCACCCGGCCATAGGTGGGGAAGAGGGTGGTCAGGAATAGGACAGAGCCAGGAATCATGTGTGATATCTCCTTTGAGCCTCACAGCAGACTTAGGAGGGTGACCATTATTGCTGTCCTACAGCTGAGAAGTTTGGGCAGATTGGTTGGGGGTGTTTTTGGTTGTACTGGGAAACCCGAGTCAAATTGGCAGAAACAATAATCTATTATTACAAGTAATTGAGAGTCAGAGTTAAGGGCAGGTTTGAGTCAGAGTTTCAACACCGATATCGGGGGTGGGGGGGGTGGAATCCAGGGTCTCTCCATGTGTCACTCTGCCTTTCAGAATGTCCCCTTCTTCCTAAGGTTGAATCCCTTCATGGACCCAAGATGGCAGCCGGCAGCTCCTAGGACTTTGTGCTTCCTTGTTCACACACGGTGGGAGGGTTTTGTCCCAGCATCCCCTGCGAGAGTCCTGGGGTTCCCTCTGATTGGACTAACGTGGGTCACGTGGCCTTGACTGACTCCATGACATGGCCTGAGGGATGGAATAAATTGATTGGCTTAGTTTAGATTGGTTTTGCTGGGCTTCCCCAGTGGCCCAGTGGCCAAGAATCCGCCTGCCACGCAGGAGACGTGAGTTCAATCCTTGGGTGGGAAAAGATACCCCTGCAGAAGGATATGGCCACTCACTCCAGTATTCTTGCTAGGGGGAATCCCACGGACAGAGGAGCTTGGCGAGTTATAGTTCATAGGGTCGCTGATAGGGTCGCTGACACCACAGCGAGCGACATCACTTTTGCTACCCTGGGAGCTGGCAGTTAGAGGCAGTGTTCTTGTGTTCATGAGGACCTCAAAATAGAAGGCTGGGGAAACAGACAGCCCCTCATGTCCGCCAGGGTCCGGGCCATGAAGGAACTGGCCCATGGTTCACGTAGGTGTTGGTGACAGAGCCTGGGGCTGAACCCAGGCCGCCTTAGTCAAGAGCCCCTTCTCTGCATCGTGGGCCCTCTAGCACGCTCTAACTCTTGCAGTCTTGCAGTGAATAGCTTATGCGCATCTCTCGTGGTTTCTTCGCTAACAGTGTCACTCTGCACCTAAGTGGTGTAAACTTTTGGCAAACAATAATTCTAGAAAACCATAGTATGTATCGCTTTATCACATGAAAGAATAGAAAGAGCATGGGATTAAGAACTGGTTTTTGTCACCCCATTAATCTTGGATAAGTCCCCTCACCTCGTAGTGCCTCTCCTTTCCTCACTGATAAACGAGGGGTGATGTCTCACTTTATGTACCTCGAGGAGCTGTTCCAGGATTTAAAGAAGAAAGTACTGACTGAAAGAGCATGAAAAGCACTAAATATTTGTGTGCACATAAATTATTACTATACATAAGATCATGATCAGTTTTATTCCAAATATGAGAAAACTGACATTTTATAACAGGGTCTCTTTTAATCCTCGGACACATACTCTAACAAAGTTTTTCATGGATATAATCTATCAATATCATCCAAACAGAAAATTAGCCAGTGTTAAGGATGTTTCATGAAACAAGGTGGCAGGATATGCATTCATAAGGAGCTTTTAGTTGCCTCTTGTTGAGATGTAATGATTATATATGTAAATGTTATTCTACCTCCAATTAAACTACAGCCTCATTGAAATGGGAGGTGAAAAGATCCTGACCAGCTCCATTTCAAGATACAGTCTCCCTATTAGGTAGAAAAAAGCGCTTGGAAATAGTAGACACTGAATGGCACTTAGAGATGAGAACTTCATCCTCTCCCAGTCCCGCTGCCTGCCTCCTCTGAGGCTGAATTACAGATGAAGGCAGGCCCACACTCACAGCAAAATGAATTCCCCCAAAGATTGACATTGATTCGCAAGCAGGCCATTTTAAGGGTATCTGGTGACCTTTTAGGAATAATGTAAGTGCCAGGTGTGTTTACACATCTGTGTTATGTATTGTTTTTGTTTTTTAGGTTGCTCGGTGCGGCAGGGGGGATCTAAGTTCCCCGACCAGGGATGGAACCCGTGCCCCCTGCATAGAGAGTGCGGAGTTCTAACCACTGGACTGCCAGGGGAGTCCCTTTTTGTTGTTGTTTTTTGATGAGATGGCCAGAAAGGGGACTCAGGCAGGGAAGTCAGTGGTTTCCTTCCTCCTTGCTTGCTTCCTTTATTTATTCCACAATTATTTGTTGAAAGCCTACCATGTCTCAGGCCTGGGAGATGGCAGTGAATGAAAACAGATGACAATGCCTGTCCTCTGGGAGTTTATAGTCAAATGTGTTTCATATCCTTCCCTCAGAAAGATGTTAGTTCAGGCCTCCTTTGGGGTCTTTGAGATAAGATGGGGACACCCTGGATTGAGTTGTAACCCCACTCGAAGAGCAGCAATTCATGGCCTGGGTGGGTGAGGCCTCCGGAGGTGTGCCAGGGGCTCTGACCTGTTTTGTCCAGGATGAGGGCACGGTTGAGCCGTCCTCTGTGCTCCAGCCACACCCAGCTTCACGCAGCTCCTCTCATCCCTGAGCTCTGCACGTGCCTTCCTCTGTCTGGAACTTGGCTCTCTTTCCAGCCCGCCACCTGCCCGCCCAGCTCCCGTGCCTCCTTCCAGTGTCAGGTTCCCTGCCGCTTCCTCTGAGACCTTCCTCTGAGCCCTCAAGTCTGTGTCAGTGTCCCTGCAGCTTGTTCCCAAGTCTCCCTTATCACGGTACTTACACACGGGCCCACTTGGCTGTCAGCTGTCCCGCTAGACTCCAGCCTCGAGCCCAACCTGGTTGCCACTCTATCCCAGGATCTAGTACCTGGCCTGACAGGGGCTGGGGTCTTGATAAGTATTTGTTGATCAGTAAAGAACCCACTTGCCAGTGCAGGAGACATAAGAGACTCGGATTCGATTCATGGGTCAGGAAGATCCCCTGGAGAAGGCAGTGGCAACCCACTCCAGTATTCTTGCCTGGAGAATTCCATGGACAGAGGAACCTGGCGGGCTATAGTTCATAGGGTCACAAAGAGTCAGATACAACTGAAGCGACTTAGCACGCACGCACGCAAGCAGGTGCTTACCTTCCTCATCATAAGGCCCAGGATACTTTCTAATCTCCAGTTTTATTTGACTGTTTCATGGCACTTAACGCTGGTAACCACCTCTGTTTGAAGCTCATTCCTTCCTGGTTTCAGATAACCATTGTTATCTGCTGGTTTTCTTCCTGGCTCTTGGGTGGTTCATCTCCTAGCCTCCTTTCTGAGGGTCCACTGACCTTGGGCACTTGTTAATGGCCCCTTTCTCTCTCTCCCAACTCTAACTTCATTGGTCCTTGTGGTTCAGGAAAGCTGATAGCACCCCAGGTTCCCAGAGTAGGGCCCATGACCTGGGTTAAGTCAATCAGCACATTCCATACCCCTGGCCAGGGAGACAGATTCATAAGTGGGCCTCCATCTGAGCCAGTCTGCAGGGAAGGAAGCTCAGGACTTGTACCAGGGCAGAGAGGCACTTATTTTTGAGGAGAGTGTAGCTCTGGGAGTCAGCCTTGGGATGAAGACAATGCCGGCAGAAGCTGAGCAAAGAACTGGAAGGAANTGAATGTTCATTGGAAGGAGTGATGCTGAAGTTGAAGCTCCAGTACTTTGGTCACCTGATGTGAAGAGTCGACTCACTGGAAAAGAGATGTGTATAAGAGACAGGTGTAGCTCTGGGAGTCAGCCTTGGGATGAAGACAATGCCGGCAGAAGCTGAGCAAAAAACTGGAAGGAAAATGGGTCCCTGCAGACCTGGCTGCGTCCTTGGCCCAGGCCAGAGTCCGTCTGGGCTTTCCAGTTTCATGAATTGATTTTATTGTTTGAGTTGACCATCCCATCACTGGTCCCCGAAAGCACCCTCAGCAATGCTTGCTTCTCTTCTATCCCATGGAAGCTGCTGCTCTGCAGGGTGTTATCATCAGTTCTTTTCTTCTCCCTTTCATAGCCTGTCTCTTATACACATCTAGATGTGTATAAGAGACAGGGAATCATGTGTGATATCTCCTTTGAGCCTCACAGCAGACTTAGGAGGGTGACCATTATTGCTGTCCTACAGCTGAGAAGTTTGGGCAGATTGGTTGGGGGTGTTTTTGGTTGTACTGGGAAACCCGAGTCAAATTGGCAGAAACAATAATCTATTATTACAAGTAATTGAGAGTCAGAGTTAAGGGCAGGTTTGAGTCAGAGTTTCAACAGCGATATCGGGGGTGGGGGGGGGGTGGAATCCGGGGTCTCTCCATGTGTCACTCTGCCTTTCAGAATGTCCCCTTCTTCCTAAGGTTGAATGCCTTCATGGACCCAAGATGGCAGCCGGCAGCTCCTAGGACTTTGTGCTTCCTTGTTCACACACGGTGGGAGGGTTTTGTCCCAGCATCCCCTGCGAGAGTCCTGGGGTTCCCTCTGATTGGACTAACGTGGGTCACGTGGCCTTGACTGACTCCATGACATGGCCTGAGGGATGGAATAAATTGATTGGCTTAGTTTAGATTGGTTTTGCTGGGCTTCCCCAGTGGCCCAGTGGCCAAGAATCCGCCTGCCACGCAGGAGACGTGAGTTCAATCCTTGGGTGGGAAAAGATACCCCTGCAGAAGGATATGGCCACTCACTCCAGTATTCTTGCTAGGGGGAATCCCACGGACAGAGGAGCTTGGCGAGTTATAGTTCATAGGGTCGCTGATAGGGTCGCTGACACCACAGCGAGCGAGATCACTTTTGCTACCCTGGGAGCTAGCAGTTAGAGGCAGTGTTCTTGTGTTCATGAGGACCTCAAAATAGAAGGCTGGGGAAACAGACAACCCCTCATGTCCGCCAGGGTCCGGGCCATGAAGGAACTGGCCCATGGTTCACCTAGGTGTTGGTGACAGAGCCTGGGGCTGAACCCAGGCCGCCTTAGTCAAGAGCCCCTTCTCTGCATCGTGGGCCCTCTAGCACGCTCTAACTCTTGCAGTCTTGCAGTGAATAGCTTATGCGCATCTCTTGTGGTTTCTTCGCTAACAGTGTCACTCTGCACCTAAGTGGTATAAACTTTTGGCAAACAATAATTCTAGAAAACCATAGTATGTATCGCTTTATCACATGAAAGAATAGAAAGAGCATGGGATTAAGAACTGGTTTTTGTCACCCCATTAATCTTGGATAAGTCCCCTCACCTCGTAGTGCCTCTCCTTTCCTCACTGATAAACGAGGGGTGATGTCTCACTTTATGTACCTCGAGGAGCTGTTCCAGGATTTAAAGAAGAAAGTACTGACTGAAAGAGCATGAAAAGCACTAAATATTTGTGTGCACATAAATTATTACTATACATAAGATCATGATCAGTTTTATTCCAAATATGAGAAAACTGACATTTTATAACAGGGTCTCTTTTAATCCTCGGACACATACTCTAACAAAGTTTTTCATGGATATAATCTATCAATATCATCCAAACAGAAAATTAGCCAGTGTTAAGGATGTTTCATGAAACAAGGTGGCAGGATATGCATTCATAAGGAGCTTTTAGTTGCCTCTTGTTGAGATGTAATGATTATATATGTAAATGTTATTCTACCTCCAATTAAACTACAGCCTCATTGAAATGGGAGGTGAAAAGATCCTGACCAGCTCCATTTCAAGATACAGTCTCCCTATTAGGTAGAAAAAAGCGCTTGGAAATAGTAGACACTGAATGGCACTTAGAGATGAGAACTTCATCCTCTCCCAGTCCCGCTGCCTGCCTCCTCTGAGGCTGAATTACAGATGAAGGCAGGCCCACACTCATGGCCTGGAGAATTACATGGACTGTACGGTTCATGGGATCACAAAGAGTCGGACACGACTGAACGACTTTCACTGGCCAGGTCCCTGCTCCAGGTTCTGGTTTGGTGCTTTTCCCCAGGGCCCTCTGCCGTGCTAAGAGTCCCCTCTGCCCACAGTGACACTCAGTGTGTGCTGGCTCACGCTGGCTCACGCTGGCTTGTGAGACCCAGTACCAGGCATCCCCCCAGCTCCAAGTCCAGTGCTCTCACACAGACAGCTTGAGATCGGCACAGAGCAGGTATTTATTGTAAGGGCTACCCATTAGGGCCTTTTTGTCTGTGTTTGTTCCCAGAGGACCAGTCCCCAGCACATCTCTGGGCATGCTGCCTGCTCACCTACCCCGTTCCCTCTCCAACCCGGGAGAGCCTTGGCACAGCCCCCGAGGCCCACCCGCCTTCCACCCAGTCTCTGCCCAGGGCTCACCCCCAACACGAGCGTGCTGTGGTACCATGCCCTCCTCCCTGCATGCTACTTGACCACAAAAAAGCTAAATTCGATGCTTTTCCTCCTCCAGATTCTGAAGACCTGGAAGGGATGTGACAAAATATAATATTCTGGACCCTTTCCTCATTTTATCGGTTGGTATGCTCCATCCCAGTTGCCCTTCAGTTCAGTTCAGTCACTCAGTCATGTCCAACTCTTGTGACCCCATGGACTGCAGCACGCCAGGCCTCCCTGTCCATCACCAACTCCCAGAGTTCACTCAAACTCACGTCCATCGAGTCGGTGATGCCATCCAGCCATCTCATCCTCTGTTGTCCCCTTCCCCTCCTGCCCCAGTCCCTCCCAGCATCGGAGTCTTTTCCAATGAGTCAGCTCTTCGCATGAGTTAGCCAAAGTACTGGAGTTTCAGCATGGTTCAATTTTCCAAAGGAGACACAGTTCCAAAGAAATATGTCCTTTTGTTTCCAAAGGAGAAAATTGAGAGTGAACATTTTTCCATCCCTCAGGGGTGAGTGGTTTGAGAAGAAACAAATGGAGTTAACACAAAGGGCTTTAATTAAACAGACCATCCAAGGCCAGTGCTTTCTCAAAAGGCAATGTAACTGAATGGGTGAAAAGTAATCTTGGAAAATCGTTCTGTTTCTGGTTTTGGTTATGTTCCGTCCCTGACTTGTTGAGGGACCAGGGTGAGTGCTTCATACATTCTTGATTCCTGGGAACAGCTTTCGTCCTAGGCAAATTGACAGATAATTGGTAAAAAAAAAAAGAAAAAAAAAGTTTATTTGCCTCAATAACAAAATTTTTTAAAAACTTAAAGTCTTGGTTTAAAGACTATAATTGGCATGGAGTTGCTTATTTATAGGGCACATACTCTGTGGTAGACAGGACAGTGGATACAAGTCAATAAGACATAGTCCTTTCTTGGAGGAACCTGTGGTCCAGTCCAATGGGCGGCATACATGAGCATCTGCTATTTAAGAGATTAGCAAGTGCTTATAAAGGAGTCATAGGTAAATGAAGTCCAGGGAGGCTGTGGACTTCATGTATTTATAATATTTGTTTATTTGTTTGGCTAAGCTGTGTCTTAGTTGCAGCATGTAGGGCCTAGTTCCCTGACCAGGGATCGAACCTGGGCCCCCTGCATTGGCAACACAGAATCTTAGCCACTGGACCACCAGGGAAGTCCCAGGCTGTGGACTTGAATCCAATCCACTGAGCACATAATTGTTGAATGTCCCCCATGTGCCAGGCTCAGAGTGGGCTCCAGGGGTAAGGTATTGAGAGAAGGGGCTGCTGCTGCTGCTAAGTCACTTCAGTCGTGTCCGACTCTGTGCGACCCCATAGGCAGCAGCCCACCAGGCTCCCCCATCCCTGGGATTCTCCAGGCAAGAACACTGGAGTGGGTTGCCATTTCCTTCTCCAGTGCATGAAAGTGAAAAGTGAAAGGGAAGTCACTCAGTTGTGTCTGACTCTTAGCGACCCCATGGACTGCAGCCTACCAGGCTCCTCCATCCATGGGATTTTCCAGGCAAGAGTACTGGAGTTGGGTGCCATTGCCTTCTCCGGAGAGAAGGGGCAGGTATATAAATAATCACAAGATGGGCCAGTATTTGCTGTAATAGAGGTTTACATCCAATGTTCTGAAGAAGTAGCTCCACTAAGATTTCTGGGAATCAAGGGAGGCTGCTCATAGGAGGTGACCATCAATCTGTGATAATAGCTGCCAAGGAGAGATGTTACCGTGAAACAACCAAAGAGAAGAGAAGGGAGGGAGACAAATGTATTCTCAGCAAGTGAACTAGCAGGATCCGAGGTATGGAGGGAAGACTTCGTGTGTGGTGTGGGGACGGTGGCCAGGTTGGGTGACAATGGCTGGGTGTCTGGAAAGAAGAGGTCTGATGGGCCCCCTTCCACAAGATGCTCGGGGGGTGAGGCTGTGAACCGTCCACATTTCTGCATCATGGTCACTATGATTATCTTCCAAAGCCAGAGAAAAGATCTCCAGGGGCAACTTGTGAGTCTGGGTTCCACTGCCCTCAGCTGATAGAGCTAACTTAAAACCCGTGGGCTTCTGGACAGCCCACTTGGGATTTGTCTGGCTGTGTGGACCTTCTGGGAATTTAAACATCTGTCAGCTAAACCAGAGACTCAGATACAAAGTTGAGAACTGGGCACACTAGGTGGATTTGTGATGCTTGCTGGAGGATTCTGGGCACTTCAAAGGATGAATGGATTTTGCCAAGATATAAATACAGCTTTTTCATTGGTAATAGATATGCCTGCAATCCCCCATTAGCACATGATGGCCACGTTATTGTGCCGAATTGTTTTCAGAAAAACTAACTTTTAAAGAGAGATTTGCTGGACTCAAGGCAAGGTCCTGGGAAATTCGAGAGCAATTAGACCCTGGGGAGGGACAGGCTTCAGGGCAGGAAGTGCTGGCTCAGGACAGAAACAAAAATAAAAAGAAACCAACCAACAATAAGTGCAGGTGGTCCCATGTGAAGGCAGCCAGGCACCAAGGGAACAGTGAGAGTATTTATTTAGTACCTGCTGTATACCAGCACTGTGCAAGACCCCTGGCATGTGTTATCCAGTAGAGTAATTGGTGACAAAATTCCCTACACAAAGAACCACTTTGCCACTCTCTGTTCAGAAACATTTCTCAACTAAGAAATGAAAGAAATGCTGGAAAACAGTGTACTTTACAAATTTGGTTTGCTCAGCCAGTTTCTTTTTCCTAAAGTGTGTGTATTCATTCACTCAGTCGTGTCTGACTCTGTGACCCCATGGGCTGCAGCATGCCAGACTTCCCTGTCCTGCACTGTTTCCCAGAACTCATGTCCATTGAGTTGGTTATGCCATCCAGCCATCTCATCCTCTGTTGTCCCCTTCTCCTCCTCCCTTCAGTCTTTCCCAGCATCAGGGTCTTTTCCAGTGAGCCAGCTCTTCCCATCAGGTGGCCAAAGTATTGGAGCTTCAGCTCTAGCACCAGTCCTACCAGGAAATATTCGAGATGGATTTCCTTTAGGATGGACTGATTTTTGATCTCCTTGCAGTCCAATGGACTCTCGAGTCTTCTCCAGCACCATAGTAAGGGGTGGCAAACTTTTTATGTAAAGGGCAGACAGTAAATATTTGAGATTTTGCTGAACAGTTTCTGTTGCAACTACTCAGTTCTGCACTGAAGGGTGAGAGCAGCCCGAGGTCACATAACCAAGCGGGCCTGGGGCAGTGTTTTCCTAAAACGTCGTATTTGGTCTGTGAAGTGTGCATTTCAAAAAATGTTCAAACGTCATGAAAAACTCTTCTTTTAATTTTAAAAAAACTTTAAAAAATGTAAAACTGAAAACCATTCTGAGCTAGCAGCACCTATAAAAATAGGTGACAAGCTACATTTAGATTTTGGCTGCTTTGCTGAACCTTGTCATAAAGAAAAGCTAAATTTTATCTGGGTAGAAATCAACTCGGGGAAGGCAATGGCACCCCACCCCAATACTCTTGCCTGGAAAATCCAATGGACGGAGGAGCCTGGTGGGCTGCAGTCCATGAGGTCTCTAACAGTCGGACAGACTGAGCGACTTCACTTTCACTTTTCTCTTTCATGCATTGGAGAAGGAAATGGCAACCCACTCCAGTATTCTTGCCTGGAGAATCCCAGGGATGGGGGAGCCTGGTGGGCTGCCGTCTATGGGGTCACACAGAGTCGGACATGACTGAAGTGACTTAGCAGCAGCAGCAGAAATCAACTGTGAGTAGTAATAAGCCTTGAAAGGAAAAAGTGAGCTTTTAAATAGATATTTTTATCTCTGATCCATATAGTTAAAGCTATGGGTTTTCCAGTAGTCATGTACAGATATGAGAGTTGGACTATAAAGAAGGCTGAGTGCTGAATAATTGATGCTTTTGAACTGTGGTGTTGGAAAAGACTTTTGAGAATCCCTTGGACTGCAAGGAGATCAACCCAGTGAATCCTAAAGGAAATCAATCCTGAATGTTCATTGGAAGGAGTGATGCTGAAGTTGAAGCTCCAGTACTTTGGTCACCTGATGTGAAGAGTCGACTCACTGGAAAAGACCCCGATGCTGAGAAAGATTGAAGGCAGGAGGAGAAGGGGATGACAGAGGATGAGATAGTTGGATGGCATCACCGACTCAATGGACTTCAGTTTGAGCAAACTCCGGAAGATAGTGAAGGACAGGGAAGCCTGACGTGCTGCAGTCCAGGGGGTCGCAAAGAGTCAGACACAACTGAGCAACTGAACAACAACAGCATCTCCTCGTGACTCTTGGGAAATGGACCATCCTCCATGAAGTCAAATATTTATGTACAGTTTCCATATTGACCGAATTGTTTTCAGATTATTAGCTGGATCAGAGGGCAGGTTAAATAACTTGTACTTGTTTTTCAAGTCCTAATTCAGGCATATGTGCAAATGGCTCTTTGAATATGTTTAGGATTTTGATGAGAGAGGAAGTTGAGCTTGAATCTGTCAGCCAGCTGCCAAGATGCACGTTGTAGTCATTACATGGATTCCAGAAGGCATTAGTTAACGGTGGGAGACGTGTGTGAGCTGGTGATAAAATTTTAAATCACCACATGTACTTCACGGGCTGTTTGTATTTAAGTTTACCTTTCTGTGCAGATGCCAGGATATCTCACCTGCCAAACACAGGGGGAGAACCACTCTGGATTCATTTCTGTCTCTACTCTTTCTTTTCTGTTTAGGGACTATCTTCATTTCAATACCTTGAACACCAGCAGATTTGAAGAGAAGACAGGTTTTGCTGGGCTTGAAACCATTATTAAAAGAAAATAAAATTTAGCCAAGAGAAGTATGGAGGAATTGGGTATACAGGGAGGCAGAAAAGGGAGTAACCAGTAAACAGCTGGAGTTTCTGCTTCTTTGAAGGAAATTTCAAGATTAAAAGCATTTTTATCTTCCTGGAAAATCTAATGGGCCTGCCTGATATGTGAAAAGCCAGCTCTCGGATCACTTAGCACACCAAATGTTCTAGTTTCCTACCAGCCACCCAATCTTTGTGACGAACAGAGCTTTTTTTTTAAACAAACATTTAAAGGCTAATTGGATCATTGGTGTGGTGTCACAGTAATTAACACACAGCTTGGAGTAGTTACATAAAAGTCAGTCTGAGCAGCACCAAGCGCCGCTGGGGAGCCAGAGAGCCCGTAGGGTCCAGCCAACCAGACTCACGCACAATTGTTCTCAGGGATGAGGTAGAAATAGCAGGAATATCTCCAGGATACATGGAATGTTACACAGAGATTAGAAAAGAGAAAACACCTCAACAATGGCTGACCAGTGATTAGGGCTTTATTTCTATGCTTGGCTAAGAATAGATTAAAATGACCCCCAAAGAGAGAGTGCAGCGTTCTCATTGATTTTTATGTCCGGTTCATTGGTGGAGGCTGGAATGCAGAAGCCAACATGAGCTAGTTTCCGCCTAACAAAGGAATTGACTGTAAGGCTGAGCGGGTGTTTTGTTGGAATCTGAGATCAGTACAGCTCCACCCCTGGAAAGGAACAGCCTGAGACTAGGAGAATTTGCGTACTCTCTCCACATCTGTCTCTGTTCCCTGTAGCCCCTGCCTCATTCCCCACCCCGCTGCCCCCACTTAGAAGTTTTCTTCATTGCTGTTCTGTCTTGTTTTGCTCAGTTGTGTCTGACTCTTTGAGATCTCATGGACTGTACTGTGCCAGGCTTCCCTGTCCTTCACTATCTCCCGGAGTTTGCTCAAACTCATGTCCATTGAGTTGATGATACCATCCAACCATTTCATCTTCTGTCATCTCCTTTTCCTCCTGCCCTCAGTCTTTCCCAGCATCAGGGTCTTTTAAAATGAGTCGGCACTTTGCATCTGGTGGCCAAAGTATTGGAGCTTCAGCTTCAGCATCAGTCGNGACTGAAGTGACTTAGCAGCAGCAGCAGAAATCAACTGTGAGTAGTAATAAGCCTTGAAAGGAAAAAGTGAGCTTTTAAATAGATATTTTTATCTCTGATCCATATAGTTAAAGCTATGGGTTTTCCAGTAGTCATGTACAGATATGAGAGTTGGACTATAAAGAAGGCTGAGTGCTGAATAATTGATGCTTTTGAACTGTGGTGTTGGAAAAGACTTTTGAGAATCCCTTGGACTGCAAGGAGATCAACCCAGTGAATCCTAAAGGAAATCAATCCTGAATGTTCATTGGAAGGAGTGATGCTGAAGTTGAAGCTCCAGTACTTTGGTCACCTGATGTGAAGAGTCGACTCACTGGAAAAGACCCCGATGCTGAGAAAGATTGAAGGCAGGAGGAGAAGGGGATGACAGAGGATGAGATAGTTGGATGGCATCACCGACTCAATGGACTTCAGTTTGAGCAAACTCCGGAAGATAGTGAAGGACAGGGAAGCCTGACGTGCTGCAGTCCAGGGGGTCGCAAAGAGTCAGACACAACTGAGCAACTGAACAACAACAGCATCTCCTCGTGACTCTTGGGAAATGGACTATCCTCCATGAAGTCAAATATTTATGTACAGTTTCCATATTGACCGAATTGTTTTCAGATTATTAGCTGGATCAGAGGGCAGGTTAAATAACTTGTACTTGTTTTTCAAGTCCTAATTCAGGCATATGTGCAAATGGCTCTTTGAATATGTTTAGGATTTTGATGAGAGAGGAAGTTGAGCTTGAATCTGTCAGCCAGCTGCCAAGATGCACGTTGTAGTCATTACATGGATTCCAGAAGGCATTAGTTAACGGTGGGAGACGTGTGTGAGCTGGTGATAAAATTTTAAATCACCACATGTACTTCACGGGCTGTTTGTATTTAAGTTTACCTTTCTGTGCAGATGCCAGGATATCTCACCTGCCAAACACAGGGGGAGAACCACTCTGGATTCATTTCTGTCTCTACTCTTTCTTTTCTGTTTAGGGACTATCTTCATTTCAATACCTTGAACACCAGCAGATTTGAAGAGAAGACAGGTTTTGCTGGGCTTGAAACCATTATTAAAAGAAAATAAAATTTAGCCAAGAGAAGTATGGAGGAAGTGGGTATACAAGGAGGCAGAAAAGGGAGTAACCAGTAAACAGCTGGAGTTTCTGCTTCTTTGAAGGAAATTTCAAGATTAAAAGCATTTTTATCTTCCTGGAAAATCTAATGGGCCTGCCTGATATGTGAAAAGCCAGCTCTCGGATCACTTAGCACACCAAATGTTCTAGTTTCCTACCAGCCACCCAATCTTTGTGACGAACAGAGCTTTTTTTTTAAACAAACATTTAAAGGCTAATTGGATCATTGGTGTGGTGTCACAGTAATTAACACACAGCTTGGAGTAGTTACATAAAAGTCAGTCTGAGCAGCACCAAGCGCCGCTGGGGAGCCAGAGAGCCCGTAGGGTCCAGCCAACCAGACTCGCGCACAATTGTTCTCAGGGATGAGGTAGAAATAGCAGGAATATCTCCAGGATACATGGAATGTTACACAGAGATTAGAAAAGAGAAAACACCTCAACAATGGCTGACCAGTGATTAGGGCTTTATTTCTATGCTTGGCTAAGAATAGATTAAAATGACCCCCAAAGAGAGAGTGCAGCGTTCTCATTGATTTTTATGTCCGGTTCATTGGTGGAGGCTGGAATGCAGAAGCCAACATGAGCTAGTTTCCGCCTAACAAAGGA
Organism: Oreotragus oreotragus; assembly: GCA_006410675.1. Classification (NCBI taxonomy): domain Eukaryota; kingdom Metazoa; phylum Chordata; class Mammalia; order Artiodactyla; family Bovidae; genus Oreotragus; species Oreotragus oreotragus. The sequence continues at coordinate 46,707 of SJYX01000584.1, read as the reverse complement.
ATTGACTGTAAGGCTGAGCGGGTGTTTTGTTGGAATCTGAGATCAGTACAGCTCCACCCCTGGAAAGGAACAGCCTGAGACTAGGAGAATTTGCGTACTCTCTCCACATCTGTCTCTGTTCCCTGTAGCCCCTGCCTCATTCCCCACCCCGCTGCCCCCACTTAGAAGTTTTCTTCATTGCTGTTCTGTCTTGTTTTGCTCAGTTGTGTCTGACTCTTTGAGATCTCATGGACTGTACTGTGCCAGGCTTCCCTGTCCTTCACTATCTCCCGGAGTTTGCTCAAACTCATGTCCATTGAGTTGATGATACCATCCAACCATTTCATCTTCTGTCATCTCCTTTTCCTCCTGCCCTCAGTCTTTCCCAGCATCAGGGTCTTTTAAAATGAGTCGGCACTTTGCATCTGGTGGCCAAAGTATTGGAGCTTCAGCTTCAGCATCAGTCCTTCCAATGAATATTCAAGGTTGATTTCCTTTAGGATTCATTGGTTTGATCTCCTTGCTGTCCAAGGCTGTTCTAACAACCAGTTTTCTAGCTGGGGAGAAACACTTCAAGTTGGAGTGTTTGCTAGTGGTGTAAATATTCCCACTGTGGGGCTTCTACTGTAGCTCATTGGTAAAGAATCTGCCTGTAATGCAGGAGATGCAGGTTTGATCCCTGGGTTGGGAAGATTCCCTGGGGGAGTAAATGGCAACCCACTCCAGTATTCTTGCCTGGAGAATCCCATGGACAGAGGAGCCTGGTGGGCTGCAGTCCTTGGGGTCACAAAGAGTTGGACACGACTGAGCGATTAAGCACACATGCACATTCTGGTTTGAAGCTGCCAGCGTGAAGGTGGAGTGGGCAGAGATGCCTGGGAGCATACCTTTGTGCAGTGTTTCCATCCTGCAGATGCAGGGATGTCAGCAATCTCAAGACCATACTTAAAATAAGATGAAAAATCATCACAGTAGTGTAAAATAATAGGAAATCATGAGGAAGTGATGAGTGTTGCGTATTCACTACCTTTGTTAGTAATACAATTTATTTGTAAGTTTACATAATTTAATTTTTAATAATGGTTGTGTTAACAATCTTGGCTCAAAAAATGCCCTGTGATTTTAATAATCAGCCCGTGGGGATTATTAATGGTACAGATGAGCACACATTGGTTTTTCTTCCTTCTCAGTTCAGTCGATCAGTTGTGTCCGACTCTTTGCGACCGCGTGGACTGCAGTACGCCAGGCCTCCCTGTCCATCACCAACTCCTGGAGTTTACTCAAACTCATGTCCATTCAGTCGGTAATGCCATCCAACTAGCTCATCCTCTGTTGTGACATAAAGCACTAATGGCCACCACATAGCTCCCATCCCTAACAACCTCAGGCCCAATTTCACATTCCAGGGAGAGAGGATCTGATTGGTTGAGCCCCTGCGAGGTATTCTTACTCAGCCAGTCGGTTCTGGTTGGGGGTGGGACAGAGGCTCTTCTTCCTAAGACAGGGCAAAGATGCTGAGTGTGCTGCAAGAATTTCTAGCAGCTTTCATGTCTGTGGGAAATATTCAGAAGGTAGCATTCGGGATTTCTTATGTACCACACACTTCACAAATATTTTTTCACTCTCTCTTCAGAATTCTGTGATCTGGACACTATTGCTCCCATTTTAAGAATGAGAAAACTGAGGCCCAGAGAGGTTTTTGTGACTTGCCTAATTAAGGTCACACAGATAGATTACAGAGCTGAAATTCACATGCAAGCCTATCCTTACTCCAAAGTCTTTCCACCATCAGGTGCCTCTCATGTGGAAATATCCCGCAGAATGGGACACTTGACCCACAGACTAAAGTTCCTGACCCTGTGAAGGAACTGCCACATTGGGACAGAGAAAAAGGGGGTGAAAGGAGAGTGGTTGAATAAGACAAACGAGAGCAGAAACACGTATTGTATTTGCCCCCAAACCCAGTATCTCTGTGGCCACCTCTCTTTTTTCTTAGCGTCTCCGAGGGGCAGGAGGCACATACTGGCTTCATTGTAGTTTAGGGTTTTGCTGCAGATCATGTTGAGTGGAATACGGAAGTGGATGTTCATTTTTACCTTTTCCATTGTTTCTTTCCCAGTCACTTTTGTGTGTTCCTGCCCCCAGGTATTGGGCACAGTTAATTCTTCCTGCAATTAGCATTCATGGTCAGCTAAGCAGAACTAATGCAACAAACCGTTTTTACTTTGAAGGTTATATTACACATTTCCAAGCTCCTGTGGAAAGGGCCTTTTATGAATAAGATATTCTTGACTATCTCTAGGAATTTAATTTTCCCTTTTCTGAATTTTCAAGCCTGTCTATTGAATTCTTTAATGTGATTCCCCAAGAAGAACCCTAGCCAGGCAGACAACCGGATATAGCCAAATTGTTAGCATTTTAAAAATCTTTTCTTCCTTGGGGGCAGAAGTCAAGAGTACATGTCCCTGCTTGTTTTAGAGTGGCACTTATCTCTTCTTTTGCTGGTTCCTTTGATATATGTGTATCATTACTATCAATCGCATTGGTTTAAAAAAAAAGATGCCTATTTATTCAAAATAAATGCAAGGAGGATGCTGAGACTTCTGAGTTCTAAACATTTTGAAACTGTATTCAATTATTGCAGGTAATTTCCCAGATAGGAGAAGTAGAAAGAAATATTCTTTTAAAAAAAGATTCTTAAAGACATTTTTAGAATAGCAAAGTGACTTCTTATACTGAATGCATGAAACCAATTAACACTTTAAATGGCCAAAAATGGTCAGAAAATTCATTTAGCAGCTTTGGGAAAATTCTAATGACTCCAAAGTGATGGTATAAATCAGCTAATTTAGAGGTACTTAAATGTGCTTTAACGTAGTGTATGTCTTATGTGTGTGTGTGATCAGTCACTCTGTGGTGTCCGACTCTTTTGCACCCCGATGGACTGTAGCCCAGTAGGCTCCTCTATCCATGGGATTTCCCAGGCAAGAATACTGGAGTGAGCTGCCATTTGCTCCTCCAGGGGATCTTCCTGACCCAGGGATCGAACCAGCGGCTCCTGCACTGCAGGCAGATAAACCTGGCTTTAACATAGTACACACATAGTATATTCCAGCTGCTCAGCTTTTATGATATATTAACAATATGATTTTGTTCTATTTTCTTTCATTTTTATTCTCTGCATAGTTATAGTTAGCATCAGAACTTCAACGGATGTGCTTCAGTGGTTTATATTACATGAAAAAGCAACAACAACAAAATTAGGAAAGAAGTAATACCTGAGTTTAAAAAAAATAGATGCTTTTAATTCTTGATATCTGAATCCTAACATCAGATTTTGCTTATATGTTTCTTTTCAAATGAAAAGATTTTTTAACTTATTTTAAAATTTACATTTCTTTTGCTAACAGTGAATCTTATGTCTATAAGATTGTGTTTTTCATTTTGCTTTGGCCACTAGGAAGCTCTGTGCCAAAATAGCTTCCAGCAATTTGAAGGGTTGTGGGAACCCAGTTCCCCTCTAGGTCATACCTACTTAACCTTTTCTCTTTTAATTGGTAAAATTTTGTTTGTGGGTTCCTATAAGCTATATGGGGCTTCCCAGGTGGCACTGGTGGTAAAGAATCCACCTGCCAAGCAAGAGACGCAGGAGACAAAGGTTTGATCCCTAGGTTGGGAAGATCCCTTAGAGGAGGAAATGGCACCCCACTCCAGTATTCTTGCCTGGAGAAATCCTACTTACAGAGGAGTCTGGTGGGATACAGTCCATGGGGTTGCAAGAGTTGAACACAGTTGAGCACACATGCCTGAGATAAGTCATATACCTCCTTCCTCCACTTCTAAAAAAATGAGATGAATTATTGAGTTGGCTAAAAAGTTCATTTGGGTTTCTGTAAGAGGTTAAGGAAAAACCAGAATGAACTTTTTGGCCAGTCCAATATTTAACAAGGGACTTCCTTGGGGTTCTGCCTGTCAATGCAGGAGACCCAAGAGATGTGGTTTCTATCCCTGGATCAGGAAGATCTGGAGAAGGAAATGACTACCCTCTCCTGTATTCTTGCCTGGAAAATGCTATGGACACAGGAGCCTGGTAAGCTGTGGTCTGTGGGGCTGTGAAAGGTTCGGACGCACACGACTTAGAGACTAAACAGCAGCCACAAAATATCTGACATATAAATAAAAAACATTGTTTATTGAGAAAATGGTGACGCCCCTGAGAAGGCATCTCCCATTTGTCCACTGCGGTCTCCCATGGGAGCATCTCTGCGTCCTTTACATCTCACCCCAGGCTTTCGCCCAGAGTTGGGACCACTTCTCTTTATTATAGTTTTTTTAGGGGGGACCACTTCTGAAAGGGCCCTTAAAGTGAATGGAGGGAGCCTTTCTGCTCTTTGCGAGTGTTGTCTTTTCATCAGGGCTCGGAGCACGGCCCTGGCACACGGGACAGAGGCCTTTCTGTTGGTGGGTTAGGATCTGTCCCCAGTCTAGAGAGCATAGTCTGCAAATCCTCTTGTGGTGAAATACGCTGTTTCCATCTTTATATACATTGTTGATGTTGTTCAGTTGCTCAGTCATGTCCAACTCTTTGTGAGCCCACGGACTGCAGCACACCAGGCTTCCCTGTCCTTCACCGTCTCCCGGAGCTTGCTAAAATTCATGTCTGTTGAGTCATTGATGCCATCCAACCATCTCATCCTCTGTTGCCCCCTTCTCCTCCTGCCCTCAATCTTTCCCAGCATCAGGGTCTTTTCCAATGAGTCAGCTCTCCGCATCAGATGGCATATGCAAGTGCAAATGGTAAGAGTGTCGTCGCTGTGACTTCCCTTCTTCTCCACCAGTTTTCCTGTGGGGGTGGTTCCCCACCAGAGTCCCTGGAGAACAGATTCACTTTGAGGGAATATGCCCAGAAGCATCTACCTTCAACCAGGTCAGCGTGGCGCCCTTGCCTCAGGGAAGAATGAGAAGTCTCCTTTGAAAACACCAGTTTTCCCTGGAGGATTCACATTAAAAATAGTGGAAAGCTACAGCTGCCTCTGGAGGAAAAAGGAAAGTGGAGTTTTTTCTCTTAAAATTTTTTTTAGTTAATAAGACACCTAAATAAGCAAGCACATATAAGACAAGATCATTTTTTCGCTCTGACTAAAATACAAAATCTCTTTTTTTGAACACACTAAATGATCATGGCTTTTTTCCTTCCCAAGAATGCTTCAGATATGTAATCCTGTCCATCGACTGTTCATTTCTGGAAAAAAAAATAGTCTGTTGGTGGGTTTCTTCTCAAAAGGTATGCTTAGGACAGCAGAAATTTCTGACAAGTCAAGTACAGGTGATTAGGGATTGCAATGTAAATCAGTTAACATCTATAATTTCCCTTGTTCTCTAATGCTATTAGTTATTTAAAGGGTAAAAAAAAGGATGTTTTACTTAATTTTTTTGAGTCTTACTAGGTACCCGTAGCTTAACTTAATGATTTGTATAAGTGATAGTAATTGCTGGGACTACAGTTGAGTATTATTAGCTATAAAATGAACATGGTTATATGTCCAACAGAACTAGCAAGGGACAGAAATGCAGTTGTATCCAAGAGAAAATAATTACAGCAATAATCAGTGTAATTCATGATAATGGCTGAATTGAATTTCACACCATAGCTCCAAGCACTTACATTTAATGAATGTAGTTTGTGCTTGTTTACTAAAAAGGTTTTTAGCAGAAAATCGATAATGTAACTTCAGTGTTTCTAATTGCAAATGCAATTATTTTTTTTAAGGTAGTGGTTCAATAAGGATTTTGTAGAGAAAATTGAGGTATGTGAGTGCTGCAAATGCTGGCGCTTTAATTAGCCTACCTGTACATTAGTGCCATGTGCCTTAATATCTATTTATTACAACATATTGATTAAAATGGATTTGTATTCAGTTTTAAGGCTAGCTAATGTAATGGACATTGAAACTTTTCTGGAAGCATTGGTTGGGATTACAACATGTCACTAGGTAATGAGGCTTTCCTTCGAGAAGTGATTTCAGAAATCATCCCGTGAACCTGATGGTGGGGCAAGGAGGGGAGGGCCAGGACACGTGCCCAGCCAGTTTCCAAAGATTGAGTGCCAGGGACACGTGTAGCCTTCAGTAAAACAGGAGGTGTGTGGATTTTTAGTACTGTTACAGGTTCTTGCTTACTTGGGTTAACTTCTGTCGGAACCTTGCCCAAGTCTAAGACATGCCTAAAATGGTTATGTTGGGGTGGATGATCTTCAGAGCTTATCCTTTTGACAGATCTCTGGCTTTGGCAATCCACAGCTAGCCTAGATGGAGCTCTTCATTCTGAAGAAGCTGGAAAGTGCACTGTCTCAGGTCCCAGGTCCACATTCATGACTCACCTTCATGTGGATTGACAGATCATTGTCCTTCACCTGCCTGGATCCCTTTCTCAGAACCAACCCTGAGCATCCTCCTCTTGCACAGTTGTCATGGTTACCATCACATCGCCACCACCACCACCATCATCACCATCCTCTTTCTTGATGTCTTATCTCTGCAGCATGCACATTTGATGTGTGATACGGTCTTGCTAAGCATTATTGGAAGTTTATTCCACAGTATGGAAAGATCCTGGAGAAGGAGATGGCAGCCCACTCCAGTATTCTTAGCTGGAGAATCCCATGACAGAGGAGCCTGGCGGGCTACAGTCCATGGAGTTGCAAGAGTTGGACACGACTTAGCGACTAAACCACCACCACCATTGGAAGATCCAGCTCTTCTCAAGCTTAAATCCCTTAATAGCCTCCATTCTAAATATATTCACGGGATTGGGATTTCTAACTTTGCTTTGATGATATATCCTGGTGTTGTATTTCAAAACCAAATTAATCTTAAAGTTGAATATTTTGAGTGGGGGAGGGAGCCAGATTGTGCGTTACAAATTTATAACCAACATGGGTATACCGATGAAGTCCGGAAGTCCAGACTCACACCATGTTGCTAAGAGTCTAAGTGGGAAGCAAACATATCAACAAGCCTAAGGGGTCTTCTGTAAGGCTTTTTATTAGAAATGAGCCCCAGAAAAAGGCCTGGATGCTGCTTTGTGGAGAATTGCTCTCTGTCCTCCAAGGACCAGCTAGTCTCCAGCCGTCTCCAGGAGACCTTTCCTAAGAACCAGAGACCATGGATCTCTCCGTCCTCTGGCTTCCTATGGGGTATCAAAAGGGGGGCATCTAATAGTGCTTCTGTATGCCCTGCACTCTGCTGGTGGCATCTGTGGGCCAACTACTTTTACAACAGCCCTTGGAGACAGGCAGTCTTGTTACTCCCATTTTCCAGATGAGGACACTGAGGCTCAGTGAGGTTAAGTCAATGGCTCAGCATCAGATTGCTAGAAAGTCGGTACACATGCTTACTGGAAACACTGGTTCCCCGGCTGCCCGGTGTCTTGTCTTGCGTGTTTCATGTCGACTCTACCTACTGTTATGAAGTCAAGTTATTCAGAGTTGCATTTTTCTCATAACTGGGCTAAAAATTAGATTCCATTTTATTTCCGCCGTTCTCCACTCCCTTCCCCTGCCACCTCCTTCCATGCCTGGTACCTGCAGGTCAGCCAGTGTTAGGGAAGCGAACAACGCCAAGACCTCGGGGAGTCGGACTTGATTGTGTCCTTTACACAGGTAGCCTGGTTGCCTTCCGCATCAGGTGTGAACCTCTGCCCCACCTCCCTGCAGTCCAGTGGCTGAGCGTGTGACCCGCTTCCGTGTGTTGAGACCCAGTTGACACCTGCGCAGCAGCACCTGGTGAGTGACTTTTATCTTCATGTGCGTGTCCCACAGAGCCAGTGAGATGGAGAACCAGGGGCAAAGCAAGCATTTTGTCAGGGCGGGACGATGGCATGGGGAGAAGGCAGCTGTGGGACCTCTGGGGAGTCCCTTCCTTTCCTGAACCTCCATTTGCACATCTGCAAACTGGAGCTAAAGACTCCTGCTCTGACTCCTCCCTGGACTTGTTGACAAGACTCAGCTGGGGTGTGTTATTCTCCGTGCATTTTGGAAACTTTAAAGTGCTTGACAGCCATCTAATTAAGGAGGAGGATAAACACAAATCCACCAGATGAATGGGCTTCCTGATGGCGGGGGCGGGGGATGCAGTCCCGTCCGTGGGGAAATGGGCCCAGATGTCTCCTCTTTTGCCATCCCTAGTGAGAAACAGCCCCATCCTTTGACAGAGCTAGAGTCATCAATCTATGGATTAAAACATAATGCCCAGCCAAACTTTCTTTATCCTTTCGGGCACATGGTGTATTTTCAATATGGCTCCACAGAGCCAGCCAGCAGCCCCTGCTTGACGGAATGATCTCCGCCGGGCTGGAAAAGACAGACACCCTAACTGTTTGACCAACAAATGTATAGAAAATAGTGGCCGGTAAGTAGCAATTACGTAATAATCTTATCCAAAGAAAATGTGGGCTCAAATTAAGATGATTTCACCAGGGAAACATTAAGGTATACAAAGAGTTCTTAATAAATAGAAATAAATGGTGCAGGGCTTGCGCCGTGGTTATTTTCGACGGTTATCTGCTCTCACTGTCGCTGCTCTGGCTACATTTTCCAGGGGGCTCAGAGCGGCGTTTTGCTCTACAAAAACAACTAGCTCCTTTCCAGCCAATGATTACTTGTAATTATGCTTTCCCCTGCTATTATTCTAATAGACCTGTCATGTTGCTTGAAGGACTCTGGCGTTTGGAATATCCGACGGCTTTTATGGATGGACTGCTGGAACACTTAATATAGCTCTATTTTTGAATTATCAAGTTCTCTCCTTTTGAAGTCTGTGTTAGTGGAACTCCTATTTATGAGATGTGCTGTGCTTAAAGGTTTGCTATTGATGAAGAGGTCCAACAGAGCCTTTATCGTAAGTACGGCAGCATTCTCCCTGAGAGATAAATAGCCGTGCTAAAAGGTATGTTGTGTACCTAGGCTGCAGATTACTAGCCAAGTACCTCATAACAGTGTACTTCAAAAATACCTTTATGCCTCTTGTTTGTTCTCTTTTCCATAGAGATGAATGACATTTCTTAAAACCTAGAGGGGCAGAAGCATGCTGCTCATCATTGGTCAGCGACATGACTTGGGTTGGAGGAACGTGTTTGTTCTGGCATGGGGTGTCTGGGTATATGCCTTTGTATGGCTCACATCCTCTGTGTTTTGATGTTTCAAGAACTAGCTTTTCTTTCTGTGCCATCCTCAGTTTTGTCTGACTCATTGAGACCCTGTGGATTGTAGCTCGCCAGGCTCCTCTGTCCATGGGATTGTCCAGGAAAGAATACTGGAGTGGGTTGCCATGTCCTCCTCCAGGGGATCTTAGGGATCAAACTTGCCTCTCTTGCATCTCCTGCACTGGCAGACAGATTCTTTCTTTAAGTTGCTCCAAGCAGTTTTTAGGGGTACAGGGGTTCATTAACAGGGCCGCCTGTTCTGCAGACTTTGGGAAACACGCCCGAAGATGGAGTGAGTGCCTCAGCTGGGATCATCAGGTAGCGCTAAGTGCAAAGAGTGGGCAGCGGGGTTTAGCGCCCAGCAAGCTGGGCAGGTAGGGGTCTCAGAAGAGGTAGCCTGGAGGAGAAGCTGTCACCAGTAGCACTTGCCAGAGGTCTGATGATGTGGGCAGTTTGATGACCGCCAGCTGGGGTGAGAGTTTCCTTTAGCAGTTCAACCAGGTTGTTCTTTTGTGACCCCAACGTTGTAGGCATTTGAGGCGAATGTAATCGGACAGTGCAGGCGCTTTCTTTGGCCTTGGGTTGCCACCACACTGAAAAGACATCATGCGATTCACACACACAGGAATTTGTGGGGATGGGTGATCTGGCTGCCTCAGGGTGTCAGAAACGGACTCGGATGCTCCAAGTTTCTAGCAAGCATCCCAAAGGCAGACAACGCTCCCTTGGCAGCTGACGTCAAACACACAGAAGCAGGACCACCGGGCAGCTTTTGACCATGTGGCAAGAATTTGCATCGATTCCCCACAGAAGGCAGGCTGCTGCTCCAGCGTGTGCCTGGTGTTTTTCTTTTGGAGGCTTCATGCATCAGAATCCTGACTATACAATCCTGCCCGTCTAATTCATCTTCACCCATATATTCTACCATTACGGATAGCCTTCCCCTTAAGCTTGTCTGTTTACTAGCTGGTGTGACAGATGACAGCGACTCCAAGCCGTGTTAGATGGCATTTTGTATGGCTCCAGTGCCAGAAGCATTCTAAGCGCCGGTGTTGCATATTTATTGATCTCCATATTCCCAATAATCTGATGCCCGTCACATTTGACAACATTATGTGGAGAGGTCAGCTAGATGGGGCTAATGAAACTGTTTCCAAGATGGATGTCGTTTTCCACAACATTACCCTTGCAAATAGCTGTCAGTGGGGCCTTTCACTTTCGGGCCAGGCATTTGCGAACCTTTTTTTTTTTTTTTAATAGTTGACGCTAACATTAAACAAAACCTGAAGCTATTAAATCTCAGTATTTATATACGATAGAAAACATAGACGCCCTGGCATCTTTCCAAATGAAAATCTTATTAACAGACATGGTGCTTGTGGCAAAGTCCTTAGCAATTGGAAACTGGCTTGGCTGTTTGAAATGTTTGACAGATTAACCTGAGATGATGTGAAGGACCGAATGGGAAATGGTTCAAGTCTGGAGGATTAAACCAGCAAATGGAAAGGCGTGCTGCAGACCAGAGGCATGTGGTCATTTTGTGACTGCTTTTCCAAGGGTCCACATTGCCGTGAACAATCAGCTCAAAATGTGCTCAGATTTAAAGATTTACAGGGAGAAAGAAAGAATATAAAATAGTATTTGCAAAGAGAATCCCATTTAATGAAATGCCAATGTGAATTAATGACACTGGAAATGCATTGGAAGCAGTAATGAAGATATTAAAGACAGGTCTCCCCGCTGCCGAATCCAGAGCCCTTTAAAAGCCCTGCGAAGGGACATTTACAGACTTTCCCACTGTCCTGAGGGTTCTTATGTTGGACAGTGATCCTGATGGCTCTTTTAAGGAATCCATCCTGGTTTAATTCCAGGTGGATATATCTTGGTTAAACATTCACTGAACAATTGTAAGCAGCTATGTGATTGATGTGCCAATGTGATTTTTGAGAAACTTGTTGCATGTCTCAGTGGGGCCACTGAGAATTTTGGGTTAAGAGAAGCATAGCCAATCTTTAGTTTGAAATGCATTATTTTACAAAGGTAGGTATATTTCATGGGTTTCTTCATGACAACATTCTTCTCCTGGCTCTATTCCAGAGCAGACACAAATAAGAATATGTAACAGAATTAATAGGACTTAGCTACTGACTCATCCAGAACATTCTGAACAATGAATTCATGTATTCAGTGCTAGCATTTAGGAACATTAATCCACCATATTGCTTACAGTCACAAAAATCGAAGAGTTTCTCAACTTGTTTATTTTGTAGGATTGAAGGAAGGATGCAAGAGAAGAGATGATTAACTATTGTGCCTTTTCCTTGAGTGGATCTCAGTACCTCTTTCCATCACACCCTTTTTTAGGTTATGCCTCTTATACTGTGTTGTATGAAGAGTTAGGAAAAAATGGATGATTTCAAGAGCAGTGAAGTTCATTGCTGGGTAGATGCTCCCGTTCCTTTTGGATGGAAAAGTTATTTCTCCTTCATAACCCCTCCTCCACCCTCTTGGAATAAATATGCCATTAAGAGAGCATGTTCTCAGATAACGAAAGAGAACCTAGCCTATAGCGCAGGGAAATCTATCCAGTGCTCTGTGGTGACCTAAATGGGAAGGAAATCCAAAAAGAGGGGATCTGTGTCTATTATAGCTAATTTACATTGCTGTACAGTAGAAACTAAGAGCATTGTAAAGCCACTAAACTCCAATAAAAATTAAGAGAGAGATTAAAACATTAGGATAAAAGAGTGCATGTTCTTTCTTTGAGGAATACCTACAAGTCATGAGGGAAACAAAGTAAGGTCATGGCAAAAGTTAGCTCTGAGTAAGGTAGAGGGTTACAACATGTGGATTACCATCTGAGAGACACGATTCTCACTAATGAGAAACACGAACAAAAAAGTCATATGTGAGAGATGTAAGTTAAAGCTACCCTAGGCAGCTTTAATTTAGGCATGAGCAAATTACATGAATGTAGTTGCTATAGTAACTAGTAGATAATACGGTGTTTATGTTGCTGTTGAGATATCTTGTACTTTACTGGAATAAGGGAAAAAAAAAAAAAGGATTTCCAGGAGCACATAGACGTGACAAGAAGAGAATGTTTCTCATAACCATTTTACTTTTTCTATTTTACTGTTTATTTAGGATGAAGCGGGCATCTGTGATTATAATACACAGCCCTTAGGTTGGTTTGCTGTTTGGTGTTTTCCTCACTGAGATGTCCCTCTAAAAGCCCAGTCCTGGTGGAGTCTCTGAAGGTGCCCTGGCTGCTGTCTTGGATGCTGCTGGGGGAGGATTCTGTGGTTAGGAATGGTTGGCTGTGAGATATAGGCCAACATGGGTCAGATGAAGTTGAACTCAAAGGCCAAGAACGTTTGAGAATTCAGGGCAGGGCAGATGCTGCCAGAGGGTGTGGTATTACAGATTTAATGCTATGCTTTATGAGTATGTGGGCTTCCCTTGTGGCTCAGCTAGTAAAGAGACCTGGGTTTGATCCCTGGGTTGGGAAGATACCCTGGAGAAGGGAAAGGCTACCAACTCCAGTATTCTGGCCTAGAGAATTCCATGGATTCTACAGTCCGTGGGGTCGCAAAGAGTCGGACATGACTGAGTGACTTTCACTTTCACATGGGTATTTGATAGTTAGTGCGATTTTTAAAATGCATTTGAGGTCCCTTCTGGAGACAGTGACTGTGTCTCGAAGGAACTTGTGATGGATGAAATACAGTTGTTTCACATCTAAGGCTGCAGCTGGCGGAGAGGCGGCAGAGAGCACAGCAAAGGGGGCAAGCGCCGCTATGCTGCAGCAGGGAACTGGCACACAGACCCCAGTGACTCAAGTCCCAGTTTGGATTTGGGGCTTGGTCACTGATGCCACGGCAGTTCACCCAGTAGTTGCTCTACCTGTCACTGCTCTATATCCCCACTTGCAAAGCTGGTTTGGGCAGGCTCAGATGCTTCCAAGCCATTCAGGCTCCTCTTTTCAGCTTTGTGTGTGCGCGTATGCACTCAGTTGCGTCCGAACCTTTGTGACCCTACGGGCTGAAGCGGGTTGCCAGTTCCTCCTTTAGGAAGCTTTGTATTAAAAACAATTTTTTAAGTTTACAGACCTTTCAAATTCTTAAAGCAGCATTGGTTTATATTAATTAACTTAACTGAAGAACTCATGTCAATTAGGGCCTTTTTCTTTGGGAATGGAATAGGGGATTCTTCAGAAGGGGAAATACAGAGGTCAAGTCCCACCAGCCCCAAATAATGGTGGTGATGGAAACCTAAACGCACCAAGATGTCTCCATCTGCACCCTCTTCACTTCACCTTAGCACAAATTCATGTGCAATTTTCCCTCCAAAAGATGACACGGAATAGAAGAAGCACTGTCTTTGAAGCCAGGAACCCTGTGTTCTCGTCTCGGTTCTGCCAAGTCCTGGGATTGTGGCCTAAGAGAAGTAATCCATGAATATTTCTCACTTGTAAAATGCTCTTAACAATGCCCACCTGATCAGTGGGGACCCAATGAAGCTGGAACACTGAGTGCACATCTGTTTTGTCCAGTCCCAGATGGAGGCAACTCATTTCCTTTCTCTGGCCTCAGTTTTCTCATCTGCAAAATGGCATCGTTGGCCCTGTCATCCTCAGAGATGCACTGCTGTTTCTTATACTCCAAGATTATATGGCATAAGCTTTCCCAGGTTCCTAAATGTCTTCCTTTAAGAAATGTGTGCAGAGAATCGTTTGACTCTTTGTGGCTAAATGCAAATTCCTCTTCTCTTCCTGAGTTTGAAGAGCTGCTCAACTGAAACGTTGGTTTGGCACGAAGCCTTGTGTATATTACAGGCATGGCTTTTGGGCTGGAAGGAAGGGAAGACGTCCATTTGAGCTTTTTGCCTTGAGGCTGATAATATGCTTTAATTCCCATTTTACAAATGAAGCGATTGAATTTGGGGCGCTTAAGCACCAGTGCAAGGCCTCACCGCCCTCAGTGTTTTGGTAGTCTGTGCTGCTGTAAGCTGATTTTCCCAGGGGAGTCAGTCACCAGAAGGCGGCAGTTCCCAGGAAAAATGTTGAAAGGTGGGCGACCAGTGCATGCCTGCGTCCTTACTCAGTTTCCATCAGAACCAACACTGCCTGACAAGAGAAGCGGATGGTGGGCCAGGAACCCACAGGAGGTGGGAGGGGGGCGAAGGAGGAGTCCTGAGCTGTGGAAGAGCGGTATCTGGTCCTGATTCATAATTCCCCACCCGTCTCTGAAGCCCTCGGTACCGGCGACCCTTCCACACCTCACCTGCGCCATTGCCTCCAGATTGCAAAACTCATTAGACTGTGAAGTAAGCCAAATAGGAATCAATTTTTTGCCTAGCCCCAGAAATTCTTTGAAATAATATGTCAAAATGGTTATCTCGTCTGTTGCCATTGGCTTGAAAATCTCAGAATTCCTATGGATATTTATGAGATTACCATGTACCATCTGGCTCCCTACATGCGAGTGTGTCTACACAGATGCCCGGATAATATACAGGGAGCCAAGCACATTTATTTTTACAGAGGGTAATTATTACAGTCTCTCCTTCCAGGAATGAGCCTTTTGTTTTATGTTTTCAGTGAGAACTTGTGAAATATTAAGATATTTTACTGCCTTAATGTTCTGAATTGTTTGCCTCTCCATATTGCAATCTAAAACTCATTAACAGTCGAACAATTTAATCAGAATGAATCAAGTGGTGAAATGGATACATGGGCAGTTCACGCAGCCATAAAGCATAGCTGAAACTTTTCTGAACAGCTTAATAAAACTTAGAAGGCAGCAGGAAATAAATGATTATCCTGGACAGTATCAGGGTAAACAGAACCTGGAGTCATGAACTTGGTAATTGTTCTTCCTCACTCAGCACATTTGTCGAAGCTTGGTCTTAATTCATGGGATGCACCAGTAAGTATAGGGAAATAAGTTGCCAGGCCTTCTGTACATTTTTTCTCTTAACATTAAGCATGAGCAAGGAAGCAAATTGAGGGTGGGTGAATAAGGGAGCTTCCTGGCAGTCCAGTGATTAGGACTCAGCACTTTCATTGCTAAGGCTTCGGGTTCAATCCTTAGTCGGAGAACTGAGATCCTGCAAGCTGCATGGTGTGGCAAAAAAAAAAAAAAAAAAAATTATATATATATGTATATATATATAGTCTTTGGGGACATATGGAATATTTTATAGCAAATCCCAGATATCATGTCTTACCACTTAGAAATACTTTGGCTGACAAAAGCTTTTCCCTTAATATAATCACTGTGCAAACAAAATTAGCAAGACTATCTTAATATGATCACCTATCCCTTCTGTACTTAAATTTCCCTCAGTTCAGTTCTGTTGCTCAGTCGTGTCCAACTGTTTGGAACTCTATGGACTGCAGCACGCCAGGCCTCCCTGTCCATCACCAACTCCTAGAGCCTGCTCAAACTCATGTCCATTGAGTCGGTGATGCCATCCAAGCATCTCATCCTCTGTCATCCCCTTCTCCTCCTGACTTCGATCTTTCCCAGCATCAGGGTCTTTCCTGATGAGTCAGTTCTTGGCATCAGGTTGCCAAAGTATTGGAGCTTCAGCTTCAGCATCAGTCCTTCCAGTGAATACTCAGAACTGATTTCCTTTAGGATTGACTGGTTGGATCTCCTTGCAGTCCAAGGGGCTCTCGAGTCCCAACACCACAGTTCCAAAGCATCAATTCTTTGGCACTCAGCTTTCTTTGTGGTCCAACTCTCGTATCCATACGTGACAGCTGGAAAAACCATAGCTTTAACTAGATGGACCTAGTTGCCTCAAAAAAATCTCTTTTTACCGAAGTTTTTTTGAATAAGTGGCCAAATAAAGTTTGCATATCACACTGATGTTTTGAAGAAAAGGGAAAATGCGCTATGGCCTGGACTTTGCTAGTTGCTTTTGCTAGGTGTCCTATAATTTGATATTTTATTCTCTGAAGTATTATAAACTTGTGTTTAAACTCAGTGACCATTTGAAATTCAGGACTGTTGTATGGTAACACTTCAGAGATGTTGCTGTGTACTGACTGCATCACCTCAAGAGATGCAGAGGTAGCTGGTATCCCACGGTTTTATTGATAAAAACTGATCAGAGTTCATATGGTAACAGCTACATCTCTCACCATGAAGTTTTCCAGAAAGCTGTTCATGTAAATTTTTTTCTAAAATTATAAAATATACATAAAACCTGTCATTCTAAGCTTTTAACATCCCACCTTGACTTTTCACTATCTTTAGTTTTAATTTATTTTGGCTGTGCCGTGCAGCAATTAGAATCTTAGTCCCTGACCAGGAACTGAACCATGCCCCGTGCAGTGGGAGGACAGAGTCTTAACCGCTGGACTACCAGGAAAGTCCCTTAACTGTTTTTAAGTGTGTAGCTTTGTGGCATTAAGCAGATCCACAATGTTGTATAACCATCGCCATTATCTGTTTTCAGAAACTTTTCATCATTTGAAACTGAGACTATGTACTCGTTAAACAGTAACCTCCCATGTCTCACTCCTCCCCACCCCCACTGGCTCCTGACAGCCAGCCTTCTCCTTTCTGTCTCTGTGAATTCCCCTCTTCTAGGTCCTTGTGTAAGTAATTGGCTCATTTCCCTTAGCATATCACCTGTGTTGTAGCATGTGTCAGAATCTCCTTCCTTTACACGGCTGAATACTATTCCATTGTACAGATGGAGCACATTCTGCCTAGCCATTCATCTGTTTATGGACACTTGGCTTGCTTTTGGCTGTTGTGACTACTGCTGCCGTGAACGTGGGTGACCTCACTTGGTGCATTTTGGGTTCGCTGATGATATTTGTCTAGATCCATTAGGGGCATGCCTTGCTTTATTGTGCTTCGCTTTGTTACATTTTTCAGATGCTGCAAATTTACAGATTTACAAGTCTTTGGAAGTCCTGCATGGAGCAAGGACACCAGTGCCACTTTTCAAGGCAGTATTTGGTTACTTTGTAACACTGCATCACAGTTTGGTAATCCTCAGAATATTGTCAACTTTTTCAATATTATCATATTTGTTATGGTGATCTGTGATCTTTGGTGTCACAAGGGCCTTTTTTTTTGGATTTAAAGTATGTACATTGTTGTTTAGAGCTAGCACTGTTGCCCGTTTAGTAGATTACAGTATAGTGTAAACATAACTTTTACTTGTAGTGGTAAACCAAGAAACTCATGTAACTCACTTTATTGCAATGTTTGCTTTACAGCGGTAGTTTGGAACTAAACTTGTACTCTCTCGGAGATATGTCTATGTTTTATATGTTGCACAATGATGATTCTCTAGTATTTTCTGTTTATGTACCAATTTTCAGAATAATGATTTAATGTATCAGTATCCCACAAAAGTGACCAATGAAGTGTTTGGTTTTTATTTTTCCTAAAGCCAGCTTTTTTTTTTTTTTTTT
>SJYX01000584.1:17743-29045 GCA_006410675.1 Oreotragus oreotragus | reverse complement strand
GTCATCCCCTTCTCCTCCTGACTTCGATCTTTCCCAGCATCAGGGTCTTTCCTGATGAGTCAGTTCTTGGCATCAGGTTGCCAAAGTATTGGAGCTTCAGCTTCAGCATCAGTCCTTCCAGTGAATACTCAGAACTGATTTCCTTTAGGATTGACTGGTTGGATCTCCTTGCAGTCCAAGGGGCTCTCGAGTCCCAACACCACAGTTCCAAAGCATCAATTCTTTGGCACTCAGCTTTCTTTGTGGTCCAGCTCTCGTATCCATACGTGACAGCTGGAAAAACCATAGCTTTAACTAGATGGACCTAGTTGCCTCAAAAAAATCTCTTTTTACCGAAGTTTTTTTGAATAAGTGGCCAAATAAAGTTTGCATATCACACTGATGTTTTGAAGAAAAGGGAAAATGCGCTATGGCCTGGACTTTGCTAGTTGCTTTTGCTAGGTGTCCTATAATTTGATATTTTATTCTCTGAAGTATTATAAACTTGTGTTTAAACTCAGTGACCATTTGAAATTCAGGACTGTTGTATGGTAACACTTCAGAGATGTTGCTGTGTACTGACTGCATCACCTCAAGAGATGCAGAGGTAGCTGGTATCCCACGGTTTTATTGATAAAAACTGATCAGAGTTCATATGGTAACAGCTACATCTCTCACCATGAAGTTTTCCAGAAAGCTGTTCATGTAAATTTTTTTCTAAAATTATAAAATATACATAAAACCTGTCATTCTAAGCTTTTAACATCCCACCTTGACTTTTCACTATCTTTAGTTTTAATTTATTTTGGCTGTGCCGTGCAGCAATTAGAATCTTAGTCCCTGACCAGGAACTGAACCATGCCCCGTGCAGTGGGAGGACAGAGTCTTAACCGCTGGACTACCAGGAAAGTCCCTTAACTGTTTTTAAGTGTGTAGCTTTGTGGCATTAAGCAGATCCACAATGTTGTATAACCATCGCCATTATCTGTTTTCAGAAACTTTTCATCATTTGAAACTGAGACTATGTACTCGTTAAACAGTAACCTCCCATGTCTCACTCCTCCCCATCCCCACTGGCTCCTGACAGCCAGCCTTTTCCTTTCTGTCTCTGTGAATTCCCCTCTTCTAGGTCCTTGTGTAAGTGATTGGCTCATTTCCCTTAGCATATCACCTGTGTTGTAGCATGTGTCAGAATCTCCTTCCTTTACACGGCTGAATACTATTCCATTGTACAGATGGAGCACATTCTGCCTAGCCATTCATCTGTTTATGGACACTTGGCTTGCTTTTGGCTGTTGTGACTACTGCTGCCGTGAACGTGGGTGACCTCACTTGGTGCATTTTGGGTTCGCTGATGATATTTGTCTAGATCCATTAGGGGCATGCCTTGCTTTATTGTGCTTCGCTTTGTTACATTTTTCAGATGCTGCAAATTTACAGATTTACAAGTCTTTGGAAGTCCTGCATGGAGCAAGGACACCAGTGCCACTTTTCAAGGCAGTGTTTGGTTACTTTGTAACACTGCATCACAGTTTGGTAATCCTCAGAATATTGTCAACTTTTTCAATATTATCATATTTGTTATGGTGATCTGTGATCTTTGGTGTCACAAGGGCCTTTTTTTTTGGATTTAAAGTATGTACATTGTTGTTTAGAGCTAGCACTGTTGCCCGTTTAGTAGATTACAGTATAGTGTAAACATAACTTTTACTTGTAGTGGTAAACCAAGAAACTCATGTAACTCACTTTATTGCAATGTTTGCTTTACAGTGGTAGTTTGGAACTAAACTTGTACTCTCTCGGAGATATATCTATGTTTTATATGTTGCACAATGATGATTCTCTAGTATTTTCTGTTTATGTACCAATTTTCAGAATAATGATTTAATGTATCAGTATCCCACAAAAGTGACCAATGAAGTGTTTGGTTTTTATTTTTCCTAAAGCCAGCTTTTTTTTTTTTTTTTTCTGTAACTCCTCAAGTTAGTGCTGTGTCCTTTGACACAGCTCCAGTAGTCTTTTGCCACTTCTTTTATTTCTGGAACAGCAAGGTGTCCCAGACGCATACATTACTCCCTGAAGGGGGAAGTCTCCTTTCCTCTGTTGTACTCATGACTCTGCCCTCAATTCTTCACTTCTGGACAGCAAGCGTGTGCATTTTCCCACACCAAACGGTTCTCCGATTCTCTGTGGATACTGTCTGAGTGTCCTACAATGTAATTCAGTTCTGACACTATCCACCTGGAGATGGCATGAGATCTCTCAGTCCCACAAGGTTGCCCCTCCCCTCTCCCACTTTAGACACCAACTGCCTCTGATTGGCTATAAACTGGAGCCTGGAGGTTCTCCTCACCCTTCCTCATGTTCAGTGTTGACTAGAATGGCTTCTAGAACTCAGGGAAACATTTATGTTTGTCTGTTGATCGAGAAGGATATAATTCAGAAACAGCCAGGTGGAAGAGATGCACAGGGCAGAGTGTGAGGGGAGGAGTGTTAGCGCCCATGTCCTCTTGAGGCGGGCATGCCACCCACCCCCAGTGCCTCCATGTGCTTGCCAAGCAGGAAACTCACGAAGTCCTGTACTTTAGGGATTTTTAGGGGCAGTTTCATTATGTAGGCAAGATTGGCCATGGTTGGGGGGAAGCTGAAAGCCCCACCCCCAGATTACATGGTTGGTTCCTCTGCTGACAAGCCTCTATCCTGTGGTTATCTGGGGAACTTTTAAAAAACACCTCATTAATACAAGCTCAGGTATGGTTGAAAGAAGTTTGTTAAGAATAACAAAAGATACTCCTTTCACCTTTATAATTCTTTTTACTTAGGAAATTCCAAGGCCTTTAGGAACTCTGTGCCAGGAATGAAGATGATACAATACATATTTCTTATTATAAATCACAGTATCACACCACTCACTCTTCATGGATCATAGCCTTGTTGTGACAAAGGGGCTTGTGTAGCTCAGCGAAGCTGTGCAGGGCCACCCCAGACCGACAAGGGGTCATAGTGAAGAATTCTGACAAAACATGATCCACTGGAGGAGGAAGTGGCAACCCAGTATTCTTGCCACGAGAACCCCATGGACAGTATGAAAAGGCAGAAAGGTATGACACCGGAAGATGGGTCCCCCAGGTCAGAAGGCATCCAATATGCTCCTGGTGAAGAGCAGCTGTTGGCATACTAACAGCTTCAGCAAGAATGAAGCGGCCGGGCCAGAGTGGAAGTGATACTCAGCTGTGGATGCGTCTGGTGGTGAAAGTCTGACACTATAAAGAACAATATTGCACAGGAACCTGGAACATTAGGTCCACAAATCAGGGTAAATTAGACATGGTCAAGCAGGAGACTGCAAGATTGAATATCGACATTTTAGGAATCAGGGAACTAAAATGGAACTAATGTGGGGAAGAATCCTTTAGAAGAAATGGAGTGACCCTCATAGTCAACAAAAGAGTCCGAAATGCAGTACTTGGGTGTAATCTCAAAAATGACAAGATGATCTTGGTTCATTTCCAAGGTAAATAACTCAACCTCACAGCAATCCAAGTCTATGGCCCAACCACTGATGCCAAAGAAGTTAAAGTTAAACTCTTCTATGAAGTCCGACAAGACCTTCTAGAACTAACACCAAAAAAAGATGTCCTTTTCATCATAGGGGATTGGAATGCAAAAGTAGGAGGTCAAGAGATACCTGGAGTAACAGGCAAGTTTGACCTTTGAATACAGAATGAAGCAGGGCAAAGGCTAAGGGTTTTGTTAAGAGAACACACTGATCATATCAAACACTGTTTTTCAACAACACAAGAGACAACTTTACACGTGGACATTACCAAATCATCAATACCAAAATCAGATTGATTATATATATTCTTTGGAGCCAAAGATGGAGAAGCTCTATTGCAGTCAATAAAAACAAGACCTGGAGCTGACTGCGGCTCAGATCATGAACTCCTTATTGCAAAATTCAGGCTTCAGTTGAAGAAAGTAGGAAAACCCACTAGGTAATTCAGTTATGAACTAAATCAAATCCCTTATTATTATACAGTGGAGGTGACAAATAGACTCAAGGGATTAGATCTGGTAGATACAGTGCCTGAATAACCATGGACAGAAGTTTGTGACATTGTACAGCAGGCAGTGACCAAGACCATTCCAAAGAAAAATAAATGAAAGAAGGCAAAGTGGTTGTCTTAGGAAGTTTTACAAATAGCTGAGGAAAGAAGAGAAGCAAAAGGCAGGGAGAAAGGGAAAGATATACCCAACTGAATGCAGAGTTACAAAGAATAGCCAGAAGAGGTAAGAAAGCTTTCTTAAGTGAACACTGCAAAGAAATAGAGGAAAACAATAGAATGGGAAAGACTAGAGATCTCTTTAAGAAAACTGGAGATACCAAAGGAACATTTCATGCAAAGATGGGCACAATAAAGGACAAAAACAGCAAGGACCCAACAGAAGCAGAAGAGGTTAAGGAGAGGTAGCAAGAATACACAGAAGAACTGTACAAGAATGGTCTTAATGACCCGGATAATCACAATGGTGTGGTCTCTCACCTAGAGCCAGACATCCTGGAGTAAGAAGTCAAGTGGGCTTTAGGAAGGATTACTATGAACAAAGCTAGTGGAGGTGATGGAATTCCAGTTGAGCTATTTCAAATCCTGAAAGATGATGCTGCGAAAGTGCTGCACTCAGTGTGTCAACAAATTTGGAAAACTCAGCAGTGGCCAAAGAACAGGAAAAGGTCAGTCTTCGTTCCAATCTCAAAGAAGGATAATGCCAAAGAATGTTAAAACTACTGCACAATTGCACTCATTTCACATACTATTCAAATCCTGAAAGATGATGCTGCGAAAGTGCTGCACTCAGTGTGTCAACAAATTTGGAAAACTCAGCAGTGGCCAAAGAACAGGAAAAGGTCAGTCTTCGTTCCAATCTCAAAGAAGGATAATGCCAAAGAATGTTAAAACTACTGCACAATTGCACTCATTTCACATACTAGCAAGGTTATGCTCAAAATCCTTCAAGCTAGGCTTCAGCAGTGTGTGCGCTGAGAACTTCCAGATATACAGGCTGGATTTAGGAAAGGCAGGAGAACCAGAGATCAAATTACCACCCTTCATTGGACCATGGAGAAAGCAAGGGAGTTTCAGAAAAATGTCTACTTCTGCTTCATTGACTATGCTAAAGCCTTTGACTGTGTGGATCATGATAAACTGTGGAAAATTCTTAAAGAGATAAATTCCAGACCACCTTACCTATCTCCTGAGAAACTTGTATTTGAATCAAGAAGCAATAGTTAGAACGTTACATGGAACAACGAATTGGTTCAAAATTGGGAAGGGTATACAAGGCTGTATATTGTCATACACAGAGTACATCATGTGAAATGCTGGGCTGGATGCATCACAAGCTGGAATCAAGATTGCTGGGAGAAATANATTTGAATCAAGAAGCAATAGTTAGAACGTTACATGGAACAACGAATTGGTTCAAAATTGGGAAGGGTATACAAGGCTGTATATTGTCATACACAGAGTACATCATGTGAAATGCTGGGCTGGATGCATCACAAGCTGGAATCAAGATTGCTGGGAGAAATATCGACATCCTCAGATACGCAGCTGATATCACTCTAATGGCAGAGAGTGAAGAAGAACTAAAGAGCCTCTTGATGAGGGTGAAACAGGAGAGTGAAAAAACTGGCTTGAAACTCAACATTCAAAAACTAAGATCATGGAATCAGGTCCCATCACTTCATGCAAACAGAAGAGGAAAAAGTAGACGCAGTGACAGACTTAATCTTCTTGGGCTCCACAATCACTGTGGATGGTGACTGCAGCCATGAATTTAAAAGACGCTTGCTCCTTGGAAGGAAAACTCACAAACCTAGACAGCATATTCAAAACCAGAGACATCACTTTTCCGACAAAGGTCCATATAGTCAAAGCTATGGTTTTTTCCAATAGTCATATATGGATGTGAGAGCTGCACCAGAAGGCTGAGTGCTAAAAAACTGATGCTTTTGAAATGTGGTTCTAGAGAAGTCTCTTAAGAGTCCCTTGGACTGCAAAGAGATGAAACCAGTGAATTCTAAAGGAAATCAACCCTGAATATCCACTGGGAGGACTGATGCTGAAGCTGAATCTCCAGTACTTTGGCTACTTGATGCAAAGAGCCCACTCATTGGAAAAGTCCCTGATGCCGGGAAAGATGAGGGCAGGAGGAGAAGAGGGCAACAGAGGATGAGACGGTTAGATAGCATCACTGACTCAATGGGCATGAATTTTAGCAAACTCTGGGAGACAGTGGAGGACAGAGCAGCCTGGCGTGTTGCAGTTCATGGGGTCACACGGAGTTAGAACTTCGCGACTGAAAAACAGCTGTGGTTTTGAAGGCCCTCTTTAATTCTTATATGTGGATATTTCCCTTTCTTTTTTTTACAGTCCATCTGTGTGTTGCATTTTCTGATTACATTTTATGTACACATTTCTATATATAATGAGGGGAGAAAGTTCTTCAGAATCTTAGGTCTTCATGTTGCTGGAAGAAACTCAATGCAGATTTTTATAAAAGTTATTCCAAAGCAGGGAGGTAAAATGGAAATTGGGAGTGAAGTTATTATTTGCTATGCAGAAGTATCCTTTATGAGTAGACTTCTCTTAGTGTGTTGAAACTGAACTTTTCTCTGTAAGCAAATTGAGTTTGTAAATATTACCCCAAACGGGGTATATGTGTTACACAAAGTTGTCTGTCTCAGATGTGAGGACACTGGGCCGTGGGTTATACATTTTTGCTATGTAGGCCTGATCAGAGGGAAAAAAAAAATCACTAAATTATCCTTTTGGCCTCATCCCAAAGTTCAGAGTCCAAACACACCACAAAACATACTGTACCAGGTAGGCTTCTGGGAGGAACAGATCATGAAAAGAAAAGAAACCAGGATTATCCCTAATGGGATAATTAGGAAAATCTTTTAGTCAATACTGTTTAATTTCCTTTCAAGTTCCTAGTTGCCCTGCTGCTGCTGCTGCTGCTGCTAAGTCGCTTCAGTCGTGTCCAACTCTGTGTGACCCCATGGACTGCAGCCCACCAGGCTCCCCCATCCCTGGGATTCTCCAGGCGAGAGCACTGGAGTGGGTGCCATTTACTAGCAACATAATCAGTGCCTTCTGATAATTTCTGAAAAGACCTGGAACTGACCTTTCCCCTTTGAAGGGGGTGAGTCTTTGGTTTCTCTATTGCAACTCCAGATATTTCTAAATGCTGGGGTCTGTTGGCTGTGCTTTTATGACGGAAATCACATTAGATTGGAATTGGCCCAGATGGTGGAGAATGGAATACAATATGCAAGACAGGCTCAGCTTGTGTGGTGATGAAGCTTGTGCGCCAGCAGGAGTGGCGGCTCACAGATGATTCCTTTTATAAACAGAGAATAGGTTTCCTGTTACCTGTTGGGCCCCCTAACCTGCCAGAATGTGTTCTGTTAGGTATGGAACTTTCTTAATCCTCTGTTTTGAAGAAGAGTTTTTGGAAATCATCTCTAGTCTACAGAACTCCTAACTGGTCTTCTTTCCTTTGATTTCTCTCATACTTGCAAGGAGATCAAATGAGTCCATCCTAAAGAAAATCAATCCTAAATATTCATTGGAAGGACTGATGCTAAAGCTGCTGCTGCTGCTGCTAAGTCACTTCAGTCGTGTCCGACTCTGTGTGACCCCATAGACGGCAGCCCACCAGGCTCCCCCATCCCTGGGATTCTCCAGGCAAGAATACTGGAGTGGGTTGCCATTTCCTTCTCCAATGCATGAAAGAGAAAAGTGAAAGTGAAGTCGCTTAGTCTGTCTAACTGTTAGCGACCCCATGGACTGCAGCCCACCAGGCTACTCCGTCCATTGGATTTTCCAGGCAAGAGTACTGGGGTGGGGTGCCATTGCCTTCCCCGATGCTAAAGCTGAAACTCCAATACTTTGGCCACCTGATGCAAAGCACTGAGTCCTTGGAAAAGACCCTTATGCTGAGAAAGATTGAAGGTGGGAGGAGAAGGGGATGACAGAGGAGGAGATGGTTGGATGGCATCACCGACTTGATGGACATGAGTTTGAGCAGGCTCCAGGAGTTGGTGATGGACAGGGAAGCCTGGCGTGCTGCATTCCATGGGGTTGCAGAGTTGGACACGACTGAGCGACTGAACTGAACTGATACTTGCTACATGCTCAGTGCACAGAATTTTCTAAACAAAGACCTGATCATCTCACTTCTCTGCTAAAAATCTTTTAATGAGTCCCCTGAAGAATTAAGTCCAGTCTCCAGGCCTGGTTCTCCAGACTCTTGAATGAAACTGGATGGAATTCGCCCCCCGCCCCCAGATGCCCCAGGTTCTTTCATTTCTTCCAGGCTTGGCTTGTAGTAGCTATTCCCTGGGCCTGTGACCTCCTCCCCATCGGAGGCCATGCAAATTATCCTTGACACATGGGACCACAAGGGACCAAGGGTTGAACAACGACAGCTGTGCCAGGAGACAGGCTTTTGAGCCCCTGTTGATGGCTCTGTGGCTTTAATTCTCCTGTGTACATACTTGTGTGGCTCTTCCAGCTTGCTGTGGCCCTCTCCTGGGACTGGGCTTCTCAACTCTGCCTACCACATTCCTACCTACCCTCTGCACTCGTTGCTCTGCTTCCCAGAGCACGTCATCCATGTTTCTCTTCCTGAGCATTTGCAATGTTAGAATTGTAAACCTTCTCCACTTTTTGCTTGGGACCCATGTCAGAAGATGCATCTTGCCTGGTAAGAAGGGATTTTAATTGGTAAGATGAAAGTATAGGTTCAAACAGATGTTTTCAGTTAGGTACCATGTTGTCTGAAGGATACTGGACCAGACTATCTGGTGGGGCCCCATCCTAGTGTGTGAGCAAGGGGGCAGGTTTCATTATGTTATTATCAGCTTATTGCCCTTACTCTGGCCTGCTGTGCCATGAGGCTTAGACCAGTTTCCTAGACTGGAAGTATCAGACAGCAGAGACCGGAGCTTTTAAATACTCCATAAGGGGAACAGTTCCTATCAGAGAAAATGTTGAGGAAGTTGATGGATGAATGAATGAGTATGTGAAGCAGTGAGAAAATCCATTACCATGATGAAAAAAGCAACCTATGGGAGCTTCTGGAAAGGACCCAAGGACCTGGTATGAATAAGCAGGGCAATATGAGATTACCTCAGTCTAAGAGACAACTGTATTTATAAGGGATGGAATCAAGGAGCCTGGGCTTTGCTTCACTGTGACCTTAGATCTTTGGTACCTAACAATCTAGCTGCCCATTCATTTGTCTATCTATCCATCTATTCAGCCATTTATCTATCCATCCAAACACCCATCTATCCTTCCATCAACTTATCTATCCATCTAAACATTCATCTACCTGTCCATTCATCCATCTATCCATCTCTGTATCCATCCATCCATCCATCCATCCTCTATTCCCCTGTCCGTATATCCATCATTACCAAACACCTAAAATCACTAGAGCCTAGAAACCTAGAAATAGGAGAAAGACACTGTCTCTTGCTTCACGGGACCTGGTGTGTTATGGGAAGAATATCGTACAAATAATTACTGTGTGATAAGATAATGACTTCAGAGGAGCCCTCTTGCCTCCATGCTGGGAGTGAGAGCACCTTAGTTTGTCTAGAATCAGGCAAGACTTCCCAGAGGAAGGGTTTTTGAGTCCAGACTTGAGCAAGAAGGTGCCCAGTTTCGCCTCACCTGTGCAGGGGTGGCATGGGGCCCAATGGCATCCATCTAAAAATATCCTTGTTTTATGAGCGGCAGAGGCAGAGTTTTGTACTGAGCACCAACAAGAGGCCTGGAGGGCTAGTGGCGAGTTAGAGTCATTTCAGTACTTGCTGGGAGGGGGACACCCTGTCTTGAGGGGACCCCCAGATTCTAAGAACTGGTTACTGCCTATGGATAGTAGGAGGAAAAGCTCGCTGCCCCCAGTTACTTGTTTCCTGGACAAGGCTGAAGTGGCCTTTCCAGGCTTGTTCTGGGCTCAGGGCCCATTGTCTGTCGTGTGCCAGGAACCCCATGAATTTTAATAGCCTCCATTCAGAGTGATTAAAACCTTAATGAAATTTAATTATCTTGATGTTAAGCATTTTGTGTTAAGTTATTGCATTCTGACCACTCATTGTTCGCTGCAAGCTCAGGGCAGCTCACCTACCTCTACCTTAATGGAAAAGAAAACTGAATATATTTAAATGAAATTTCCCCCCAAATAATTGCCTTCAATGAAACACCAAGCAGGCGTCAGGACTGAATTTATAAATCAGGTGGCTGCCGATGAGAGCTACCATGTTTGAAATGGTTTTCATTAATCCAGGGTCTCCAGAAGGAGTGATGTGAAAAGTTCAGAATATAAGTGACAGGTGTTTATGGTCCGCAATTGCATTAAACAGGCTCTTAAACGCAGGTTAAAGGCCTCTGTGAAATATAGAATATACCTGAAAACGTGGCCTAAATTTTTGCCATTTTGGACTTTGCATTAGTTACCTACAGAATTAGCAGAGCTATCGGTTAATCAACTGTCAGTGTAAATTGTGGTTGAGCAAAATGCTTATAAATACCGGTAAGCACAGTTTGCTTGGCCTGTTGCGTTTTTTTTCTTTTCTTCTTCCCTTGGGCCTTCCAAAGGCCTTCAGCTGATGGAGAGCTTTTAATTTCACATTTTGGCCCCCACCGCAGGTGATAAACAAAGGTTTCCCCGCTGCTCTGGCTGGGGTCAGTTATCCCGCCTCCCTCCCCGTAATCACACACAAAAGGTGCCCGAGATCCACAGCTAATTTGCGGCCTCTGTTTAGCAGAATTTAATAGCAGGTATTACTGCTGCCGCGGTAATTAAGGACCTTTGTCAATAAGACGGAATAGATGGCCACACTTGGTTGTAATCAGTGGGCTCTCGAGAGCCAGAGGAGTGAAAAGGGAAAGAAGCAATCCATTCTGCGAATAACACAGTCCTCCCCGGCCTCCCTCCCTCCCAGGTCGGGCAGTGGAATAATAATTCCCCAGGCAATGAAAGTACAGGAATAAAAGTACTTACCCTCCAGCCGGTGATTTTTTTTTGACTTTTTATTTACTCTACTGAGCTTTCTTATTTGCTCCAGGCTGCATTTGATGAAGTATTGTTTAAACAGCACGGGAGCAAAATGGATGTAGGGAGGTGGGGAGAGGAGGAGGAATTTTAACCAGGTGGCAGGGAGGCGTCCGCTTTAAGGTGGACAGCCATTCGGCTCATCAATTATTTCTCCAGGATACAGGCAAAAAAAAAAAGAAAAAAA
>SJYX01000583.1:247253-275403 GCA_006410675.1 Oreotragus oreotragus | reverse complement strand
AAAAAAAAAAAAAAGTAGGTGCAAACATCATGACAGTTTTTTCAAACATCATGTGTTATCCCCAGAAACTTCAGGAAGCATCTGCCAAGAATTAAGTATTTCTCCTGAACAGCCACAATATCACGATCAAACCTAAGAAATTGAACACTTCTCCAACACAACCCAATAATCAATCCATTCTCAAATTTCCCCAACTCTTCGACAAAAATTTAGCCTCTTCCTTTCAATTTAAGATTTAGACAACATTCATACATTCAATTGTTGTGTCTCTTTAGTCTGCCTTTTTCAGTGTGTGTGATAATTTACTTTTTTTTTTTAAGAGACCAGTGCCTCTTCTATAAAGTCATACACATGTTTTTGTCTGATGTTTGTCCCTCTGATTAAATTTAAGTTCAGTAGTTTCAGCCATCCCTGTAGGCAGTCATATCAGTAGACACTTGATGAGGTCCTCTTTATTGGTGATACCCTGTTTGGTCTCTTGCTCCAGGTGGTGACACTCAGACCTAGGTCATCAGTGGAGAGACCCTTTGAGGCCCCTGTGCACTGTTTGTCCCTATGACTAAGTTCAGTACTTTTGGCCGGCTGTGTAGGTGATCCCATCAGGAAGCACTTGATGAGGTTATCTCTTTATTGGCCTGCTGGTGATCCTTGCCTGATTCGTTTGAGAGAGTGTGCGGCAAAATGGTCATTTTCTAATTTGCTCATTCCTTCTACGTTCATTAGCTTATATTCTTCCATAAAGAAGGAACTTCCTCTCTTTAAAATTACTATTGAGTGGTAGTAACTTCTTCCCTTGTACTAGTTTTCATTCACGGACTCCCGTTTAAAATCTTTTATATGCCAGATTGCATTCACCGTTCTTCCATTGTTGTTAAGTGAAGCCATTATAATTGCCAGTATGAATGAGCTTTATTGGGTATGAGATGACAAGTGCATCCACACTGAGAAATGTAATTATACCAAAAACTAGGGAACCTAATACTTTTGCCTCTCTGACATAAATAGGGAGTCATGTAGAATCCAGGCTTCTGTATTTGGACAGAGATTAGGTTGTCATACTCCTGACCACCTTACCAGGACCTTGGGCTTGCAGCCACTGGCCCAGCCTTTCCTCTCACTTTCTTCCTTGATTATCAGGCTCCACCAACTTTTCTGACCTCACAGCTCCCAAAGGTTCCTGTTCCCAGCGACTCCCTTTGCAAAGACCAGGGTTTATATTTGGTTTTTAGGATTGTATATGCAGATTAGCTGGGAAATGTTTGATTTTCCTCAGCAATGTCTCAAGCAATTGCCATTCTTCTGAGGGCTTCTCTATACACTGAGAGACATGTTCTAATATAGGACTTTTCTCATCTCTTGATGTTCTGTCCATATCATCAGGTTGTTCCTTTTTCACTTAGAATGAGGGTTTCCTGACCACGATTTTCTGTAACCTTTCCCCCCTTATTACAAATCAGTACTGTTTATTAGAGGCTTCCCAGGTGGCCCTAGTGGCCTGCCCATGCAGGAGACGCAAGAGACACAGGTTCAAGCCCTGGTTGGGGAGATCCCGTGGAGAAGGAAATGGCAACCGGCTCCAGTATTGCTGCCTGGAAAATCCCCTGGACAGAGGAGACTGGCTGGCTTCAGTCCATGAGGTTGCAAAGAACTGGACACAACTGACCACACACTGTTAATTAGACAAAAATTAGTAAATACTGATGAGCAAAAAGTGATATAGACATTTTGGATTCTCTTAGTATGGGTTGGGCATTTTATATAACTCACTTAAGCCTGACAAGAAACCTAGGATTTGTGTTATCTCGTTTTTCCTTCCTTTGCAGTTGAGGAAAATGAGACTTGAGGTTAAATGAGTGGCTTAGGTTCATTAGCTAATAAGTTGCAGAGCCAAGACTTGTTATATTACCCTTCCAGAGCTTTTTCCTCTATGTATTCGTGCTGAATTACTTCAGTTGTGTCTGACTCTGTGGAACCCATGGACTATAGCCCACCAGGCTCCTCTATCCAGGGGATTTTTTTAGGCAAGAATATATACATACATAAAAAATACAATTCAACAGCATTCTTTTTAATCCAACATCCTTCTCTTTCCCCTCCTCCCAAACCAATCCTCAGGATCGACGAGAATGTGCTGGGAGCCCAGCTGGACGTGGAGGCCGCCCACTCAGAGATCCTCAAGTACTTCCAGTCGGTCACATCCAACCGGTGGCTCATGGTCAAAATCTTCCTCATCCTCATTGTCTTCTTCATCATCTTTGTGGTCTTCCTTGCCTGAACCCTCTCCACTCTGAGGCACTCCGTGGGGGTTTGGAACCCTTCTGGGAGGACAGGTGGCCAGAGCTGCCACTGAGCCTGTGCAGGGTGCTTGAGAGAAGGGCCCTGTTTCCTTGGAACTGCTAAGAATGACCACTGCCCTCGGTCCCCCACTCCTTGCCTCTGGCCACCCAGCCCTCCCCTCACCACCCTCCAGCCCATGAAACACACGTGGTTCTGGGTTTGGACTCTGCTGTGAAGTGGCTGGAAAGGAGCAGAGGCCAACTGAGGGGCTCGTCCGGGATATTGTCTCCACCAGGAGATTTTTATAAACCCTCCCCAGCCTGTCGCAAAGGGAACTTTGGCAGCAAGGGGAGATGATGCCTTTCCCCACCTTCCTGAGAGCAAAGAGAGGAAGTGAAACTGCCCCAGGGACCAACTTTCCCATCTGGGTTAGAATTCGACCTCTTCTTCCTCTCTTCACCACATGAGGCAGGGGGCCCTGAGCCCCTCGGCGGCCTGCACAACCCCAACTTTGGCTGCAGGTGACTCTCAATCTGCCAAACGTGCTGCAGCCCATTTTCTCCCAATTACAGCAAGACTGTCAGCCTCACTAGCCATGTCGTCATTTCTGGGTGGGAGCGCCGAAGAAGGGCCTAGGCAGAAATGGAGGGAGCCTGCTGCCCAGTGTTACAACTGAAAGGGCTGGACTGATGACCCTGAGGGGCCAGGCTTTGGGCTCTGTGTACACAGCTGCTTCCAGCAGGCATAACCGAGTGCAGCAGTACTTAATTATCATGGAAAATTCCCTTCAAAGCACGGTACACGATCCTAGAGTGGGTCTCTGATTAGTGGTAACTTCTAGGACCATCTCCAGAAGTATTTGGACCTGTTTCATGTGCATCTTCCAGTCTCACCATTTTCCTTGGGCTGGATAAAGCAGGAGTTCTGCCTGCTGCCAGAAGTGAAAGGTGAAGAATTTGTTCCCAGCTCCAGCTGAGGCTTTTGGTCCCCTCTTGAAGCCCCTCACCAAATCCAAGCCAGTCACAGGAGAATGAAGTAGAGATCTGCCTGGAATACCTACCCTCCAGGAAGGTCAATATGCTTGTCAACCACATCATTCTGAGGTCACATTTCATACACCCCAAAGGAAGCTCAAGCTATAGTGGCAACAGTCACACATTGAGCTGGCTGTAGTACCTTGGGATTGGGGGCAGTAGTTATCTAGGAGAGCCCTGGCCTTTCTTAGCCCTGGCATTTTGGTATTTGCTCTACGTTTGACCTGTGTCCAGGGGGTGCTCTTGCTTGCATCTTAACTTTAGTTGACACACGATGTGGGTTTAAGCACAGCACATCGATGGTGGGTGGGGCGATCTGTGAAGATGATCAAAGCCTGACAAATGCAGTTTTTCTCATTTGACTCCGCAACTACTGGGGGGGTTTGCATCGATTGGAAATTTATTTCATAATATTTGCTGAGTTTCTGGTACATGCTAGGTATGGTACTGAGCCAGGTGCTGGAAAGAAAAAAAAAAAGTCATGAATTAGTCAACTCCCTGCTCTCTTGGAGCTTACCTTCTAGTTTTCTATTTCATTTTATAGGCAAGGAAAGCAAGGCATAGATCTGTAGAAGGCAAAGGGCTGAGCTGAGACTTAAGTCCAGGCTNTGGAAAGAAAAAAAAAAAGTCATGAATTAGTCAACTCCCTGCTCTCTTGGAGCTTACCTTCTAGTTTTCTATTTCATTTTATAGGCAAGGAAAGCAAGGCATAGATCTGTAGAAGGCAAAGGGCTGAGCTGAGACTTAAGTCCAGGCTGGATCCTCCTAGGGGTCTTGAAGCGATCACTCCGAGGCACTGCTCTCCCATTCCTCAGAAGCCCTTCTTGTGGCCCTCCTTCCCTTTTTCTGTTTGAACCCTGGGGTGCAGTGGCCATCTCTGCTTCAGCGCCAACCTTGGAGGTGCTGCCTACCGGCCGACGATGAAAGCAGAAGGCAGGTGCGGGTACTAATCAGGGGGATCAGCAAACTAATCACTACTGGGCGGAGCGTCGGCCCCAAGCCCCGCCCCGGTGTCTTTGCTGGTCGAATGCGCACGCGCGTCTCCCAGTGGCTCCGCCTATGATCGTGGGACGTCGACAGCGCGCGACGCGGTCTCCTTATAAACGCGGTGGTAGCCGGCGTAGGAGCACTTCGACCTAGAGCGCCTGGGCATTGGGACGTTTGGCTAAGTGGCGGCCCGCGACGCAGCCCGCCCCTGCTTCTAGCTGTGCCATGGCGGACGAGGGGAAGTCATACAACGGTCAGTGCTGGTCCTTGGGCCGGGGAAAGGGGCGATCTGGAGCCCCGCTGGGCAGCGCCGGGCTAGGCCGCAGCGCCGGGGCGGGAGGCCGCGAGGGGCCGGGTGTCCGCGGGGAACGGCGGTGAGTGGCGCGGGCCCGGGGCGAGGCAGTCCGGGACCTGGCTGAACTCGAGGGTGGGTGCCCGGCACGTTGACCCCAGAATCCTGGCGTTGTGAGCACCTGCGGCTCGGAGCGGGTGGCTCGGCGGTGAGGTGACTGGATTCCTTTGAACTTTGTGGGTGGTGGATGCCTGTCAGTTCAGTTTGGCGGCTATAGTAATGTGAGTCAGTACCTGTTCTTGGGCTGCCGGTGCCCTATTTACCGTGCGTCCAGGCGGTCTTGCCCCCTCCCCCACCGTCCGCAACTTTAGCTCTAATATTTTAGACCTACACATTAACTCACTGTTCTAGCCAGAACACTACTTTGGATTTAGGTCCAGAGTAGTGGTTAGGAGCACACGACAGCCAAGGTTTCAATTCTGAGTTGGCCATGCCGATCTTGTGTGAGTTAAACACTCAGGCCTGATTTTGAGAGGAACATATTCCTGGAGAACATTCAAGGACCCTTGGTGAAGCACCCTTAAGGAGGATAGAAACAGTACCTGTCTCCTGAGTTTGTCTCCGTGTGTGTGTGTGTGTGTGTGTGTGTATTAAAACGAGATCCTGTGCGTCGAGCGCCTGACATCGGATAAACTTATTGATAAATGTTAACTGCACTTTCTAGTCGTCTATTTTTACCCTAGGGTCGTTTCATGAGATTCAATGTTTGCGGGGTACTGGGCTTTCCTGGTGGCTCAGAGGATAAAGTGTCTGCCTGCAATGCAGGAAACCCGGGTTCGATTCCTGGGTCGGGAAGATCCCCCTGGAGAAGAAATAGCAACCCACTCCAGTATTCTTGCCTGGAAAATCCCATGGATGGAGAAGCCTGGTAGGCTGTAGTCCATGGGGTCGCAAAGAGTCGGACACGACTGAGAGACTTCACTTCACTTCATGCATTAGACAGGGCTTCCCTGATGGCTCAGAAGTTAAAGCATCTGCCTGGAATGCGGGAGACCTGGGTTTGATCCCTGGGTCGGGAAGATCCCCTGGAGAAGGGAATGCCAACCCACTCCAGTATTCTTGCCTGGAGAATCCCATGGATGGAGAAGCCTGGTAGGCTACAGTCCATCAGATCGCAAAGAGTCGGACTCGACCAAGCGACTTCATTTCATGCATTAAACAGACCTTTGGGGGGAATCATAGGTCTCTTTTTAAGAAGCCATTTCTACACACCACGGTTGAGAGGAACATATTCCTGAAGAACATTCAAGGACCCTTGGTGAAGCACCCTATCTGCCACTAGAACCTGAATTCAGGAGTTGTCTCCTGAGTCAAGAGGCATCTCTGATGAAGGAAACTAAGAGTTCACTCCCTGAACTTCAGAGTTGAGAATAAGATTTATAAAAGAAACCATTAAATTGATCATATTTATAATTGATGTTTGTACTCTGTAGGCAAAAGGAGTATTGATTAAGTTAATGTAATCATCATGATTGGTTTACCTGGATATGAAAGAGGTCACTTGGGGTTAAGTTGATGTGGGTGGGCAGACAGCAGATTTCAGGTGACTTTTTGGAGAATGAGTTGTGTCCAGTTACACTTGGGTCACTTCAACATTCACTTCAGAGTGGCAGTTTTTTAATATGGTTTATTTACAACATTATATTAGTTTTCAGGTGTGACGTGAAAGGGAACACAGTGATTCAGTATTAATGATAGATTACACCCCATTAAAAGGGATTACAGAGTGATGGCTGGCACGCCCCGTGCAATAACATATCGTTGTTGCCTGTCCGTCTTACGCTTAGTAGTTGCTGCTGCTGCTGCTGCTGAGTCACTTCAGTCGTGTCCGACGCTGTGCGACCCCAGAGACGGCAGCCCAACAGGCTCCCCCGTCCCTGGGATTCTCCAGGCAAGAGCACTGGAGTGGGTTGCCATTTCCTTCTCCAATGCATGAAAGAGAAAGTGAAGTCGCTCAGTCGTGTCCGACCCTCAGCGACCCCATGGACTGCAGCCTTCCAGGCTCCTCCGTCCATGGGATTTTCCAGGCAAGAGCACTGGAGTGGGGTGCCATGAGTAGTTGGTATCTCTTAATCCCATAGCCTTATCTTGCCCCTCCTGCTTTCCCTCTCCCCACTGATAGTTTGTTATCTATATCTATGAGTCTGTTTCTGTTTTGCTAAATATACTCGTTTTAGTTTTTACATATGTGATATCATACAGTATTTCTTTTTCCGACTTATTTTACTAAGTATAATAACCTCCACGTCCATTCATGCTGTTGCAGTGGCAAGTTTCATTCTTTTTTATGGCTGAGTAGTATTTCGCTGTGTGTGTGTGTACCGCATCTTCTTTGTCCATTAGTCCCTTGATGGACATTTGGATTGCTTCCATCTTTCCCACTGTAAACAGTGTTACTATGAACAATGAGATGCAGGTATCTTTTTTTTAAATTTACCTGAAAACAAGTGAAGCTCATATGTATTCTTCCCTTTTTCTTAGTTTTGATGCTTTAAAAAAAAAAATCTTTATATTGGAGTATAGTTGATTTACAATATAGTTGATTTACAGTATAGTTGATTTACAGCAGAGTGATTCAGTTATACATGTATCTGTTGTTTTTCAGATTATTTTCTCAGGGAGATTATTACAGTACTGGGTGGAGTTCCCTGTGCTATATACAGTGGGTCCTTGTTGATTATGTGTTTCAGATAATAGTGTGCAGATGTTAATCCCAACTTTCTCATTTATGCATGTATCTTTTTAAATTAGTACTTTTTTGCTTTTTTCTGGATGTATAATTGGAGTGAATTTGCAGGATCGTTTGGTAGTTCTAGTTTCAGTGTTTTGAAGCGAGAACAAGACTTAAAAGAAGCCTTTCAATTGGTCGTAGTTGTAACTGACATTTGTGTTTTATAGGCAAAAGAAGTATTGTTTACTGAAAGCTGATGTAATCATTGTGATTGACTTTTCAAGATGTGATCAAATTTTGAGTAGGGGTAGTCTTAGAGAGTGAACTTATGGTTACCAGGGAGAGGTGGGTAGGAAAGGTACAGATTGGGAGTTTGGGATGGACATGTACACACTGCTATATTTACAATGAATAACCAACAAGGACCTACTGTATAGCACAGGGAATGCTGCTCAGTATTCTGTTAACAATCTATTTGGAAAAGAATCTAAAAAAGAATAGGTACATGTATAGGTATAACTGAATCACTTTGCTGTACACCTGAAACTAACACATTAGTAATCAGCTATACTCCAGTGTAAAATAAAAAGATTTTTTTTGAGTGGGGTTAAGTGGATTTGGGAGGGTGAGAAAAGCAGACCTCAGGTGACTCTCGGGAGTCTGAGTTGTATCCAGTTGCACTTGAGACACTCACTTCCACATTCTGCTTCTCCTTTCTCTAGTTCCAGTTTCTGCTTCACTTTTCTCAAAAGACTTCACATAGTTTTCCAGTCACTGAGGTTGCCACCCCACAGAGAGGGCTCTTTCCCTGGACAGGCAGAGGAGTTTGCACAGAGGTGGCCTCTGTGGTGACTGTGCATCTCATCCAATAGTGCAGGGTGCCGGATAGTGTGATTGCCAAGCAAGGTAGCTGAAGTAGTGGTGTATTCTCTGCTTTTTAAAATACTCAAATATGTATTTGGCTGCGCCAGGTCTTAGTTGCAGCACACAGGAGCTTTTTTTTTTTTTTTAACTGTGGCATGCGAACTCTTAGTCAAGGCATGTAGAATCCAGTTCTCTGACCACGGGTCAGACTCGGCCCTCTGCGTTAGGAGTGGGGAGTCTTAGCCACTGGACCACCAGTGAAGTCCCTCCAGTGATGTATTTTCTAATTTTTGTTTTGTTTCTAAACCCAGAGCACGATGATCGAGTTAGTTTCCCTCAAAGAAGAAAGAAAGGCCGGGGCCCTTTCCGGTGGAAGTCTGGCGAGGGGAACCGGAGGTCCGGAAGAGGGGGCTCCAGCGTTCGGTCCTCCCGCCTGGAGGACGACGACAGAGACGTGGCGATGAGCGATGTCCAGGATGCTCCCCGAGTACGATAGTAAGTAACCAGTTGGTCTGATTTGAGTTTAGCGGCCCCCTAATTTATGTGGCCCTCTAACTGTGCATGTCATTTCTCTTCCAGCTGGAAGGGAGAGAAATGCCAGGACCAGCTTACGGGTAGCTGATAGTGGTGGTCCTGGTAACAGTGCAGGAAGATCTTTGAGAAGACATTCCTCACCTTTGTGAATGTTTTATTCTCTCCTTCCACACAGCACCCCCTATGCAGCACGACCCAACCGTCGGGGTGATAACTGGAACGAGCGGACTCGAATTCATGTTACTCTGCCCCTGCGGAGAGATCGGGGTGCCGCAGAGAGGGGAGGGGCTGGCACCAGCCAGGACGGGACGTCCAAGAACTGGTTTAAGATTACAGTGAGTATCTTGAGAGGTCCACGGAGCAGGGGAGCTAGGGGGCTGGGCTCAAAGTTACGGTGTTCACCTCTCACATTACAAAATCAGCTGTTTACTCCACAATCAGGGAACCATTCTTGCTGCTAAGAATCAATATGTTTGAACATCTATGAGCAGTTTCAGAAAAGAAGAGAGGCAGCAGGATGGGAAGGCCTGAAAGGGAAGTGTGATAATTGTGGTTGGCGGGTGGGAGAGCTTCTCCAGATGTGAGGAGCTGAGTGTGGAGTGGAGGGCCCTTGAGTTCTCTGAAGGGCAGGTAGGTTGTAAATGATGTCTTAGAACTTGTAGAATCAAACATTTGCATTCTTTGAGGAATAATAAGTGTAAATGGACAGAAAGGGGAGTTTCTGTCCCTTTAAGGGACAGAAATAAGGCCCAAATAAGGAGTTCATATTTGGCTTGAGTAGAAAACTCTTTATTTTTTCGGCCTCACCGTGCAACCTGTGGGGTCTTAGTTCTCCAACCAGGGATTGAGTTCCCAGCAGTGGAAGCTCAGAATCCTAACCACTGAAGCACCAGGGAATTCCCAGGAAACTTTTAAGTCGACTGTTTCTCCAGAAAGTCTTTTGGAGCTTGGCAGCTGAGCTGAAAGGAGCACTGGAGGGTCTGCTGTTCACTTAGTGACACACTGTTCCTGTCTCTTCTCTTTCTCTCATCTAGATCCCTTATGGCAGGAAATACGACAAGTCTTGGCTCCTGAATGTGATTCAGAGCAAGTGCAGTGTCCCTTTTACTCCCATTGAGGTATGAGAAGGCCCGAGTGGCTGACTGCGCACCAAGGAGGGTGGAGGTACCAGCTGGGCTCGGGGCTGTGGGCTCCAGGTCTGATGCCCTTGTTCCCTCTTGCAGTTTCACTATGAAAACACACGGGCCCAGTTTTTTGTGGAGGACGCCAGTACGGCCTCTGCACTGAAGGCTGTTAACTATAAGATTTTGGATCGGGAGAACCGCAGGGTGTGTATGAAGGGCCTGGTTTGGTTGGGGGTGGGATCTGGTGCTCAGGGTATAGACTGGCTCTTGGTCCTGGGGCTCAGGCCTTCCTGGAGTTCACCCTGTCTGTGTGTGTCTCCCCTGCAGATATCTATCATCATCAACTCCTCTTCTCCACCCCATTCTGTGCAGAATGAACTGAAGCCAGAACAAGTAGAGCAGCTAAAGGTGAGGCTGGCACCTGAGTCTTAGCGGTTTCCCCCTCCCTCCCCTCCCTCCCCCACAGCAACTCCAGTGACCGCTGAACCCTCTGTCTTCCTCTGCAGCTGATCATGAGCAAAAGATACGATGGCTCCCAGCAAGCACTTGACCTCAAGGGCCTCCGTTCAGACCCAGGTACAGGTCGGATACAGGTTGATTCTGCCTCATCCATTCTTAGATTGGTGAAGACAGAGGGGGATCTGTCAGCAGGGAAAATCTTGAGGGTACTGTGGTGGGCACCCTGGCCTGGGCAGGCCCTCTCAGACTTCCCTTTGCTTCCTGCAGATTTAGTGGCCCAGAACATTGACGTTGTCCTGAACCGTAGAAGCTGCATGGCAGCCACCCTGCGAATCATCGAAGAGAACATCCCTGAGGTGAGGCCTTTGTCCCACTAGGTGGGAGGGGGCAGGGTCGGGTACGTAGGATGGGGTTGGGAGGCAAGTTTGTTTCTCAGTCCCTGACCGGTGGTGCTTTCTCTAAATTCTCCTCTCCCCTCAGCTGTTGTCCTTGAACTTGAGCAACAACAAGCTCTACCGGCTGGATGACTTGTCCAGCATTGTGCAGAAAGCACCCAATCTAAAGATCCTAAATCTCTCTGGAAATGAGGTGAGTTTGAGAGCCTGGCTGTGTTTGGATAGGGTGGACAGAGGTAGAGAGAGCTTGCCTCGTGGCAGCAAGAGGCCGGGAGGGCATTTAAGAGATGAGGGTGGGGGTGGGGAACCTATCTGGCTCTACCAACGAGGCTTTCCCGCCTTTCCTCCCTATCCTTTGCAGCTGAAGTCGGAGCGGGAGTTGGACAAGATCAAAGGGCTGAAGCTGGAAGAGCTCTGGCTTGACGGAAACACCCTGTGCGACACCTTCCGAGACCAGTCCACCTACATCAGGTCAGTTATAAGCTTTATCTCCCCTCCTGGGGACCTTCACCCCCTGGGAGGCTGAGCGGATGCACCCGGATCACTGCCCGTCTGCAGGAGCTGTGCAGCCCTCAGCTGGAACCACCTGTCCTTGGGGAGGATCGCGTGTTCCTCCATTGTGTCTGCCCATGACCCCTAGCTTTGCCCCAGGCCTCCTTTCCTTTCTTGTCACCTGACTGCCTGTGTGCTGGCTCTGTGGCCTTTCTCCTTTTTTCCTGAACACAGCCTTCTCTAGACTCTTCCTCCCCTTTTGTTTCAAGAAGAGCATCTCCTTTTCTCTACCGTGACCAGGGGGTGTCTTGCATATTACACTCCCATACATGGAGTTGCTTTGAGCCAAGAGCCTAGTAACTCCTGGGCAGGGAAAGCCCTTCCTCCCTGGGACTTTCTGCTGATGGGCCTTCCCTCCTCTGTCCGGTGACAGCCCCTCTTGCCCTGTTGCCAAGAGGGGCTCAGTTCTCACAAACACTTTGCCCAAGGCTACTGCCTGGGTTTCCCTGCCCATGCTGAGATTGAGGCCTCTTGGTGGCTGGTGCCATGCACTCTGTCGCTCTTGCCCAGGGCTGTGAGCTGGGCCCTCCCTGGAGGAGAAACCTGGGTTCCCGACACGTGACCAGAGCCGGGACCCCGCCAGCAGGTGAGGGAATCCCAAGGCAGGCGCTGGGCGTGGAGGCCACGGGGGCATAGGCTATCCAGGAGACAGAGGACTGACCCTCTCTGGGGGCGCTGCCCCTCCCTCACTCGCACACCTCGTATCACCCTGCTTGGCCCCGGAGGATGGCTGGTTAGCCAGAGACGGGTAAGATTCCTCAGGGAAGGAACAACCTAAGACAGGCACAGTCGCAGAGGGGCCATCAGGAGAGAACTCGGGGGCCAACAGTGGTGGGGCACAGACCCTCACCCCCCCAACTTTGCAGGGGCCTGAGCCCTCACCCCTTCGGAGGGAGATCTCCTGCCCCCATGGCTGCTTTGCTTCCCACGCCCAGCTCAGAGCGGGACCCAGGTAGCAGACAGACACCTGGCCGATAGCAGCTGCCCTCTCAGCACAGCAAAGATGTTTCTCAGCTCCTCCTTGGACCACAGGGGAAGGGAGCCGAAAGAGAGGGCTGTGTCGGGCGCCTCTTCCCCTCGGCTCTCCCCAGTCTTTCTAAGGGCTCGCCACCCAGCAGTGCTCTCGCTTTGTCTTTGCTTTCTCTTTCCTCGCCTGAATCCCTCCGGTCTCTTCTTTGCCCCTCCTCTCCTTCCTTTTCTCTCTCCTCTCCCCTGTCTTCCTCCTTGGCCTCTCCTCTCCCTGAGCCTTGCTCGTCTCCCTGCCCCAACATCCTGTGCCATTTCTGTGGTGTATTCTGGTCTTGGCCACGGCCAGACCTGGCAGAAGTGATGGACACCTGTTGAGGCAGCGGAGCCCTTGGGCTCCCACCCCATTCCCTCCTCCCGGGGCTGCGCAGGTGAGTAGGTGGAAGGTAAGGGGGATGAGGACGGAGGAGAGGTCCTGGCTTAACGCCTGGGCCGGGAGCACTGCCCCTGCAGTGCTCGGAGTCAGGCAGAGAGCATCGTCCTTCAAGGCAGTCATTTTTGGATGCCCCAGACGAGGTGGGGAGTGGGGTTATTTTTCCTGGAGCTCAGAGGCTGGGGAAGAGTGAGAGCACAAGGAGGATGGGATGGGCTGTCCCTCAGGCACGGGTGTTTTTGCTCCTAGAGCAGCCCAGGAGGCACAGTGGCTCTGAAACGTTACTCACTTATGTCCCGTTCTTGACAGCGCCGTACGAGAGCGATTCCCAAAACTACTGCGACTGGTGAGTACCTCATTTTTTTCATTCTCTTCTGAGGAGCACAGTGCCTGCCACCCTCAGTCTTGCCTGATGTGCCTTTATATGATCACTAATTTGGGGATATGGAGCCCTTTGATAATCTAGCAAAGATTTCATGTATATATTAACAAAGGTTATAATCCTTCTTCCCAGAAAAATGCCTGTAGATGATAGTTGCATCTATCAGGATTCATAGACCCCTTTCCATTTCTTTCTTACTTGACCTTGGACCCTTTTAGTTCTCCCATCTAATTACTCATCCGACCTTAAAAAAAAAAAAAATTTATTTGGCTCCTCTGGGTCTTAGTTGCGGCATGTGGGCTCTAGTTCCCTGACCAGGGATTGAACCCAAGCCCCCTGCATTGGGAGTGGGGAGCCTTAGCCCTGGACTGCCAGGGAAGTCCCTCATCCAGCCTTCTTTCACTGGTCTATGTCGTCGTCTTTGACTTCCTTTCTGCAGGATGGCCATGAGTTACCCCCACCAATTGCCTTTGATGTTGAAGCCCCCACAACGTTACCACCTTGCAAGGTAAGTGGTGGGGGTGGAATCTGGGGTGCACACAGCTAGAACTCATGTTGGGAGGAGAGTCCTGGTACCATGGTCCTGTTTGACTGAAGTCTGTTTGATTCCAGGGCAGCTACTTTGGAACAGAGACCCTGAAGAATCTGGTCCTGCACTTCTTGCAGCAGTAAGTATCTTGGGTGTCCTGAGCTTGGGGAGCAGTGGGCCCAGCACGACTCAGTCTTGAGAGCTGTCAGTCCCTTTGTGGATCCAGCTTGTGGAGCTCAACCCTCCCCTTTCGTTTCCCCCACAGGTACTATGCGGTCTATGACTCGGGAGACCGGCAGCGGCTCCTGGACGCCTACCATGATGGAGCCTGCTGCTCCCTGAGCATTCCTTTCACCCCCCAGAACCCTGCCCGGTGAGTAGCACGTCCCAGAGCCTGCCCAGGACCAGGGGAGCTCAGCAGACACTGGCCAGCGCGTGCAGCGTCGCCGCTGCTCTGACCGCTGCCTCTTTTCTTATTCCCCCAGAAGTAACTTGGCCGAGTACTTCAAGGATAGCAGGAATGTGAAGAAGCTTAAAGACCCTAGTGAGTGTGTGATGTGAGCCAGACAGGCTGGGAGAAGGGCACGGGAAGGAGTCAGTCTGGGTTTAGCGTGTAGCGGCTCCTAACCTCGGCTTCTCCTCCCACAGCCCTGCGGTTCCGACTGCTGAAGCACACACGTCTCAACGTGGTGGCCTTCCTCAATGAGTTGCCCAAAACTCAGCATGACATCAATTCCTTCGTGGTAGACATAAGTGCACAGACAGTAAGCACCTATTTCTCCCTTGACAGAAGCCTGGATCTGGGGGAGGGACTTGGGCTCTGCCGGGAGCCTAGATGGTACCTGATGTTGCTGCTTCTCTTTCAGAGCACATTGCTGTGTTTCTCTGTCAACGGAGTCTTCAAAGAAGGCAAGTATCTTTGGGGTCTTGAGTTTGTGGAGTGGTCCCTGTCCCAGCTAGTCGTTCTGAGTACTCTCAGCTTCCAAGCTCCCTTCTCTTCTTCCCTGACCACCTTCTCCCTTTCCGCCCCCAAACCTGTCCTCACCTGTCTTTCCTGTCTTGGCTTTGGGAACAGCCTGATGATTAGAAGGACACAGACTTTGGAGGCAGACAGTTCTGAGCTTCCATCCCCAACCCTGGTCCTCTGTGAGCAATTTACATGACCTCTGAACCTGACTGTTTGTAAAAGAAAGAGATTCCTAATAGACACCTCATTACGTGTTTGGGGAGTAAGTGAAGTGATTTATAAAGTGCCTGACATGGGGCCTGGCCCGCAGATACAAATAAGTAACTGGTGGGATAAAAGCGTCACTATTGTCCTCTCTAACCTCTGACACTCCTCCCTGCTCTGCTCATCTGTGCACACGCAGTCACACCTGCTTGGCCTGCTTAGGGGTCTGTGTCAAATCAGACTATGATTTTTGAGAAGCTGTTTGAAAACATAAAACATGAATGACTCTGATGGGTCATCACCATTGTTATCATTGCAGTGGATGGAAAGTCTCGGGACTCCTTGCGAGCCTTTACCCGGACGTTCGTCGCTGTTCCTGCCAGCAATTCAGGGTGAGTGTCTGACTTACCATGTTGGGTCCCAGTCCCAGTGCATGGCTGCCACTGTGGAAAAGTGGTTTAACAATATTCACTCCCTAAATCTTTTGTGAAGGTAAATGAGGGTCGGGGAAGAATGTATAATTCCAGTCTGTTCGGTAGCTAATCCCATATGTGGAGTCCATGGGAAAGGGGGTAAATGATAAAGGAACCTTGTGGGTATTGAAAGACTGAGTGTCAAGTGAGAATAGGAATGATGTTGGGAGGATGAGGTTATCTTCTGTCTGTCTAGCTGTCTAAGGTGCTTTTTGTCTCCAAGGTTGTGCATCGTCAACGATGAGCTCTTTGTGCGGAATGCCAGTGCTGATGAGATCCAGAGAGCCTTTGCCATGCCTGCACCCACACCTTCCTCCAGCCCAGTGCCCACCCTCTCCCCAGAGCAGCAGGAAATGCTGCAGGCATTCTCTACCCAGTCTGGCATGAACATTGAGTGGTCCCAGAAGTGAGTACTGAGCGTGTGTAGGAAATGGGGTAAACTGAGGTAGTGCTGGTGGTGAAAAATAAGTGCCCCTAAAATTCTTAAAGCCCGGATTGTAGTGCTAATGGAGGTGCCTGTTCTTCCCCTCCTCCAGGTGCCTCCAGGACAACAACTGGGACTACACCAGGTCTGCCCAGGCCTT
Source organism: Oreotragus oreotragus (assembly GCA_006410675.1). Taxonomy (NCBI): domain Eukaryota; kingdom Metazoa; phylum Chordata; class Mammalia; order Artiodactyla; family Bovidae; genus Oreotragus; species Oreotragus oreotragus. The sequence continues at coordinate 259,616 of SJYX01000583.1, read as the reverse complement.
TACTCACCTCAAGGTAAGATTTGAAAACAGGTGGCAGAGAACACCAGGCCTGCGAGAGGGTCAGGGAGGTTCGGGGCATGGCATGGACCGCCTGGCTCTGCTGATCTTTTTATGTTTCTTTAAGGCCAAGGGTGAGATCCCAGAAGTGGCATTCATGAAGTGATCCATAGTCGTGTCCCAGAAGACCCCTGTAAATAGCCCCTGGATGTACTGATGTCTCCTCTCCGGCCCGAGGCCGCCCTGTGACTGTGACCGAGGAGGGAGGGCTGCTGGATCCTTCTCCTCACCTGCCTTCTGGAAGCCTCCAGAAGATTGAGCCTCCCTGGTGCCAGGAAGCCAAAGCTTACTTTGTAGAACTGACACTAAAATACCCGAAGGACTTAGGTGCTTTGTGTACTTAACCCCAGGATCCTCCCTACTTTTTAAGATAAAGAATGGTATTGTATTTGGTGTCCAGCATGCTGAGTTATTTTAGCCTTACCCTTCACAAGCGTGGGCGGGCCCGAGGGGTGGGCCCCGCCCGCCTCGCCTGGGGCTGAAGGACTCTGGGGGTGGGGCGGGGTCCGCTGGCAGGAAGTCCCGCCCCGGAAGCGGCTCCGCGCAGCGCCATGGCGGCGCCCGGGCGGCGGTGCTCTGTGCTGCTGTTCCGAGCGCTGCAGTCACTGCCCGCGCGCCGGGCCCTGCATGACACGGCTCCGCCACGGGATGTGCTGCTCTTCGAGCACGAACGGGGCCGCTTCTTCGCCGTCCTCGGGTTGTTCTGCGCTGGCCAGGGCGTCTTCTGGGCTTCCCTGGCCATTGCCTCCTTGGCCCGTCCCCCAGCCCCGGTTCGTCCAACAGACGCCGAGTCCCCAGACCATGGCCGCTTGGACCTGCGCTCTACACTCTGGCGCTACGGCCTTGCCGTCGGCTGCGGCGCCATCGGTAAAGTGTGGGCTAACTTCCCAGGTTGGTCGGAGAGGGTGGGCACAATCCTCTCTGTTCGGGCAAGAAGAGTAAGGGGCTCCCGACCCTCCCGGATGAGCAGGAGTGGGTAGGAGCGCCAAGCCCTTGGACAGGTTCAAGCTGCCGTCTCTCTCTTATTCTGTGACCTTGAGCAAGTTAGTACCCTTAACTCTGGAACCTGTTTTAAACTGGGGATGGGTATCTATTAAGGCTGTTGGGAGGAATGACTAATATATGACTGGGGTATAAGAGGAACACAGTAAATGTTACCATCACAATTATTTTTATTCGCGGGGCACTGAAAGGGTTGCTGCTTAGCTTTCCAGTGAAAACCCAAATCTTTGCTTTTCCTACAGGTTCCCTGGTACTTGGTGCTGGCCTTCTCTTTTCCCTCCGCTCTGTGCGCTCAGTGATGTTACGGGCTGGAGGGAAGCAAGTGACCCTCACCACTCACGCCCCCTTTGGTTGGGGTGCCCATTTTACGGTTCCCTTAAACCAGGTATCTTGCATGGCCCACCGGGGAGAAGTCCCTGCAATGTTGCCTCTGAAAGTCAAAGGCCGACGCTTCTACTTCCTCTTGGACAAAGCTGGACATTTCCCCAACACGAAACTTTTTGACAACACTGTGGGTGCCTACCGTAGCTTGTGAAGAAGCAACCTCAGGTCACTAAGGTGCAGAATAAAAACTGAACCTTAGGGATGGGGTGACAACCAGGGTCACGCAGGGGGCCCAGAATTCATTAACACCAAATAAAAGAGCAGTCATCCCAAGGGCAGCTACCTGCCCATACCTCTTAAATTTTTTGACCCATATCTGTTTAGCCTTCACTCCTTACTCTTACCCACCCTACCTACAGTGCTTTACACCAAGAACTCAGTACTAAGATGAGGAAAGAAAGTAATATACTGGTACAAAAACAGCTGTAGGAAGAGAGGTGTCCTCATGGTTCCCTCCTGGAGGGAAAACTAAGGCTCCCCACATAATCAGAGCCATGTTGGGGCAAGGGGATTACAGGCACTTGGGCATGGAGTCTGGCTGCAGAAGTACTGTTTGGTTAGTCTTCAGGAATGGGAAAGGCGTGGCCCAACAAGAGCATCTGTCTCAGAGCTCCACTCAGGGTCCCCCCTCTGCAGAGGCCGGCTTGGGGTGGCTTCGGACTTCCACTGCATACCCTGGAGCACCAAGACCACACACCACAACACCAGATTCACCCAAGAAGAAGTCTGTGGGAGACAGGAGCAGCAATGTGAGCACTGGGCCCATCCTGAGTCCAGTTCCACCCACATACTACTCAGCTGTTCACTGTCAGGCTGTCAAGCCTTTAGCTCCTCAGCCCCTCACCGGTGCACCAAGCTGAGTACACTGGTGAGCCCTCTTAAAACTACAGATGGTATTATATGATTCATTACACGAATCTGTGTATCCCTCAGTCTCTACCCAGCCTTTCTTATCCCGGGGCCTCACTTCAGCATTGTGTAGGTTGGAGTAAAACTGCACAGCGGTTCCAGGGGGTATCCACCGAGTTTTCTGGGCATCAGAGCAGCTGTGAGGTCAAAGAGACAGTCGTGAGAAAGGGGAGATACACCCTAAATAGCCTTTCACTCCGGTGCCCTTTTGAGATGAGAACTGACAGGGATATAAAAAGCGGAGTATGGGATACTCTGCAGAGGGAAGGCAGACAGCCCCAGCCAGACTCCCTCCCTTTCCCATTACCTAGTCACGTTCAGGGAGATGATGGATTTGCACAGGGAACTGGTGCCAAATCGAAGGATACAGGCACACACCAAGACCAGGAAGATGGCTATAGCTGAGGTGGCCAGTGCAAAGCGGAGCCCGATAGGGCCTCTAGGAGGAGGGAGAGAATAAGCCTTGCGGTTCAAGTGGGACACCTCCCACCTCAAGCCCTGACCCTCAGAGCCGGCAGTCACCTGTGGGAGCCCTCGATGCAGCTGCTATAGACCCAGAAGAGCAGGAGCAGGAGGCAGTAGAGGGCCAGCAGGCCCGAGGTCCCCGCCACGAAGGAGCAGAGGGATGGGGCCGCGGGTATGGACAAGACCAGAGAGGAGCCGTTCAGGGTGGCCACGCCATACAGAGGACAGCTGCCCCTGAAGAAACCCTGTGGAGAGAAGCTGTTGAGTCCTAGATTTCAGGCTAGTACCTCTGAATGCAAGTTCATGGCAGGTGTTGGGGATAATCTAGGCGAGGTCCACCCTTAAAGAGTTTTTTGTGTATTACTGTTAGTTCCTGTTTCTGGACCAGTAAATGAGTGGGTCTGGTGGGGAAATCAAGTCGGCAGTGGTTATAAAATACAATGAGCTTCACAGATGCCTTACAAGTTCTGGTCTCCTCCCCTCGTACAGAAATTCTGTTTTCTAATCTATAAAATAGGTGTAATAGTTCCTGCTTACAGGGGTCAAGCGAGCTTCTTGATTAGCATGATTGCCTGGCTGGGGTTGGTTTGCCATATGACACTGCGTTGCAACTATTTGGTAATTTGCTCATTTCTACTACACTATGCTTTCTTTGAGTGGCTCAGCACAATAGTGTCTGATTTAAAGGGGCCTGGCCCAACTTATTTTACAGCCAGGGTGAGGTTATGCAGCAAGAATTACCCGGCCGGGCTACATCTGCTGTTAGGCACTCCCAAGGACTCGTTCCTTTTGCGAGGTAATAACCTGTGGGCAGATGTATCCATAGAGCGTCATTACCGCCGATGCATCTCCGCCGGCGACCGGCCTCACCTGGGCGACTAGCTCCGAGGAGCTGCGCGCCAGAACTCAGCCGTGCCGGACAGCAGCGGCCTCTCCGGTTCAGGGTGTGCCTGCTACCCGCTTACCCAACCTGACGGCCGGCCCCGTACCGCAACCGCACACCTGGGTCCGGGTCAGCGCCGCGGCCGCCACGGCTCCGCATAAGAAGGCGGTAGCGAAGAACGCGAGCTCGACGCGCTGCAACCAGGGCAGGGCCATTACTTCCCCAGCACCAGGAAGCGCCGCCGAGGCGTCAACTGACCAAGCCCCGCCTCATCCGGCGCGACCCACGAGCGCGGAAACGTCATTTCCGGGCGCGGGATTTATTTACAGAGGCGAAAGCGACAGCCGCGTCAAAGCGGCAGGTACAGCGAGTAGTCCGAGAGCGCCCAGCGGCGGGCCGGGCGGCCGCACCGGCCGATCATGGGCAGCTTCTGCACGTAACGGGAGGCCGGGCTGGGCCCGTACGGCGCGGGGAAGGCAGTCTGGAAGAGGCGCCCGCGGCATCGTCTCCCTGCTTGCCGCCCAGCGATGATGAAACGGAAGTAAGGGGCGCCGCGCAGGGCGAAACGGCTCTTCTGGAAGACGTCGCGGGTGCCGGTGCCTGGGCCCTGCTGCCGGGGTGCTCCCCGAGCCCGGTGCACGCGGGGCAGCGGCCTGCTCTCAGAGGCGGCGGGCGCAGAGGAGGACGGGGGGCCACCGCCCCGGGGGCTTTCGTCGCCCTGCGGGCTGACCATGGCGTTGGCTGTCAGCTGTGGCATCTTCCGCACCGAGTCCGGGGCGGTGGCAGGCTCCTTCTTGTCCCCGGGCGGCCGCGGGGCCGTGGGCGCGGGTTGACCCGTGCCAAAGCGAGTGGCCAAGCTGTCACCGAAGAAGGCGTAGAGCTCCCGGTAGATGTCCGCCAGGGTCACCGAAGGGGAAGGATCCTCTGGCCCCACGCCTCCAAGAGCCATTGGGAGACCAGACCCAAAGCCTGGCTCTGCGCTGCCCCCAGAGGGAGACTCCTGCAGGAGAAGGCTGTCCCAGGGCAGGTCGTCAGAGCGCCGGCACCCGCTGCTGCCTGGCCCACCCTTGTTAGGCCCTGCTGCCTGGGCCTTCATCTTCAGCAGTCGCTCTACGGCCACCTGTAAGAGCAGAGGGACTAGGATACAAGGAACCTGGGCCTAGTGTTCTAAAGTAAGCCAGCTGAGCTGATGCAGGAAGGAGAGGATGGAAAGGGCTGGCACTCACCAGAATGGCTCCGTAGACTTTGTGCCCATCTGCTTTAACCTGGGCATTCGATACTGAATAGTCATCGAGCACAGCCTGCAGATTTGTCCAGTAAGTGGACAGGTGTGGGTACAGGACTCTCTCTACTGCCTGGATGGGAGAGAAGAATGCAGTGAGTGCCTCTTGCTCATTGCTCACCAAGTACCATTTCCTCTGAAAGATCTACTTTTATCTCTGGTTCTCGGACAGGGCTGAATCCTAAATTCCCTGCTTGGCATATTCAGCCAGCATTTATTTGGAACCTCCTGAATGCCCAAGCCTTAATTAAGCAATGGGAATAAAGATCAGGTACAAAGACAGACAAACAATATAAAGTGACCCCACGATCACTGACATATGTACTGAGGGCTGAAGGGTATAAGTAATACCCCTTGCTAACAGAGAAATTTAGCTGCCAACTGCTACATTCCAAGTACCATCCTGGCTTATATGTAAAGGAACTCAATTCAAACCACTTGCACAAAAACAACAGCTCAGAGATCTGGACTCTGATTATGTAATTTTACATCCTGTGATTAATTTGGGGGGAAGCAATTAAGACTTCAAGTTCCTAGAAAAATATAACAATATTGACTCAAGAAATATGAAAACTGAAATAATTCTGTAACTATTAGTTAAAAATACAACCACAAAACAGCATGCCAGAATTTACAAAGTCAGCCTACAGACATTCAAGGAACAGAGTGTCTCAATAAAACATAATTAAACTTAAAAATATAAAGTATAAAAAATACCCCCCCCGCAAAAAAATACTCCCTCTCCACCTTATTCTATAAAACCAGTATAATCCTGATAACTAAAACCATATGAAAAGAGTACATGATTGATTTCATTCATAAATACAGATAAATCATTTAAATCCAACTGTATATAAAAAATATATTCCAATAAAAGTTTTGCATTTTTTTAAAGACTATATACCATTACTAAAGTGAGTTTATCCTAGAAAAGTAAAGATAGAAAATCTGTATGGGGAATTCCTGGTGGTCCAGTGGTTAGGACTCAGCACTTTCACTGCTAGGGCAGGGGTTCAATCCCCTGTTTGGGAATTAGGATCCCACAAGCTATGTGACACAGCCAAAAAAAAAAAAGAAAACCTATATTTACAATTAACAACATCAACAGATACAGCCAAAAAAAAAAAAGAAAACCTATATTTACAATTAACAACATCAACAGATAAAACAGGAAAACTTAGAATCAATTAAAAGATAGAGAAAATGCATTTGATAAAATTAACATAAATCAATAATTAAGAATAGAATTCCCCTAACCTGAGAAAGGTATCTACAAACACACAAAGTAAACGTCAACCTAAACAGGACAGGTTATCATTAGTACTTTTTTTTTTAATTGGAAAGGAGACAAGGATGCCCAATATCAACATATTTAAAATGATATTAGTGGTCCTAGCAATAAAATAAAAAATTACTAGGTTTGAGGATTCTCTGATCGTCCAGTGGTTAGGACCCTGCACTTTCACAGCCAAGGGCTCAGGTTCCAACCCTGATTGGGGAACTAAGATCCCACAAGCCATGTGGGATGGCCAAAAAAGGAAAAGGAATTTAAAAAAATAAGGCATTAGGTTTAAAAAAGACAAAGCTATCATTATTTGTACATGGTATGATTTACCTTAAAAGCCCAAAATAACCTACAGTTAAAAATGATAGTTTAATGAAGTAGCTGAATAAATACACAAATCAGTTGTGTTTCTATACACCAGTAAGAAACACCATGAAAAGACATTACAACAGATCAAAGCATGGCAAGAATCTAGGAGTAAACCAGTTATTTTGAGGTTCTCTTCAGGGAAAATTACAAAAGGATCCTGAAAGACAGTGCAAAACCTAAAAAATGGAGAAAGAGGACACGTTCATGGACAAGAAAGATTATTTTTCTAACTATACACGGGAGCTCTTATGGTTCTGTGAGAAAAGCCAGGGTCCTCACCTTCCAGCCAAGAGCATGCAACCCCACCACAGCCCCGTAGTGAGAGCAGAGAGGCCTCACAGGATCCGCCAAGACTTTCTGCAGGGAGAGCAGGATCTGCTGATAAAGGCCATTTACAAGGTCCCCGTAAGTCCTGTGGGAGCAACATTCAGTCAGGGGAATGAGGCAGAGCACAGAGAGGAAGCAGCATGTGTATGGCGCCCCGGGCAAGTGAGCGAGGCCGCTGGGCGCAGGGCCTGAGGCCTGATGGACCAAACCCTGGCATTTCTGTCACCCGTTTATAAAACCCCAAGCACAACAACTTGGAAGATCAGAGGGAAGACACTCCCAACCTCTCAACCTATGGCCTGAAAGCCAGAAGTTTCACCCCACCTCCCACCCCAAGCCACTCAGCTCTGCCACAGTCCCACCCTTGGTGAGCACTAGGCCCAGGTGGCTACCAGAAGATGTGGCTCAGTAGGAGAGCAGCGCCATCCCGCAGCGTCCAGTGGTCATTCAGAGGGTTGATCGAGGCAGCCAGTGGCTCCAGGACACAGTAGAGGACGCTGCCCACCAGGGAGCGGACATAGGGCACCAGGCAGAGGTGTGGGTTCCGAACCAGGCTCCGTGCCACTTGCAAGAGCCGGTGCAGCTGCTCCAGGTCGTGGCTTACAGATTTCACCTGTTGGGAGAAGGGTGCTTAGGGGGACGTGAAGGCGCAGGAGAGCCTGCTAGTCTGGTGGCACCTGCCGGGAGCCCTACAGCCTGCGGCATCAGCTTCCCCACAGATCCTCCCCTGCTGCAGCCTGGTCACTTACCCCGCTGACCACGTAAACAAAGTATGGCAGGAGCGCTGCAATCTTGGAGTTGGTCTGCAGGTCGTGAAGAGCAATCTGAAACAGAAGGGGCCACGCTGCCCTGGTCCACCCACCCCAAGTATAAACTGATTAACTCTTTAAAAGAAAACTTGGCACCTGTGTATTAACATTTTAAATGTTCATACTTTGACTCACCAATGCCACTTCTACAAATTTAACCCACTATAAACAAAACCCACTCACCCACATATCCACACATAACACTGTCTATAATAATAATAAGCTGAATATAACCTAAGCCTGGCGTCCATACAGTCCACGGACAACGCCATGCCGTCCATGGGGTCGCAAAGAGTCGGACACGACTGAGTGACTGAACTGAACTGTATATAACCTAAATGTCCAACGTATTTTCAACTGAATAAAGCAGTTATTCTAAAACCAGGTGTTTAGTTTAATACCACTTAACAATTGACAGCAGACTATAGAAAACAAATGTGAGTGGTGGGTCTACAGAATTTCTACTTTGAATGTTTTACAGTACTTCTATAATAAACACATGCTGGTATTACTTTTATAAGCGGAAAAAAACAGAGTCAATAAGTAAGACCATCTTGGCCTGGACCTCCACCACCTGTGCCCTCCCAGCTCCTCTGGCACTGTGAAAGCAGAGAACAGCTCAAGAGGAAGGGGCCCAGCGGCAGGCCCAGGCCCAGCCACCTGCAGTGCCTGGGGACGAGCAGCAGATTTCCTAAGGCAGGAGAGCGCAGTAACAACAGTCCTAACTCTGCAAGGGAGAGAACAGCAGCACCCAGAGGCAGATGTAAACCCTCAAACAGAGGGGCCACGTGGCCAAGACCACCAACCAGCCCTCCTCTGCCCCTGGCGGAAGAGGCCTGGCACGGGCAGTGTCCAGCAGGACCCTGTGGAGCCCTAGAGGGCTGGTATGTCTGGCTGGCTGGCGCCCTCACCAGGCTCCCTCTACTTCCTCTCGAGGCCAGACAGATGAAAGGCACAAGGTGGATGCCCCACATGGCTCCAGCTCAACAGACACCCCAAAGAAAGGGCTCTGGATTAAGGTGTCGGGGGAATGATCGCCTGTGTCGTCCGCACCCTCCACAGGACCCTGCAGAGCTGCCCATTCCCTAAGGAACAGGGTTCCTACCGGGGCAGGAAGGGGAGCAGTGCTGGAGAAGGGCCAGCCGCAGAGCACCACGCCCCCCACCAAGAGCAGCTTCCACCCAGATCAGCCAGCCTGCAGAGAACAGGAACCAGGCCTCTGAAGGAATTCCATGGGGGTTTGAGGGTTGGCCTTGCTTCAATTCAAGCCCACTTGCTCACTTTCATCAGCTGTGGATCATCTCCCAGCACAGCCCGAGTCACCTGCTGGTAGTACTTGAGGAGGTCATCGGTCAGTGAAGACACAGCACTAGGCACTGTGAGAGGGTGGGCAGAAGGCGGTCAGTGTGAGGCCAGCCCTCTCCCAGCCTCCCTGCCTGCTCCCCATCCCCCACAACCCCCATCGCCACAGAAGCCCGTTCAGACAGGAGGCCTCCCAGAACACAGAGCCACCAGCCTCTCTGAGCAGCCTGCTCAACCTGGCCTTGCAAGCTCTCCACAGCCCAGCTCCGCATGCTGCCTCCCACCGGAGTTCTGCCCAGCAGACTCCTGCTTAGCCCCCAAGGTCCAAGTTCCTAAGCCTCAGGCTCTGTAAGCTCCATTCAGCAGACCCTGGAAGTGTGACACCTCAGGGACCCCAGTAAGCTGCTCAGACTTCTGCGTTCCAACACGGCGTCATGATTGGTTACAGGCCTGGGATCCCATCTCCAACTTTGAGGCCTCTGGGCAGGGATCAGTGCCCACTCAGGGCTGGCACCAGGCAGGCACCAGAAGATACTTGTCAGATGAGGCCTCAGAGGGGTAGCGGCACCACCCTCAGGCCTAAGGGAGGAAAATCCAAGCAGAGGGCCCATTCCCCGTACTACCTGATCCTTGAGGGGCCAGGTTCCCTTTGCCATCCAGGTAGGAGACGTGAACTAGAACCAGAGCGGAGAGATGGGTCAGCCCTGAATTTTGCCCCTGTACCACCACCCACCCTTCTGCATTTTGCCCCACCTCCCCACCAGCCCATCACCATTCCTCAGGTCAGTGTGAGGCCAGCCCTCTCCCAGCCTCCCTGCCTGCTCCCCATCCCCCACAACCCCCATCGCCACAGAAGCCCGTTCAGACAGGAGGCCTCCCAGAACACAGAGCCACCAGCCTCTCTGAGCAGCCTGCTCAACCTGGCCTTGCAAGCTCTCCACAGCCCAGCTCCGCATGCTGCCTCCCACCGGAGTTCTGCCCAGCAGACTCCTGCTTAGCCCCCAAGGTCCAAGTTCCTAAGCCTCAGGCTCTGTAAGCTCCATTCAGCAGACCCTGGAAGTGTGACACCTCAGGGACCCCAGTAAGCTGCTCATACTTCTGCGTTCCAACACGGCGTCATGATTGGTTACAGGCCTGGGATCCCATCTCCAACTTTGAGGCCTCTGGGCAGGGATCAGTGCCCACTCAGGGCTGGCACCAGGCAGGCACCAGAAGATACTTGTCAGATGAGGCCTCAGAGGGGTAGCGGCACCACCCTCAGGCCTAAGGGAGGAAAATCCAAGCAGAGGGCCCATTCCCCGTACTACCTGATCCTTGAGGGGCCAGGTTCCCTTTGCCATCCAGGTAGGAGACGTGAACTAGAACCAGAGCGGAGAGATGGGTCAGCCCTGAATTTTGCCCCTGTACCACCACCCACCCTTCTGCATTTTGCCCCACCTCCCCACCAGCCCATCACCATTCCTCTGACAGCCCAGCTCCTGTCCCCGCCCTGTGGAAGACCCCAGCAGTCACCTCTCAGGGCCGTCTCAGCACAGCCTTTGGGAATGTTGGTGGCCAGGGCCAGCTCTACCAGGTTCACCTCTCGGTCCTCGGGGAAGTAGAGCTCGCCCTCCCTGGCAGGGCGCAGGGGCAGTGCCTCCTGAGATCCATAACCACACACAGCCTGAGGGAAGAGACGATTGAGGAGCAGGCTGAATCCGGGGAGGTAAGTGCGGCACTACCGGCCAGGGCCCAGAGCCTATGTTTGCGGGGAGTCCAGAGGCCCTGAGCAGAGGGGGATGCCTGGGACTCCAGGCCCTTCACTGGGAACTTGGCTGCAGCACCAGTGCTCACTGAGTCAAGAAGTAGAACGTGGTCCCTCCTCAGAGCTGCAGGGACCCTGAACCCCACCCTTAGGCTGCTGATCCTCCTCACAGAGCCCAGCTCTGAAAACGCTCCTCTCTTCTAAACGTGATCTTCTTCCCTGGACCCCCTGCCCAGGAACGACCATGCAGGCTGTCCTGACACCCACGCCCATGCTCAGGCTGCTCCCTCACCCAGAACGGCCTCTTCTTCTTGCAACTGAGTCTAGTCCCGGCCTCCTCTGCAGGTTCAGCTCAAGTGCCAGCTCTTCCAGGAAGCCTTCCCTAGCCTCCGGGGCCACCTCTGCTTCTCTGAACGCCTGGCCCTGGGGGACTGGCCGCGACACCTGTGCTGCGGTGGCTGTGACCTTCCCTCGTGCGTGCGCTGGGCTTTCATGTCTCACTGTGTGCCAGCCGAGTCGGGCACATTGGCAGGCTCGTGCCAGCTGAGCCCTCTGCAGCCTGTGCCCCACTCACCTCCACACTGCTCCATCGGAGCGCCCTGTTGAAATCCTCGACAGTCAGCTTCCGCCGTTTGGTGTGTTTCATGAATTGAGAGCTATTCTGTGAGGGGAGGAACAGACTCAGGGGACAGGGAGCGGGGCGTGGTGAACAACTCCCAATGTCACATGCCCTCTCTGTGACTCAGTTTCTCACATGGGGGATATGACGATGAACCTGCCTGGCCTGCCCAGCGGAGCTGTGGTGAGGAGCACGAGAGGATGCTCAGCAGGCGCCTGGTTTACTGGAAGCCCAGCTGCCTAGGAGGAGGCCCTGGAGAGGACGGGGACTGCCCCCGCTGTATTCAGAGCACGAAGGAGGGCCTGACAGATACTAGCTGAATAAACCCCTGGGGGAGAGGGCAGTCCAGAGCTGTGGTGAGGAGCACGAGAGGATGCTCAGCAAGCGCCTGGTTCACTGGAAGCCCAGCTGCCTAGGAGGAGGCCCTGGAGAGGACGGGGACTGCCTCCGCTGTATTCAGAGCACGAAGGAGGGCCTGACAGATACTAGCTGAATAAACCCCTGGGGGAGAGGGCAGTCCCAGGGAGGGACAAGGAAGGGGAGTGTACCTGGGTGGCCTCTCTGAGTCGGTAGCACACGTCCTCTGCGAGCAGGGCCGCCACCTCATCGCTCAGCTCCAGGCCTGTGCTCTCTGCCATGAGCCGAACGGACTCCCGAGGGATCTCCACGAACCGCCGCTCTTCTCGCTCCGACATGGCCCCGATGGAGCTGGGGGTGGGTAAGGGAGGTGGGAAAAGGCAGCCCAGTCCCCCTCTGAGCCCGGGAGCCTGACTGAAGGCCTTCCAAACCAATCTTGTTGCTCTTGTTCCAGATTCAAGAGCTGTTCCTGCTCTTGAACCAGGAGCCTCATCTGGGTATCCAGGCTCAGAGCAAGAAACAGCCTTGAGCTGGGTCAGAGGGCAGACGGCAGTGATAGCAGACAGCAG
>SJYX01000583.1:212975-244794 GCA_006410675.1 Oreotragus oreotragus | reverse complement strand
GCAGTGATAGCAGACAAGGGGCCTGGCCTTGGGATACACAGAACTAGGTCCCAGGCCTGCTCTACCACTTTCAGTGTGAACCAGGCTGAGATGTTCCTCAGTCTGAGGTCTGGTAAAATAGTGGCAATAACCCCTGCCCTCGCTAACACACAGGGTCGCTGTGAGGACGAGATGAGATGATGTAATGTCTTCCCGAACCAATGGAAGACGTTCCAGTCGCTAATTATAAACAAAGGCGTGTCTCCTTCTGGATCTGGGCAACAGCCACCAGTAATGAACCCTAATGGAAAGGCTACTTTTACCCTGACAGTTCCTTGCTCAGAAGTCTTCACTAGTTTTCCAGGACTCATAAAAGGAAAGTCCCAACTCCCTGGCTCAACATACTGGGATTGGTCCTGAATCCACAGAGCTCGTCAAGCTGATCCATCCTCCCAGGAAGGCCACCTCGTGGCTTCCAGCCTGCCTTGTACCTCACCGCTGGTGCTCAGGCTGGCCTGCCTTCCTCCTTTTCCAAGCCCCCATGCCCTCCTCTTTCCTAAGGCAGATCCAGTCTGTCCTTTGAGGTCTTCCTGCCCCTATGCCATCTGGGACTGTCGGGCTTTCAGTAGTTGGGCTTTTTGTCCGTGTCTGGCCTTCCTCAATGTGGCTGAGAGGCTTAGAGCAGGAACCTGCTCTTCTGTTCACAGGAAATGGCTGATAAGAACCCAAGAAAAACAGCAGCCGGTGACTGACTCCAACAACACAGGCCAAAGTGAGACAATACCACCACAGCAGTGAGGTCCCCAGTTCAGGGACCCGCCCAGGTTCTGCCCCAGCACGCCTCTCCGACAAGGCCCAGTGGGTCACCAGTGACCTCCAGGTCCCTAAATCCAGTGGGTACCCTACCTGGCCTCCCTGCAGCATTTCTCCCAATGGCCCCTCATTGCCTTTAGAATAAAAAACAAACCTGTGCCATGGCTCCAAGGCCCCGCATATGTGTCTACGTCTCCAAACATCTTTCCACTCTTGCTTATGTTCTGCATTCCTGTAGCCTCTGTTTCCTCAAAAACACCTTATTTCAGGATATTCACACACTGTTTCCTGGACTTAGAACGCTCTCCTCTACCCCAACCCCTTTGTCCAGTGAACTCCGAGGCCTTCCTTCAGATCTCAGTCTCAAATGTCACTTGCTGGGGGCTTCCCCGGTGAGTCAGTGGTAAAAAATCTGTCTGCCAACGCAGGAGACATGGGCGCGATCCCTGGTCCAGGAAGACTCTACATGCTGCAGAGCAACTGGGCCCCCGCACCTCAACTACAGAGCCTGCGATCTAGGGCCCACAGGCCGCAGCTGCTGAAGTCCGTGAGCCCCAGAGCCTGTGCTCTGCCGCGAGAGATGCCAACGAGATGCCCGCGCACCACAACGGGAGAGTAGCCCCTGCTTGCCACAACCAAAGAAAAGCCGATGCAGCAAGGAAGCCCCAGCAGTCAAATAAATGAATGAATAGGTTTAAAACTTAAAAAAAAGTCACTTGCTCAGAGAAGTCTTTTCAGACCCTCACCATGTGCCATGACTTTATTTTCCAAAGCAGTTATCAGTTAGTCATTATATACCTGTGTAACTTTTTGATTAACATCGACCTCCCCAGTAGACTGTAAGCTCCATGCTGGCAAGGATCATGCCTTTTTGCTCACCTTTGCATCCCCAGCGTCAGGCACGGTGTCTGCACATAACACACCCTCAGTAAACACCTGCTGAAAAAATGAGCACACAATCGCTATTTTTCTCAGTATATACTATGCCTGAAGCTTTAGGCTAAGTGCTTTATATAGCTTACACCTCATTTTGTCTAGATTAACAATGAGAGAGGTATTAAGTAAACATTATGTCTATTTCACAATCAGAGCTGAGTGGTTAAATGTTAAATGATTTTCCCGAGACCATCTGGGCAGCACTACCTAGGTTAAGGGAGCAAGAATTCAACTCTCATTCTAATCATGAGGAGCGGCGGGTTGTGTGTGGTACAAGACCTGGATTCCCAGTCCAGAGACTTGGCGTTGGAGACCCGCCAATGGCTGTGTTAACCTTCTTTCTCCACCTGTAAAGTAGGAGCAGCAAGTCCTGCCCGCGGAAGGCGCCAAGGAAGTTTCCCTATTACGTGCCCACATTACACCCCACAAAGTCCACCTCTGACCAAGGTCTCCAGTTACTCAACCTCCTCTCCACATCCTCAGCCACTAGCCACACCGGTAAGGAGGCGTGGGAACTGACCTCTGGCGGCCTCCGTGAAACGCATCCTTCCACCCGGCCGCGCTTCATCCCAACTCGAGAGGTGGAGGGGGGCAGGGAGGAGGAGGTCAGAGGTTACCGAACTGGGGTCACGTGGTAGGCGAAGGGGGCGGGCCCCCAGCGGAGCGGGCGCCCAGGCCGGTTAGCGCGCACCCTGCAGCGTCCCGGCTCTGTGAGTGAGGGCTTGCTCACCTGATGGCTCAGGGACGGCGAAGGCGGTTACCGAGACGGCGGTGGCGGTGATTGCGGCGGCGGTAGCGGCGGCAATGACCCCTACTCACCCTGCTCGTACGAATTCCCTCTCTCGGCAATCAGGCCCCGCCCTCCACGAACACAGCCAATCGGCGAGCGCCTTCAGGAGTTCCTGCCCACAAAGAAGCTTCCCACTACCCGATTGGCCACCGTGATGGCGCTGTAGACGGCTCGGTCACGTCAGAGGTCACGTGATATGGAAGACGCGCCTCTTAAAGCAACAGCTCTTTGGCATTTTGTGGGGTGTGTAATATTCGATCTACGTTTTAAGAAGCATGTTCTCGAGGAAACCATCCCCATTCCTTTGTCTACTGAGTTTCAGAGCACTTGCATTTACGCGAGTGTATTGACGCTTTAGACTTTGGCGCCTGCCTTAGTTTTGCTGCCTGCTTGGTGGGGCTCAACTTAACTCTCCAACATCACCTGCCACTTCCCCTTCCCCAAGGTTGAACCGGAATCTCAGTAGGCATTCTCTGCGGGCAGAAGGGTCTTCTGACTGGGCCAAACACACCCCGTGCGAGCTCCAGACTCCAGGACTCTGCCGATTCGGGCACCCTAGCTCTTATCCTCCCCATTTCTGTCCTGTAAGCCCTCACATACCTCACAGACTTCCTTGACCATTTTACACTGACACACTTCTATGAACCTGGGCAGTTATCAGTTGAAAAGCAGTGAGCTTAGTGAGTAAAGGATATTTGGAGTCATAGCAAAAGGAGTTCAAACTCTGATACTGCTTTTGGGCAAATTACCTAACCACATTTACGTATGTACAAAATGGAGTAAGAATACCCATCTCACAAGGTTACTGTAGATCAAGAGAGACAATGTAGATTAAGCTTTGGTAGTGAACTTTCGCTCACACATCAGGAGGCAAACAGTGAATTAATCCTTCTCTGTTCATCCAAGATGGGACCATTTGCAATGAGCTATTTATTAAAGGAGCTTTCTGCAGGGGACCATGAATGCACACAACCTCACCCTTCCTCCCTCTCAGGGCTAGATGCTGCTGTCTCTAGAAAGGAAGATCCTGAGACAAGCTGAGAAAGCCGGGTGGATGTGACTGGGGTTGCCATTGCAACACTACCTAAGGAGACTGACACCCTGCTGAGATTCCTCCAGTCATACTTAGAATGACGTGTGATGTAATCTCAGGACTGTGCTTGGTCCCTGGAGTGTCTGCCCACTTATGCATGAAAGGAAGGGATTCCTCCGAAGTTCTGAGTCTGAGATCAGATCTCCTGGCTGTTGGCAGGCCTCCTTGCAAAGGTGTTACTGGTAGGGACAGCCTTTGGTAACCTTGGCAGCACGAGACAATGAAGAGAGGAAGGCCCTGAGGCCTGCAGGATGCAGTGAAGCGCCAGCCAAGCTGTCCGGCTGATTTGCCTCCAGCTTGAGTCAAGGCGGGGGCCAGGGAAAGGAGTAAAACCCCTGGCCACAGCTAGGAGAAAGGTGGCTCCCTCTCACTCCCCAGACACCCAATGCCTGGCAAGAAGTGTTATGATGGTTTTACACTATTAAAAAAAAATACAGCTCCACTATTCACTAGCTTTGTGACCTAAGCATGTTAGTTCATCTATTTTATCATCTGTCAAGTGGGATGACAAAACATTACACTGAACTGTTGAGAAAATTCAATAATGTATGTAAAGGATTGAATATATTACCAGGCACATACTCCTGTCACTATTAAGCCTGTGATCTCTTTAAGAGGTTGTAACTTCCTGAGAATTCCCTGATGATCCAGTGGTTAAGACTCCACACTTGCGGATTTCCCTGGTGGTCCACTGGCTAAGACGCTGCACTCCCTATGCAGTGGGTCCAGGTTCAATCCCTGGTCAGGAAACTAGGTCCCACATGGCGCAATTAAGACCCAGTGCAGCCAAATAAATTAATTTTTTGTTTAAATGACACCACACCACGCTTTCATTGCTGACAGCTCAGGTTAAATCCCTAGTTGGGGAAGACAGCCACTTGCACATACAATCTCTTAACACAGAGCGGCTACGCTGATATACCATCCAAAGAGGGTTGTATGACCATATTACAATAAGGAAACATAAGGTCACCCAGCTAGGACTAAAACCCAGTTCTGTATCAACCCAAATACTGTGTTTTCTACTACACAGCTCTGCTTCTTAAGGAAGTCAAGGAAAGCTTAAGAAAACAAAAAATAATAGATTTGATAGATTACTAGGAAACAAGCAGATAGCTTGGGAAAAGGCATTCCAAGTTAGGCAAATAGTATTGCCAAGACACAGCATTGAGGGAGGGTGGTGTGTTTGTTCAATCTTCTTTTGTATATTTGTGTTGTGTCATCCCAGTGAGATTATGAGCCCTTTCATATGTTCAGTTAGTATATTCATTGAGTAGCAAACAAAGGCTATTGTTTATGTGCCCATCCTAAGGACTGGGACCCCACAATCTGTATCATTACTGTTCTATTATTCACCTCCCCAACCCTGCTGTCTCCTCTTCCCCCTCCCCAGCTACAATCTTGGTTATTTTAAAGGCTTTGAGAAGAGGGCAAATTCTCTGAAACTAGACCGGGGCCCTAACCAGAACAGCTCTAACGATACAACCATTTGCTGAAAACCAAAGACCCAACAAACTCTGGGAGACAGTGGGAAGCCTGGCAAGCAGCAGTCCATGGGGTTGCCAAGAGTCGGACATGACTAACCGACTGTACAACGAGCCAACACTACAGCCTTACCTTCGGTGAGGTCACCTTGAGACCTTGACAAGAGGGTCAGTCAGACCCCCTGGTGGCTGAGGCTAGTTAAGGCATCAGGCCTAGAAAAGAGGGGCTAGCAAGCCACCGGCCCTCCCACCTTTTTACAAAATGAGTTGTTCTTGCCAACGAAAGATGACACTTCCATGAAAATCAAGGACTTTTATGGTTAGAACGCACAGTCAAAAATCTGGGAGTGGCTGCTAAGCCACAAGAAGAGCCAGGTGTCTTCTGAAGGCAAGGAACCCTCCTTGCCCCCTGCCGACGGCAGCCAGACTGGGCCTCTGGACAACATGGGAATTGTGACAGTCACACCTCCTCGATAGGGACCAAACAAGGTAGGTCATGGTGCTCAGCTCACAAGCCCTGCCGAAAACAGAAAAAGCACAGTGGTTAGACCGAGAGCTTGGGACAGCCCTAACCATGCACTTCTCATTCCAGGGGGCAAGTGTCCTTAGTCTTCCAAGCAGACAACAAGAGAGTTTCTTTCATCAGTGGCTCAGGCATTAAATTCCATATTCACCTCCTGTGCCCACACACCCCTCCTCTAGACAACAACCCTGGCACTCACCCAAGTAATCATCCATCAGGGAGCCGATAGCAAACTGCAGGAAGAAAGGGGAAATGGCAATGAAGCCAAAGCAAGCAGAGAGCTCTCCTCTAACCCTCAGCCCCAGGCCTTCTGCCCACCCATCTCTTCTTCCTGGCAGAAGAGCACAAAATCCCCAAGAACTCTGAGTAGGAAGACCGCAACAGCTCAGCCTGGTATGAGCAGGGAGGCAGTCAGGAGACTCACGATGTCATTCTTGTCCACACGCGTCCCCACAATCTTCAAGCGGATCTCATCGTCCTGCTGAATCACGATGTCCTGGGGAGGAGGGAACAGTACACTCAGAAACCCCCAGGCCAATACGCTCCCTCGGAGTGGCTCATTCCCCTGGCCCCTCACCAACTTCTTCTGCCCACTCACCTCATCCATCGTTTTGTAACACGGTGGGTTGGAGTTAGGATCAAATTCCATCTCTGATGGGATGGACTGAAAGGAAGGTCAAACTGGGTAAGAGCACTTGAAAAGGATGCTTCAGTAGATTCTCATGAGTTCAGGTCTCCTCCTTAGACCCACCCAGCGTGCCTAGACTTACGTGTCGAGAGATGAAGCAGGACATTGGCCCGATTTCTGTGAAGAGTCCAACCTAGAAGGGAAAAGAGAGACCTTGCTTTTTCTCTTGTCCCCCAAAGTCCCCTAAGCCTCCCATCTTGATCTGGTTCCTAACAATATTCTTCAAAGTCTGAAGCCACTCCCAAGTTTGGCATGTGTTTGTTTTTTTCCAAGCTTTCATTCTAAGCTGAGGAAGTGTAGCGGTAAGCGGCTGAGACCTCGAGCTTGTCATTCTGGGCTTTGAACGCTTGTTGGACACATGACCGTGGCCAGCAGACTCGACTTCTCCAAGCTGCAGCGTGGAGATAAAAGCACTCACTTCAGAGTCATTCAGAGGCTTTGCACACTACCTGGCCCACAGGGGAGGCTACTACTGTTTGACTCACTATTGACTTTCATGCCCCTGCGTGAGGCAGGGCAAGATTACCATACTATTTGACAGGTGAGGAGACCTGAAGCACAGAGAAGTGATTTGACCGAAGACACAGAATTTGACCAAAGTGGGACCCATCCCAGATCTTCTAAGAGAGGGACCTTCCCACTACCTCCCCTGTGGATGGTCTTACCTTGTTGACCTGAGTGACCACCGCATCCACGACCTCCCCTTTAAAGGGCCGGAAAACAATGGCCTTGTACTTAACTGGGTAAAGGACAAAGCCTCGGCCTGGCTGGATCACACCAGCACCGATATTGTCGATGGTGGTGACGGCAATTACAAAGCCATACCTGCAAGGAGGCAGAGAAGCTGAAAGGCACTGTGTGTGGAAGAGCCTCTGAAACCATCTGTCACAGCAGGGCTTCCCTGGTGGCCCAGTGGTTAAGAAGTCCCCTGCCAATTCAGGGGACGCTAGTTCAATCCCTGGTCCGGGAAGATTCCACACGCCACAGAACAGCTAAGCCAGTGCGCTGCAAGTACTAAGCCCAAACCCTAGAGCCCGCGTGCCTCAACAAGAGAAGCTACCACAATGAGAAGCCCACGCGCTGCAACTGAGCCCCGCTTGCTGCAACTACAGAAAGCTCATGCAGCAACGAAGACCCAGCGCAGCCAGAAAAAAAAATACAAAAAAGCATCTACTGCAAGAGTCACTGACCCTAGAGGTAAAGGGGGAGCACAAAGGGGGAGTAGTCGGCCCCTGGCCCCAGGAGAGCTTAATGATCAAGAGAGAAGACAGGACAATCAGCAGCAGCTCTAATGCCAAACGCTGCTCTAATAATTTCACAGTCAAGTGTCCAAAAGGGCTGCAGTCCTTAATCTCAATCTTGGCGATGTCTCAGAATCATCTGAGAGAAACTTATTAAAATGCCTGTTCCCAGGCTGGTCCCCAGTCTTGATGCTGTAGGGATGAGATGAGGCTCAGGAACCTGTATGTTCCAAGAACACCTCAGCTTCCTCTGATGCTGGATACCTGAGTACTCTATAGCCCTGCTCCTCCCGCCTCATTTACTTCACCATGTGCAGAGCCCAGAGATGGTCAAGTCTCAGTCCTCTTCCTTCCTCCTGCTAACTCTCAATCTGCTTTATCCTGCCCATTCATTCAACAAACGTTTAGTGAGGCCCAAGATGTACCATGCCAGGTCCCTAGGTATGACGGATAAAGAAAAACCAGCTCCACAAGGGCTGACCTCATTTTGTCTTTTTCACTGCATTGTTCCCAGGGCCCACTCCTGGCACACAGCTGGAGCTTCAGAAATGTTTGCAGAGTTAATGACAAATGTTGGCTGAACAAAGGCAGTTCTGTTATGGAGCTTCACAGGGGGCACCGTAGGAACCCACAGCAGGAAGCAGCTAACTGCCTGGGAGGGTGAGAGGGCTTGCCAGGGTAGGTAGCAGAAGCTTGCACGGTGTGTAGGCGCTGGGAAGCGGGTGCAGGCATAGAAAGCCGTGTGCGCAGTGCTTAGGCGGCAGGGAGGGTGCGACACTCACTTGCCCGTGCAGGTCCCCTCCACCTCGGTGAAGAGCTTTTGTTTCACCGTGTTGAGCAAGTTAGGGCCGAAGTATCGCGGGTGCAGCAGAATCTCGTGCTCCAGGGAGATCTGGGGGGAAAGTGGAATGGAGTGGGGCAAGGAGCGGGAGGAGTACGAGGCAAGAAGCCGCCCCTAGTCCCGGCCTTCCGCTTCGCTCCTCCTCTTGACCCTGCCCTCGCCGCCACCCCGTGCCCTGCTCACGTGGTAAAACATCTTCCCGGAGGAGGCTGAACAAGAGCCGGGTCTACCGCTTCCGAAGCAGCGGAGCCTACACACCGACCGGAAATACAGCAACTTCTCCAACCCCGTTTCCGGGCCTGCCCCGAAAAGTGGGCGGGACTCACAGCCTCCGCGGGTCCCCATTGGGCTTCGCTGTCGTGGGTGGGGAAACCGATGAGGCTCCTCCCCTCGGTCCAGCCGTCAAAGCGCCCAACTCCCTTAAGCATAACAGTATCTTGCATAGATTAGATGCTTAATAAATACCTTTAAAAGGAATTAATTAATGAGAGATCAAATAAATAAAGCGCTTTAGCAGAATCTATTCATTCTGCAAAAAGTTGAAGACTGCTTTCACATAGTAAGCATAGTAAGAAGCTATCCTTATCTCAATTAATCTATACAGCAACCCTACCCGGCAGGCTTTATTATTACTTTCATTTACAAATAAGATCCCAGGCTCAGAAGGGTGAGGTCACCCAGGGTCGAGATTCAAATTCAACATGCCTAATTCCAAGGCTCTTGCATATTCAAGCATTTATTACCGGGCTCTGGTAGTTCGGAGTTGAAACCGGCCTAATCAGAACCCAGAAGGCAGCGCCCCTTCCCGGTGCGAAAAGAACCTCAAGTCACTGTTCTCTAACCACGCTCCTCCTCCCCCTTACACACAAGGGCCTGTAGAACTGGTGAGCAAGCCTTACCTGTTTCTTCCACTCTACCCCTCCTTTTGCAGATAGTCCCTTTATTAAACTCAGCACAACGAGAATAAGCATGTAGTCTGTGGGCTGCTGAGTCTCGGACTCATAAAAGGGCCATGCGAAGAGAGACAGAAACACCATGAGACCACCCCTATGACAAAGGCTCAGCAAGGGCAGCTGGTTCTAAAGCCCCGACAGGCCCTGTGGTCTTGAACAAACCCGCCTGTTACCTGAGCAAGTTTTAGTATATTGTAAGCAAGAAAGCCTGATTTCCTTAGAGCTGTCACACACTAGTTTCCATTGATGCTGCCCATTTCCTAGAACGATTGAGGTCGTTGGTCAGCTGCTCAGACTCCATGGGGATCCCCTCCACCAGAGACCACAGGAGGAAGCAGACAGCAGATTAAAGAGCAGGGCCTCAACAGCCTCAACTCCCTCCTTCCCTCTTTTGAAACCAGCCTCCCCGCAAGAGCAACGGTGTGGTGTGCTGGAGACCCTTACAAAAGCCAGCTGTTAATATTTCAGGCACTTTGCAAGCCAGTTGTTAAATACAGCCGTTATGAAAAATTTAGTTGTCTTAACTTACGATTAAATGAATTATATTAAAGAAGGCAAAGACGTAGATGAAACAAGTTTAGCAATATATTAATAATTGTTGAAGACAGGTGATGAATAATGGTGGTTTCTTACTCTTTCTTCCTTCTACTTTTCTGTGTTTGAAATTGTTCATAATAAAAAGTTTGAAACAAGACAAAAGTAACTGTGATATTTACAATAAAAACACCAACACATATATACTTCGTCTTCTTCCCCATTTCTGTCACAGAACTCCTAAGACCCTTGGAATTGCCTAAATGATAATGATATCTTAATAGTCATAACAAACCTCTCAGCCACACCTGAGTTTATATCAGCGAAGTGAATTTTGGAAAGCACCTAAGCCAGGAGAGACAACCAAGTGACTGGAGGGTTGGAACTTTCAGTCTCAACTCCCTGACCCAGCTAATGAATTAATCAGCCCTGCCAGGGTAATGAAAATCTCCATAAAACCAAGTGGATGTGGTTCAGAGAGTCTAGGGCTGGTGAAGACCCGGAGAACTGGAAAGAGTGGTGAGTTCGGATGGAGTATGGGAGCTCCACGCCCTTTTCCCAGTCAGAAGCACAGGTGACAGCCCAACTTACAATTGCCATCGGAAAGGGAGGACAGCCTTGTAGGGCTGAGCTCTGAACATGTGGAAACCTGTGTTATCTTTGTGCTGATGGTGTCAGAATTGAGTTAAATTGTAGGACACTTATCTGGTGTTTGTGATTTGCTTGGAAGTATGGGGGAAAAAAACCACACATTGTAATTAGAGTCAGAGTCTTAAAACTCTCACTTCCTGTTTAATATAGTTTACTATTATAAATGCTCTTCAAGTTATTTATACCCATTGTGTCTGTGTGGTGTAAATGTTATATATAACTGTATATGCGATTACAAGTATAAGAGTTTCAGTTGCTCTGACATCCTCACCAGCACTTGGTATTGTCAGCACAGTTTGTTTGTTTCTTTGTTTGCTACCCTAATAACTGGTTATAATTGTGGTTGTAATTTTCAGTTCCCTAATGACTGAGGATGTTGAACATCTTTTCATGTGCTTATTTGCCAAGAGTGATATTTTCAAAACTTAAGCCAAATCATGTCAATCCCCTGCTTAGAACCCAATGGTTTCCCAAGGCACCAGAATAAAACCATCAGTCTTACCTACCAGGCAGAGGCCAGATTTAGTCAACTCTATCCTCTGCCTCTCTTCCTTTTGCTTTCTCTCTTGCCACACTGGTCTCCTCTCCCACCTCAGGAGAACTTGTTTCCTCTGCCTAAAATGCTGTTGGCTCTGACTTTCACCTGATGGGGATGTGGGAGCTTCTTCCCATTTTTCAGGTGTAAAGCTCGGCGTCACCGCTTCCGAGAAGCCTTCCATGACTACCCTGACTTAAGTAGACAAACCGCAGTGTCACACTCCTCTATTGCTTTGCTTTGCTTTGCTTTCGTCAGGGAAGTCGGCTCTGTTTGGCGTCTTTGTTCCTTTGGCTGCACTTGGTCTTTGCCGCTGCACGCAGGCTCTCTAGCTGCAGCGAGCGGGGCTGCTCCTCATCGCAGTGCGCAGGCTTCTCACTGCAGTGGCTCCTCTTGCAGCAAAGCAAAGGCTCTAGGGCCTGTGGGCTCAGAAGTTGGGCGCACAGGCTCAGCTGGCCCAAGGTATGTGGGATCTTCCTAGACTAGGGATCGAACCAGTGTCCCTTGCATTGCAAGGCAGATTCTTAATCACTGGACCACCGGGAAGCCCCGGCATCATCTTATTAATTTCTACATGTGTATACTGCCTGTTCCTCCTCAAGATGGACAGGGATTCTTGCTCTTGTGTCCCTCTATATCTCTGAAGCCTAGAAGAGCCCCTGGCACACAACAGGTGCTCGGGATGTATTTGCATCAGTAAGTGAATCTCTAGCACCTAACAGTGTGCCTGGCAAATAATCAAAGTGAAAATTGCTCAGTTGTGTCCAACTCTTTGTGACCCCATGAACTATACAGTCCATGGAATTCTCCAGGCCAGACTACTGGAGTGGGTAGCCATTCCCTTCTCCAGGGATCTTCCCAACCCAGGGGTTGAACCCAGGTCTCTTCCTTTGCTGGTGGATTCTTTACCAGCCGAGCAACCAGGGAAGCTTTAGCAGTGTGCCTGGCAAATAATGGAGTTTAACAAATATGGGTGGACTGAACCTCATTCTTGTATTGAGTCTATTATTATCTCTTCAAGCTCCTGAGGCTTTGTATGGCCATATAAATTCTCCCCTAGCCCTCATATCTTTGCATCCAAAGCTTCAGAATTCAGAGACAAGCTGGAACAGAAAGAAAATAGCAGTGGAGAACAATCAGCTGTATTGACATTCGGAATACAAAGAAAGTCTGCTGACAGATTGTTTCATTTAGCTTTCGGTGCACAACAAACAACTCAAAAGCTTAGTGGCTTAAAACAACCACAGTAATTTATTTTGCTCATAAATCTACAATTTGAGCAACACTCACTGGGGAAGGCGTACTCCTGTTCCAGGCAACATCAGCTGGGGCAGTTCAGTCGGGGACTGGAGGATCCACTTCCAAGATGGCTCGGTCACATGGCTGGCAAGTTAAAGCTTGCTCTTAGCCAGCAGCCTGGTTGTGGCTGTGGCTGACACACTTAGAGATCCCCTTTTCGTGTGGCCTGGTTCTTCACAGAATGGTGGCTGAGTTCTAAGTGCAAGTATCCCCAAGAGGACCAGGCAGATCTGTCTCTTCTGACTTAACTTTGTAAATCACAAGGCATCACACCGCCCAGACTCAAGGCGAGAGATCTTACGGCAAGGAGCACCAGTGCCAGACTGTAAAAGGAGCACGTGGGAGGGAAGACCTTGTTAAGGCCACCTTGGGGAACACAGTCTGGTGCAAGAATAGGTCTTGCCGGAGAGTCGGACACGACTCAGCGACTGAACTGAACTGAACCTACATCGTAGAGACGCGCCTTGGTGATGATGTCTGCCACCTGATGTCTCCCAAAGCCATATACACAAGCAGCAGGTCCAGCCCGTGGAGGGCAGTCTCTGAGCGAGGACCATCCAGCCCAGCTGCCCCTTGCCCTGGTTCTAGGCTCCTCAGTAGAGAGGGTAACAGGCAGGAAGGCCAGGGGTCTCCAAACGGAGGAAATAGCCTGCAAGTGTCAGACATTTTTTCTCTCTCTTTAAAGTGGCAGGAGGAAACAAACTACAAGTGTTAAGATTTTTTCCCCTTCTTTATATAAATTTAAAAAGAGGTTTCTCTTAAAATTCTGTGATGCCATGAGGACACCTGGCTCCACCTGAACTTAAATTTTCCCCAACCTTGAGCTAACCAATGTGGTTTTCTTATGGAAATATTTGTCTTAAGCTATGTTAATGAACCATGTATTTACCACAGACTCTGTCTTCAAGCGTCTTCAACTTGGAGCAGAAGTTATGACCAACCTAGATAGCATATTCGGGGAAGGCAATGGCACCCCACCCCAGTACTTTTGCCTGGAAAATCCAATGGACGGAGTAGCCTGGTGGGCTGCAGTCCATGGGGTCGCTAACAGTCGGACAGACTGAGCGACTTCACTTTCACTTTTCTCTTTCATGCATTGGAGAAGGAAATGGCAACCCACTCCAGTATTCTTGCCTGGAGAATCCCAGGGATGGGGGAGCCCGGTGGGCTGCCGTCTATGGGGTCACACAGAGTCGGACACGACTGAAGTGACAGCAGCAGCAGCAGCAGACAGCATATTAAAAAGCAGAGATATTACTTTGCCAACAAAAGTCTGTCTAGTCAAGACTATGTTTTTTCCAGTAGTCATGTATGGATGTGAGAGTTGAACTATAAAGAAAGCTGAGCGCCAAAGAATTGATGCTTTTGAACTGTGGTATTAGAGAAGACTCTTGAGAGTCCCTTGGACTGAAAGGAGATCCAACCAGTCCATCCTAAAGGAAATCAGTCCTGAATATTCATTGAAAAGACTGATGCTGAAATTGAAACTCTAATATTTTGGCCACCTCATGTGAAGAGCTGACTCACTGAAAAGACCCTGATGTCAGGAAAGATAGAAGGCAGGAGAAGGGGATGAAAGAGGATGAGATGGTTGGATGGCATCACCAACTCAATGGACATGACCTTAAGTAAGCTCTGGGAGTTGGTGATGGATAGGGAAGCCTGGAGTGCTGCAGTCCATGGGGTCGCAAAGAGTCGAACACAACTGAGCGACTGAACTGAACTGAATTGTCTTCAAGTCGGTTCTGCCTAAGACTCAAAACTGACTTAACAAACCAGTATGTTTTACTCATGCAAATGTTCTCTTAAGCTATGTTCATAGGACTGTATTTGCTTGGAAACCTGCCTTTCTTCAAGATTCATGTCAATCATTTTATGGCCCAGGACAGCTCCCCTTGTGCCAGTGTTATCTCACAATGCATGATGTAGATGAGGGGCCTGGTGCCGTTCTCTGAGTTTTGAGACACTTCCTTTCTCTAATTAGGCTGCTAGGAGCTATATAACATCCGGTTAAAGACTAGCAGGAGCACTCTTTCTGCCCCCTTCTGATGTCTACGTCAGAAGCTTTCTCTATCTCTTTTATACTTTAATAAAACTTTGTTACACAAAAACTTTGAGTAATCAAGCCTTGTCTCTGGCCACGGATTGAACTCTTCTCCTCCGGAGGCCAAGAATCCCCGCGTCTTTCATAGTTCAGCAACAACCTTTCATCTTGGGGGCTCATCCAGGATTCTTCAGGACAAGGTAAGGATGCTTGGAGCTCTAGTTCTTTGTTCTCCTAGTAAACACGTTTTCTGCTGTACTTTACTATGGTGTGTTTGTGTGAATGAATGACATACCCTGCACAAAGCAAGTGAGGAGCCCCGCTCTGTGGTTCCGTGGTGACCTCACAGGGCTTATGGCAGAAACCCTGTCGGGTTTTCTACAGACCTGCCAATGCCAAGAGGCACACATTATCTCCTATGGCGATGGGCCAGAAATGGGCAAAGCAGATAGACCGAACTCTCCTTTCTCGGTCAGACTTTCTGGTCTCTTTGACCATTTCACAACTTCTTGGGAATTAGAACTACTAACCTAATCTGTCGGATCACAGACTTTCAAGGGACTTGTTGTCTATGCTGTTACTGTGTACTGTTACTTAGGTCCCAAACTTAGATTGATAGTCAGGAAGCACCTAACCTCGCTAGGAGTCGAAAGTTTGGAAGCTAGATGGAGCTCTAGCTCCAAGAGCATCTCTCAGGTTAAAGGTTACTCAGACAGGAAGTACAGAAGGCGTCTTCCTCTGGTAACACTAGCTCTTAGTGGACCAGAGGAGGCTCTCCAGTGGCTTTTGTCCCAACTCTTTAGATAGTCTTCCTGTGAAATTGTGGGAATGAACTGGAAGGACTGGCCCTAATAACTCGAGGACAAAAATCACTTTTTCCTCACTGGCCAGCCCTTCACCATCTCTTTTGCTATCCCTTATACTGGTGTGGTGACACTCGGAAGGAACATACGGGTTTTATGTTTGTACCAGTCTTACTGTGGTCAGGAATATACTGAGGGTCGTGCACAAGCACTCAGGTGATGAATGTTTCCCTCAGTGGTCTTAGCTTGGGAGGCATTCCAGAAGGTTATTCCGATTGCACCCCAGGTGGCATAAGAGGCAAGCAAGATTCTAATGGTGAGGAACTGGACACTATAGTCTGGGATGCCATCAGGTCTATCCCTGGGGCATCTCTACCTTGCCTTGGTGGTAGAGCCGGGAGGGGCGAGTATGGTCCCAGGGAAGGAAAGTTATGGTGAAAAGTCTGTCTACACCCCCACCTAGAGCAGGGAGGGATGCCTCTGGGAGAAAGATGGTGCTGGCCGCTTTTTTCTCTCTTATAGATTGGAGCTAACAATTCCAGCCTCACTCCTTTGAACTGTATCCTGAAAAACTGGGATAGATTTGATCCCCAGAGCTTAACGAATACATGCCTGGTCTTCCTATGTGATACTGCATGGCCACGGTATCCATTGGAGGACAGTGAACGGTGGCTGGTTCGAGGGTCTCTTAATTATAATTCTGTGTAAAATTAGACCGGTTCTGTAGAAAACAAGGGAAATGGGTAGAAGCAGCGTATGTGTTGCCTTTTTTCTCTCTGCGAGACTTGCCAGACTTATGTCCTAAGGGTATAGATTTGGGTGTGAAACCTTCAGCCCCATCTTGTCCTCCTACTTTGCCTCTGTACCGGGGCTCCAACCTGAGCAAACTGAAAGTCAGGGAACACCCACAGGAAGGGTTGCCTTGGTCTCGGTAAAAACCTAAACTGAGATTCGAACTGCCCAAGTAGAGGTCCAAACAACCCATCTCAGTACGACCTCAGACTACTCTGGTTTCAATAGAAACTCAGACAATCGAAGTAAGAGAAGCTCAGACAGCAAAAACTAAGGGTGAAATACAGGATGAGATAGAGGACAGGAGACAAAGAGATAAAGAAAAGCAGGTTTCTCCAATCTATCCCTGGGATCATATGTACAGAGCAGCCAGAGAGGCTGAGAAACAGCCATAAAGAGGCAACAAGCTGTTGCCTCTTTATGAAGCACCCACTGGGAGAAATAATCAATCTATGAGAGTTAATATGCCGTTTTCTTATCAAGAAATATAAAGAATCAAGGAGGATCTGGGAGACTACTTAGAGGACCCAGAAAAATATATTAGAGCTTTTACAGGTGTTACTCTGCTTTATGACCTTACTTGGAAAGATGTGATGTATATCCTGGGACAAACACTAAGTGTGACTTGAAAACTTGAGTTTTGGGGAAAGCAGTTGCCTATGGAGATGAACGGCTTGGTAATGAATCAGTAGGGAAGAGGGAGGATGAGATAGCTGCCCTCCCCACTGGGAATCAGGCAGTCTGAATTATAGAATCAGATTGGGACTATAACACGGCTAAAGGAACATGGGATCAGAGTCATTTTGTCAGATGTGTTCTTGAAGGATTCAGGCAAGTGGGTGCTAAGATTTTAAACTATGTCAAGTTGGCAAACAGAACAGGAAGAGAAGGACGCTCCTGGTAAATTCCTACATAGACTGAGAGAAGCTTTTCGCAGATTCACTGAGATTGATCCCAAAAGTGAAGAAGGAACAGTGATCTTAAAAGATAGATTTCTCACTCAGTTCAGTCCAGATATCCGGTGTAAGCTATTAAAACAGGCATATGGACCAAAGCAGCCTTTAGATCATCTTTTACAACTGGCTCAGTCTATTACAGCAGGGAATATGAGGGAAAGAAAGAAAGGCAGAGAAAGACAAAGGAANCTTTATGACCTGTCCTTAATTCTCTTAACTTAAACTGCTACTTATTGCTAGACAAGTAAAGCTAGCAAACTAGACAGTTACTCCCGCTTAAACTAAGGGATAATGACTCACGTAGAAAACATACATGATGGCGAGTCTCTGTCCGGTGGTTAGGACTTGGTGTTTACTGCTGGGCCCAGGTCCAGTCCCTGGTCGGGGAAGTAAGATCCCACAAGCTGCACTGTGCAGTAAAAAACAAAACAAAACAAAACGTGAAACAAAACAAATGCATATTATATTTCTTTAAGTATCAGCTCACCAATTCATTTTAAATTAAAATATATGTATTATGTGGTGCAAGATACACATTGTAATATAGAATACTGGTTATAACAACAAAAAGTTGTTAAACTAAACTTTCCCTGGTTAAGCTTGTTGTTTATCAGTCAAACTTTTAGTGATTTTCAGACTTTTTAAGTTAAATCAAATAATCGACTGTGCTTAATGCATGTAATTTCTATAGGGTAATGCTTTTTAGCACTGATACTTAATATAGATTATTTGTTAACTATAATTGTGCACTGAAGCCTTTTGTTTTTTAACTGCTTTTCAGGATAAGCTTACATACTTTCATACTCAAGTTTCAGTGTATTAATCATCTAAAATTTAAATTTAGGAGTCCACCACTATTTAGTATTTTCAAATAAGTGGTCTCACTGAAGATACAGGATCTTAAACAGAAAATAATGTGCTTTAAAAATGAAAGTATATGCAAAATCCTAATGAATGGTTTTTGTTCCTAGTAGTTTATAGCTAGCATATCAGGCTAGGTTCAAGTGGATTATGAAAAGGTGATCAAATGGAAAAAGTGAAAAGTATTAGTTGCCTATTTGTGCCCGACACTTTGCAACCCCATGGGGTATAGCCCACCACCCTCCTCTGTCCATGGAATTCTCCAGGCAAGAATACTGAAGTGGGTAGCCATTCCCTTCTCCAGGGGATCTTCCTGACCCAGGGATTGAACCCAGATCTCCTGCATTGCAGACAAATTTTTTGGCACTGAGCCACCAGGGATGTTTCGTGCTATTAGTTGAAAAATAATCTAATTTAAAAAAAAAAAAAGAGTCCTCTAGTGGTACAAGCATGGTAGTTTAGTTTTATAGCCATTCTTGGTGAATAGCATTCTAAAGGAGATCAGCCCTGGATGTTCTTTGGAAGGAATGATGCTAAAGCTGAAACTGCAGTACTTTGGCCACCTCATTCAAAGAATTGACTCATTGGAAAAGACTCTGATGCTGGGAGGGATTGGGGGCAGGAGAAAAAGGGAACGACAGAGGATGAGATGGCTGGATGGCATCACCAACTCGATGGACGTGAGTCTGAGTGAACTCCGGGAGTTGGTGATGGACAGGGAGGCCTGGCGTGCTGCAATTCATGGGGTCGCAAAGAGTTGGACACGACTGAGTGACTGAACTGAACTGAATAAGGAATGGGCAGAAAGTTTAGATTACCAGTTCTCTCCTTTTGAATTTTTAAGTGGAGAATTTTCTTTTTGGTATAGAAGGGTATATCTTTGGATTCATTGCTTAATAATAGACAAATAATTGCATTGTGGTTTTTGTAAAGCAGAGAAAAAGAATAAAAATATTAATTCTAGAGAAAGACTATGTAAATATAGTTTTTGTTTCTTTGAATGTTTGTGTTATATGTACTGGATTTGAGTATTAGTTGACATATATTTCTATCAATGCTACAAAATTATGATATTATTGAATACTCATTCTATAGATACAGTTGTTTTTTTTTTTTCCTCTGGTACTGAGATGATTATATCCTAATCTGAAGAAACTTTTATCTGAAATATTTTGTTTCAAAAGATAGAGAAGGGAATTTGAACAATTTTTTTTTTTTTTACAGTTGCTAATTTGTCCTCCTGTGACTCGATTCTTCTATGGATGCAAAGAATATTTCCACAAACTATTAATTCAGGGTGATTCTTCTGGAAGATTGAATATTTGGAACATATCAGACACACCTGATAAACCGGAAGGTAATGGAGGTTCTAGAAAATAGTGTGCGGTTATTTCTCAATCTTCCTAACTGAATAACCTGAACAGTAACCACTGTATAGGAAGTTCATAATGTACATATGTCCTTTTCTTCTTAGAATGATAGTTGATGACAGTTATTCTTTGGTATTTCACTGAATCAACTGTAAGCACGTTTATTTTTACATGTTGAATTTTTTTTTTTCCTTTTCTAACATGCTCAAATATGTTTTTTTTCTACCACACAAAACCTCCACAGGGCTGGAAATGACCACATCTATTAGTCTGCAAGAAGCATTTGATAAACTGAGTCCATGTCCTGCTGGAATTATAGATCAGCTGAGCGTGATCCCCAATAGTAACGAGCCTCTTAAGGTGACGGCAAGTGTGTACATACCAGCCCACGGACGACTCGTCTGTGGCCGTGAAGACGGAAGCATCGTTATCGTCCCCGCCACGCAGACGGCCATAGTGCAGCTGCTGCAAGGCGAACACATGCTCCGCAGAGGTACCTGCAGACCTGCTCGCGTGCAGTGTTAGGAGAGCCCTGTGACCGTGAACTTGACCGTGTCTGCCCTCTGCGTTTTTAGCAAATGCAGTGCATCGGGGTAGTTGTCAGTGTGCCCTGTAGCTGGTGGTGTAACGTGCAGTTAATAAAATACACCCTGGTGAACCTTGAACAACTCAGAGGGGCCGGGGTGCTGATCCTCTGCTCAGTTGAAAGTCTGTGTATTACTTTACAGCCAGCCCTCTGTATCTGTGGGTGTGCATTCTTGGATTCCATCAACTGCCCCTGTGTAGTGCTATAATACGTATTTATTGAAAAAAATCTGCATAGACATGGACCTGCACAGCACAGTTAAACCTGTGTTGCTCAAGGATCAACTGAAGTCAGTGTCTGTTATTGGAATAAACACCACTTAATGACTGTAAATACAGGGCTTCCCAGGTGGTGCTAGTGGTAAAGAACCAGTCTGCCCGTGCAGGAGATGCAAGAGACGGGTTCGATCCCTGGGTTGGGAAGATCCCCTGAAGAAGGAAAGGGCAACCTACTCCAGTATTCTTGTCTGGAGAATCCCATGGACAGAGGAGCCTGGCGGGCTGCAGTCCACGGGGTCTCTGAGTCGCATACGACTTAAGCGACTTAGCACAATGACTGTAAATAGAAAGATCCAGTTTTTCTATTTGATATATGTTAATAGTTGCCATTTATTATTAGGTATTTCTGGCGTACTTAGTATCATATTATCAGTAATACTGGTAATCTTTTAGAACAATACTGTCCAATAGAAATATGTGTGAAAGGGACTTTTTAATGTTAAAATGTAAAGCTAGTCTGAAGATTCTTGTCTACTTTTGTTGAAACTTTGGAAGACTCGAATTTTCCCACTTTAAATCCCAAACCTCGTTTGCAGGCTGGCCGCCTCACAGGACACTCCGTGGCCATCGGAACAAAGTCACATGTTTGCTGTACGCTCATCAGGTCTCATCCCGTTATGATCAAAGATATCTCATATCTGGAGGCGTGGATTTCTCGGTCATCATTTGGGACATATTTTCTGGAGAAATGAAACACATCTTCTGTGTCCATGGTGGCGAGATCACTCAGCTTCTAGTTCCACCTGAAAACTGTAGTGTAAGTTGAACCTGGAAGATTATTTCACTATGGTAGAGTCGAACTGTGTTGCTGCCAGACTTAATATAAACGAAATCCAGAGTAATCTAAAGTGTGACAGAAGAATTAATTTTTAAAAATCCTTGTAATTATAAAACTAAATAGTGGTAACATTTGATGTTTAGGCAAAGTTGTGATTATTACTATTGAGCATATAGAAACAGAAGATGGGCACAGTGTTTTTTCCTGTTATTCCTGTCTAAGTGGCATGGCTTATCCCTGAAACATAGTAGCAATTTAGAACGTTTGTTGAAGTTTCAATTTTTTGCTCCCAAGTAGTTTTAAGTTTCCCTAAAGTCCCGCTCATCAGTTTGAGCATTCTCACCTCCATCTGAGCAACAAGATACTGAGCCTGTGCTTTTATAACTTGAATGAAAATGCTTCTCAATACTCACAAATAGAATACATGTAAATAAACAGCTGTTGTGACAAGGGGAAGAATAATAGGCCCTTGATAATGATTTTGGAAACTTTTGTTCATGCTTTTATGAAAGCAGATTGCTTTTTCATGATGTGTGTGTAAGTCAGCTGATGATGTCAAATATAAAAAGTTTCCTAATCTTAGAAATAGGAAATTTTCGGAGGACTTAGGACAGATGAATAACAGACCTGTAATTTCTTTTACTGTGTGTTTAATTTGAACTTGCTCATTTGATTAGCCGCCTTTGTATGCAGAATCACTGTTCCCCAGCACGCACACATGTGTATGGACCCACGTGCATAAACACACACACGTTTCATGCTTATCAAAACCCCTTCACCAGTTATTGTCTTGCTGAAATGAAAAGCATTTTATTTGTGTATCTGATCCATTGTTCAGGAGTCTCATTTCAAAGACCCAGGAAATTTTCCTTGGCCCTTTCTGCTTCCTCACATGACCGTCATGACAGTGTATATTATCTGCCATGTTCTGCCAGTGCTAGATTTCATTTGATTTGACACATGTGGTGGTGTAGGAAGTTCTATACCAGTCTGTGTGTGTCTCTTTCTTTTTCCCCTGCCAGATGTGAAAATTTAGGTACTGAATCTCTTCCTTCTTTGTACAAATTTTTGTCTTTTTCTTTCTTTCCAGTTGGTTGTTCATTTAAAAAAAATCTTCATCACTGTAAAAAATTGTTGTGTGTTTATTTAAATAGGCAGTTTAGTTCAGTTTCTCAGTCGTGTCCAACTTTTTGCGACCCAGTGGACCACGGCTCACCAGGCTTCCCTGTCCATCACCAACTCCCCAGGCTTGCTCAAACTCATGTGCATTGAGTCGGTGATGCCATCCAACTATCTCATCCTCTGTCATCCCCTTCTCCTCCTACCTTCAGTCTTTCCCAGCATCAGGCTTTTTTCACATGAGTTAGTTCTTTGCATCAGGTGACCAAAGTATTGGAGTTTCAGCTTCAGCATCAGTCCTTCCGATGAATATTCAGGACTCATTTCCTTTAGGATGGACTGGTTGGACCTCCTCGCCGTCCAAGGGACTATCAAGAGTCTTCTCCAACACCACAGTTTAAAAGCATCAATTCTTTGGTGCTCAGCTTTCTTTATAGTCCAACTCTCACATCCATACATGACCACTGGAAAAACCGTAGCCTTGACTAGACGGACCTTTGTTGGCAAAGTAATGTTTCTGCTTTTTAATATGCTATCTCGGTCATAGGTTTTCTTCCAAGGAGTAAACGTCTTCTAATTTCATGGCTATACTCACCATTTGCATTGATTTTTGGAGCCCCCAAAAGTAAAGTCTCTCACTGTTTCCACTGTTTCCCCATCTGTTTGCCATGAAGTGATAGGACCGAATGCCATGATCTTAGTTTTCTGAATGTTGAGTTTTAAGCCAGCTTTTTCACTCTCCTCTTTCACTTTCATCAAGAGGCTCTTTAGTCCCTCTTTACTTTCCGCCATAAGGATGATGTCATCTGTGTACCTAAGGTCATTGATATTTCTCCTGGCAATCTTGATTCCAGCTTGTCCTTCATCCAGCCCAGCATTTCACATGATGTACTCTGCATATAAGTTAAATAAGCAGGATGACAATATACAGCCTTGATGTACTCCTTTTCCTATTGGGAACCAGTCTGCTGTTCCATGTCCAGTTCTAACTGTTGCTTCTTGACCTGCCTACAGGTTTCTCAGAAGGCATGTCAGGTAGTCTGGTATTCCCATCTCTTTAAGAATTTTCACAGTTTGTTGTGATCTACATAGTCAAAGGCTTTGGCATAATCAATGAAGCAGAAATAGATGTTTTCCTGGAATTCTCTTGCTTTTTTGATAATCCAATGGATGTTGGTCATTTGATCTCTGGTTCCTCTGCCTNGAGGCTTGGCCTTTGGGCCACCGGACTGTTTACTTTTTCGCCATAAAATTAAGCAATAAGCTAAGTTCGTCAAGAGTTCGCCCCATCAAAAGCTCATTACTAGAGTTCGAGCTACGCCAAAAATCTGGAAATCTAACCTTGCTCCTGCTTTTGCAGCAGCTCCTGCTTCAGTAGCTTGCAGTGTGAGGGTGTCAAGTTTAATGGTTAACTACGAAAGAGAAAATCTTAATCTAGAACATTTAGAATAAGTTAGCTAACGTTACTTGGCTAGGGGTTTTACTTTGCCTGAATTATGATTAAATTTTAATCTTTCATTTGAGTGGATATAGAAGGGCAATCTAGAGTTCGAGCTACGCCAAAAATCTGGAAATCTAACCTTGCTCCTGCTTTTGCAGCAGCTCCTGCTTCTGTAGCTTGCAATGTGAGGGTGTCAAGTTTAATGGTTAACTACGAAAGAGAAAATCTTAATCTAGAACAAGTTAGCTAACGTTACTTGGCTAGGGGTTTTACCTTGCCTGAATTATGATTAAATTTTAATCTTTCATTTGAGTGGATATAGAAGGGCAAATTTGTATGTTTATTGTACACTTAGCTAGCCTTTTACATTTTGGGTCCCTGACTTCCTGAGTTGAAATGATTGGGGTGTTGGTGGGTCCATTGAATAACCTTGTGGAAGAGAATGTATAGAGGTGCCCCAGGGAGTTAGTGACCTTCCTCTCTTCCTTTGAAGTGATTGGATGGTTACAGCTGATCCATAACTATCTGTCAGAATGGGAGGAAAACTAGAGCTGCTTCCCATTCTTACTATGAAGTGGCTTGCTTTTAGTTCCTTTTATAATACAGTTTTTAGGCTGCTGCTGGGTATGATGGTATAATTGGAACCCATTCTACAACAGTCACATGCAACTTGTAGCTTGTGCTATGTCCTGGAACAAAAATCCCATTACATAATCTTTGTCTTAATGTGTACCCCCAAAGAGCAGATAAAAAAGCTTGAGAGAGAAAGAACTTCTTTAGAGAGGTTATTACTAAAAACCTTTAGTGTTAGTGTTGCAAACCACAGAAGTCCAAGGAAAAATTCTGTTTTTTTTTTCCCCTCTTGTAAAGAATGTTACTAAATATATGACAACACCTTTCTGCCCCAAATTATGTGAGGTAAAGATGCAGTATTATTTATGGCTCTCTTGTGACTTAATGGTTTGTTCTTGCAAGTTTCAGTAAAAATCTATGGTAAGAGCTCTGTATAAAGTGCCAGAGTTCATTTGCTATGTAAGTAAAGCTGTGGATGGCTGTGCATTTCAAAGCTGGAAAGTCAAACTCTTTAAAAAAGAAAGAAAGAAAATGAGGCTTCTGTATATTAAGTCTCTAGCTTAAATCCAAATCTGATAGTCAAGAATCAAAGTTAAGCTATGAAGTTTTTAAAAAACTTATGGTATGTTTCTTTTATGTCGTGTAAGTGGGAAAATCTCCAGGTTTGACCTGATTTAAGCAGATAAATTTAGAATGCAAAAATTGGCTAACTTTTAATATACTTTTTGACTGTAATTAGCCCATAATGTCCTTTAAAAAAATAATAATCCCATCCAATGACAGAAAGATAATCTTTGGAAATAAAAACATTCTGTGGATGCAGTGGGAATAACCTGGCTCTTCTGACTAGACAGATATGCAGGTCCTCCTTTAGTTTCTGTTGGTTCTGAGCTTATCCTACACACCAGTATGAAAACTGCTGATTTTCTTTCCCTCATTTTTGTAGGAGATGACCAAGATAGTGAAAAGTCAAAACCAGCAGGCTCAGATGGTGAGCGGCGGGGGGTAAAGAGACAGCGGGATGAGAAGGATGAACATGGCCGAGCTTACTATGAATTCCGAGAGGAGGCCTACCACAGCCGGTGAGGGAAACAGTCCCTTTCATTGAAGGCAGTCTCTGCTCCAATTTTGGTATACCTGAGGTTGACTGGAGAGTCTGGAGAGAGGGGGTGGGTTAAAAGCGGAATAGGTTCTTATAGGCCTAAGTCTGATCGAATCTACCCTGGATGCTCCTGTTGCCCTTTTCTCACTCGCTGAAAGAAGCTGCCTGCTGGAATTTTATATTCACTGGTAGTTTAACAGACCTAAAGTCATGCAGACAGCTCTCGAATTAAAGGACTTTGGTTACATTATATTTGCTTTTCTCTCATACGTGTAGCTCAAAGTCTCCACCACCCCCAGAAGAAGAGGTGAAAGACGAGGAAGAGGACCACACTCTTGTGAACCTGGACACGTGTATGTATAAGGCAGACAGGCTGGGGTTTTAAACCAATCAAAAGAGACTTTGGGGATTAAAAACTTTCTGGCCTGCAACTTTTAAGAGATTTAGATTTTGTATCCATGCTTGAGAACTGGGTACCTTTGTGTTCTTTTGAAGGCTTAAAATGTTGCCCATTGGAATAAAAAGATTGCTTCTTTCTTAACAGATACCTCCGATCTCCATTTTCAAGTCAGCAAAGACCGCTATGGAGGGCAGCCACTTTTCTCAGAGAAGTTCCCCACCCTTTGGTCTGGGGCCAGAAGTACTTATGGAGTGACAAAGGGGAAAGTCTGCTTTGAGGCCAAGGTAGTGTGTACACTACCATTAGGACCATTCATTTATTAAATTAGTCATTAAACTACTCTATACTGGACTTGCACCCACCAGTATTTTATTAGAGAAAGGTACCATACTTGAAAAATGACCTTAGCTCTAGTAACCAAGGAATTAACCCTCATGACTTTGGTTTACGTTCATTGACAGTTGCTTTTCTGACGCTGAGTTGTGATAATTGCTTTTGGTTTGTATCAAAATTTTGTCTTTCTAACTCAGACTTTGCTTGAGTTGGTCAGAATATCTTAAAAGTTCCTTTTCTGACTTGGCCAGGTAACCCAGAATCTCCCAATGAAAGAAGGCTGCACAGAGGTTTCTCTCCTTCGAGTTGGATGGTCTGTTGATTTTTCCCATCCACAGCTTGGTAAAGTTACCTTTAACTTAATCATGTTCGTGTTTGCTGCTCTGAGGGAAGTTTGAGTGTAGGTAAACTAATTTGCTGGTTTTTCTAGGTGAGGATGAATTCTCTTATGGTTTTGATGGACGAGGACTCAA
Source organism: Oreotragus oreotragus (assembly GCA_006410675.1). Classification (NCBI taxonomy): domain Eukaryota; kingdom Metazoa; phylum Chordata; class Mammalia; order Artiodactyla; family Bovidae; genus Oreotragus; species Oreotragus oreotragus. The sequence continues at coordinate 218,525 of SJYX01000583.1, read as the reverse complement.
GGCAGAGAATGGCCAGTTTGAGGAATTTGGCCAGACTTTCGGGGAGAATGATGTCATTGGCTGCTTTGCTGTAAGTGCTCCTGAAAGTTGTGGATTTGTAGCAAGGAGTGGGTGGAGGGCACTGGAGATCCCTTTGCTTCCCATCAGCTGCTTCTCTTCTGCAGTTGATGCATTGCTTGCGTAGTTGTGTAGCAGTTGAAGTAGGGGGAAAAAGACTGAGTGGTGAGATTAATCAGCTGCAAGGCCTGTGTGCCCATAAATGCTCTTGTCTTTTGTTGTAGAATTTTGAGGCCGAAGAAGTCGAGCTTTGCTTTTCCAAGAATGGGGAAGACCTTGGTGTGGCATTCCGCGTCAGCAAGGAATCCCTGGCAGATCGGGCCCTTCTACCCCATGTCCTCTGCAGAAACTGCGTCGTAGAGCTGAATTTTGGTCAGAAGGAGGAGCCCTTCTTCCCACCACCAGAAGAGTTTGTGTTCATCCATGCTGTGCCTGTTGAGGAGCGCGTGCGCACTGCAGTCCCTCCCAAGACCATAGAGGAGTGTGAGGTATGCCAGGGAGGGTGCAGAACCTTGATGCTCATGCTTGATTGGTCACTTTTCTGCTCAAGCTTTGCCCAACTGGGAGCTGGGGAGGATGTTCTTAAGTTGGGCTTTGTAAACATGACCCTCAGTGTTTTTTGTTTGTTTGTTTTGTTTTTATAGCTTTCCTGGTTCTGTTTACTTGCAGGTGATTCTGATGGTGGGACTCCCTGGATCTGGAAAGACGCAGTGGGCACTGAAATATGCAAAAGAAAACCCTGAGAAAAGATACAATGTCCTGGGAGCTGAGACTGTGCTCAATCAAATGAGGGTGAGTTGGTGGGAGGGGATATATCACTCTGGTGTTCGCGTTTAAATACCAAGAAACTTATATAATCTTTTCCCAATGGAGTTGGGTCTTTCAGGTTTCTGAGATCAGGGGCCCCACAAATAAAGAAATGAGTTTTTGGTTTTTTGTTTTCTTTTCCTCTGCTGTGTTGTCAGATTTCTGAAGCTGGTGAACCCTGGGGTGTTTCAGGTATATCCAGATTGAGACTGGAAATAAGTCCTGTAGGAAATGGACAGCATTCACAGCACTAAGGAATGGCAGTGAACCGATGTGGTGGCATTGGTGGCGTTTACCAGTGACTCTTGCGCTTTAACTTACTTTGTAATTTCTCGTGTTTCTCTTCCTCTTAAACTCATCAGATGAAGGGGCTCGAGGAGCCAGAGATGGATCCCAAAAGCCGAGACCTTTTAGTTCAGCAAGCCTCCCAGTGCCTTAGTAAGCTGGTCCAGATTGCTTCCCGGACAAAGAGGAACTTCATTCTTGATCAGGTATTGTTCAGAAATTCAAAAGAAATCTAATTTAACAATATTTCCAAAGATAAAAGATTTGGTATCCATTTAATCTGATAAAATTGCTCAGAGTCAAAATAAGATGTGTACATAAAGACCAAATTAAGGAACGGAATCAGGTTACCCAGTTGTAACCAAGAATTATGGTTGTAATGGCTTTTTGAATTGAGAGATACACTTCTCAGTGTTTTTGCCAGAGAGTGTTTGGACCCAGGCTGTAAAACACACTATAGAGGTGATGGTGTTGTAGCTTTGGATTCATGGCTCCACCACTTAGCAGGTTTGTGACCTTGGACAAGTCTTGGTCTCTCTGACTCTAGTTTCATGTTGGGTAAAACAGGATAACATCATGTAGCTTTTGAAGAATTTAGAGACTGTATAAATAAGTCCTCTAATCTAGTGCCTCACTTGTGAAGGATTCTCAGTAAGTGTTGGTTGAATTTAACTTTTACTCCTAAAACATCTGTTACTTCTCCTGTCCCTAGTGTAATGTGTACAACTCTGGCCAACGGCGGAAGCTGTTACTGTTTAAGACTTTCTCCCGGAAAGTGGTGGTGGTTGTCCCTAATGAGGAGGACTGGAAGAAGAGGCTGGAGCTGAGGAAGGAAGTGGAGGGAGATGATGTGCCTGAGTCTGTAATGCTGGAGATGAAAGGTGGGCTAACCTCTACAAGTTAGAGATCCTGGCCTTGGTCCATGCACACCTCCCTAGGGCCTCTTAGCACCTGGAGGATTCTTCACATGTGCAAAGTATAAATCTGAGGAATAAATTAATGAGTGTGATCACTTGTGGATTAATGAATGAGCAGAATGAATGGTGAAGCAATAACGCCTTGATTCATTCTGATAAAATACAAAAAAAAAAAAAGGTGATAGGCCACAAGATAATCAAAACTCAAGGCAGAGGCTTCAGTGAGTCAGTTATTCATTCAGTAAATACTTAGGAGTGTCTGCTATTTGTCCAGTACAGTTCTAGACCTAGGGAAAGAATGAATGACATGAAGCTCTGCCTTCACTGAATTTAATTATATTCTAGAGATGGAACATTCTGATGGTTCAGTTGAAAATGGTAGTGGTTGGAATGAATGACCTCAGCAGTATGTTTTGATTTTTATGTCACATTAGGCTTGTTTTGTTTTTCACTTTTGTTGTTTGTTTGGTGTTGATTTTTGGTATGTACCATATAGAGCCTTACAGCAGGGTTCCCTGGAAGGCAATATTAACCTTCTTGATTGAGCTGGAGTTCTGCTGTTCACCTCTGAGTTTGGTTTTTCCCCATGCTGCCTTCAGCGCCTGGCATCCCACCCAGAGCCGTCAGCTATTGGCTGTTTGAATTCTGATAATGCCTGGGCATGGGAGCTGGTTTCACACTAAAGAGCTCAAGTTTACTCAGAATGAATAAGACCAGTCCATAACTGATTTGGGGGCACTTGGAGGAGTTTAGTTCCATTTTATGAAACTAAGGGCTAATTGGGTTCACTTAACAATCAAGAGCACCTCACTGAACTGAATTCCACTGGGACTCAGCCTCTGAACTTGATGTCCAGAGACTGGCAGTCCAGAGACTGGTGCTGGCCCGTCCCACACAGGTGGTTAGTGACCCCTGTACNGTTTAGTTCCATTTTATGAAACTAAGGGCTAATTGGGTTCACTTAACAATCAAGAGCACCTCACTGAACTGAATTCCACTGGGACTCAGCCTCTGAACTTGATGTCCAGAGACTGGCAGTCCAGAGACTGGTGCTGGCCCGTCCCACACAGGTGGTTAGTGACCCCTGTACCCTTGCTTCCTGTTCTCCTCAGATGAGCAAGTGCCTTCAGGCTTGGGTCAGTTTCTTATTGAGTCTCTTTTAAAAGTGTATTTCTTATCAAACTACACCAAAACTTTCTCAGTTACTTTTACCCTCTGGCTGCCTGCTTCTGTCCTGATAAGAAACCTTAACCCAGTTCACTCTTAATTTATTATGGATCACTTGAGAACTTGTAAATCTACAGTTTGCAGATAGCCCTTTGCCTGGGGCTGTTGCAGTTAGCGAGAAACTTGTAGAGTGAACCGAGCACGTTTTTTATGCATTTATTGATGAGGCTTAGAAAATCATGTTCTTCCTGTAGTGGAGTTTTCATTATGAGATATTACCCATTTTTGCAGTTGGAGGCCCACAGAGCTTCTCTTTTACTCTTATAGCCAATTTCTCTCTGCCTGAAAAATGCGACTATATGGATGAGGTGACATATGGGGAGCTGGAGAAGGAGGAAGCTCAGCCCATTGTCACTAAATACAAGGAGGAGGCAAGGAAGCTGCTGCCCCCCTCTGAGAAGCGGACAAACCGCCGGAACAATCGAAACAAGCGTAACCGGCAGAACCGAAGCCGAGGCCAAGGCTACGGTAAGTCCTGGGGACCTGCCAGCCCCAGCCTCAGTCTGTTCTCTGTGCCAAGTGCAGCTGGACCCACAGGAAGGGCCAGGCAACCACGTCGGGTCACCAACATTAAGGACATCCCTTTATGGAGCTTATTTCTTCCTGTGTCCTTTACTCCTAGCTTCTTGTGCTTTTCCCATAATCTTGAAACAAAAAATAGTTATTTTTCAACAAAAGTATTTGTTTTTTTGAAGAGCAGTGCTTGAACCTGCGCATTTATCTAGCTTTCATTTTTACATATGGATTCCCCCTTCACTATTGTAGTTTATCTGAAGGATTTGTGCAGGATCCTTTTTTTTTTTTTTTGTCTACTGGGTCAACCCAGCTATGTAAATCAGAAAGTGAATGCATTATTCAGTAATTTGGGGGATTATGAAGTAAGTTAGCTTATTAGTGGAATTAATTTTCTCTCTCAATTATCTAGTTTTGTCAGTTAACCCCCTTGATCCTCTTCCCACAGTGCACATTCAAATGTGTGTGTGTGTGTGTAATTTTAAGTGTAAGTCAGCAAAAAATTTTTGAGTGCTTGCTATGTGCTAGGCCCTGGGAATACCAACAGTTCCTGCCTTGGAAGAGCTTGACATTTAGACTTTGTTCACTTGTATAAAATGGGTTTGGGCTGTGTGATACCCAAGATCCCTTCCAGGGCTGAAAGTCTGCAACTCGACGAATGGCAGTTTCACTCGTGTTTCTAACTCTGCCATGTGTCCTTTTGCCATCTTAAATGTTTTGCAGGAATTGGGGAGCTTCAAAAAGTGAAACCAAAGTGGCTTAGTCTTTCTTATGTCTCTATTCCTCTGCCTTCCCCCCTCGGACTTTTTAAAAGATCCTGGCTGGTGCTTTAATTAACATTGTGTGAGCCTGACAAAAGCAGGCCTCCTATTCCCCCAGAATTGCCTTTGGCTCCGACTTTTTGATTTCCACTCAGATGTGGAGCCAAGACCCCATGCCAGCTGTCTGAGCGCGCTCTCCATTTCTCTTCCAGTGGGCGGGCAGCGCCGAGGCTACGACAACCGGGCCTACGGGCAGCAGTGCTGGGGGCAGTCTGGAAACAGAGGGGTGAGTGCAGCTCTCCTTCTGCTCCTCCCTCTGGGCCGTGACAGCCGTTCCTATTGGCTTTGGGGAGCAGAGTGGTCTGGGCTGTTTTCTCAGGGCTTAGGGTTTTGCCCGTTTAATTTGTTCATCTGGCAGAATTTATCCTGGGAAGATTAAACCTGTGTATAATACCAAGCAAAGATATATCTCCTTTAAGATGGGGGATAGCAGTGGATTGTGATGCTACAGACCCATGCATCTTCACTCTTCTCTCCTTTTCTCAGGGTTACCGTAACTTCTACGATCGATACAGGGGAGACTACGATCGATTCTATGGGCGAGATTATGAGTACAACAGATACAGAGACTATTACAGACACCAGTATAATCGGGATGTAAGTATCGTCTGGAAATGGAGAGGTGAAGGGGCGGGCAGGACAGAGGGAGGAGCAGCGTGCCCCTCCGTCCTCAACCCGCTGTGGCTCCACGTGACAGGGTCTCCCCTCTCTTCTAGTGGCAGAATTACTACTACCACCACCCCCAGGACAGAGACCGATACTACCGGAACTACTACGGTTACCAAGGGTATCGGTGAAGCCCCTGCCACGGTCGCCTGTCAGCCACGAAGCTGAATCTCTGGGGGTGCCAGGCACCCCCCAAAACACAACCAAGGAAAACAGGGGCTGTCGGGGTGGGGCTGAGCTGCCAGGGAGGGGCGGTG
>SJYX01000583.1:200457-212164 GCA_006410675.1 Oreotragus oreotragus | reverse complement strand
GCGCAAGCAGGGGTGGGGGAGGGGGGAGGTGGAAACAAACAACAAAACTGTACATTTTTTTTAAAGTTTGTTGAAAAGAATATTGTCTTATTCTATAAAACATTTCAAACCTAGTTAGGTATTTGTAATCAAAAAAAAAAACCTTTGCTCAGAAAGCAGCACTTAGGGCTGCCTGTCCTATATACCCTGCAGTCAGACAGGAAAAGAACTGAAAATGTCACCCTTCTGACATTCTAAGGCAGCTGGACTGGCAGCCGAGTAAGGGAGAGTGATGGTGAGGTGATGTGGAGAGGGTGGGAAGCATTCGAGGGCACCCACTCTCCACAGCAGGCAGGAGCGGGGCAGAGGGTGAGCTTGTGACTGGGGCAGTGAAAATAAACGATTGGCTCTTATCAATCACTTGCACCAACTAACCGTTTGTATTTTCTTTACCGACCTTTCCCTCTTGGGATGTCTGGTCCGGTGGGCTGGGAGGCTGTAGTGTCCCTATCTCCACGTGCCTGTGCCTCTGCTGTTCGGCCAAGGCATGGCAGCTGCCAGTCGGGCGGTTCTATTATATAGGATCCTCAGGCCAAGGAGGCATGGGGACTGTTGGTGACTGGAGAGCAGAATAGTTTGTAGCCTCTCTGTACCCGTTTATGGATTTCCATAGAATCTGTGAGAAGAGCTGGGATCGCAGCCCTCAGTCTGAAGATGGTGATCTGCCGGTCTCTGCTCTCTTGTCTTCCAAGGCTGAGACAGGCGGGAAGTCTCTGAAATCATCTCTGTTAGAGAACCTGTCCTCTTCTAGTTCTAGAGAAGGAACGTTTCTCAGGGTTTCAGCTCACACAGAAACGAAGCAGGATTCTTTTCACTGCAGCAGGATGTGTATATAGGTGAATCCTGTGGTGTGGGCTCCTGGGCCCAGGTGCTGAGTATAGCGACTATTTTATACAGTGGGAGGGCCAGGGCCCTGCTGGCTTTTTTGATATACAGGTAGAGAGTGACTAGAAAAGGGAAGGGTTGGGGGGTGGGAGGCAGCTCAGTGGGGCTGCCGAAACTTGGGAAGAGCGTGAATGTGAGTGTGTGCATGCACAGGAGCACCCCTTCCCAACTTGCAACAGGATTCCTCCTGGGGTGTCTTCCCTGCGTGACCCAGAGAGGCATCTAGCCGAGAGACTTCAGTTGGGATAGTAACTTAACCGACACCTTCCTAGTTCTTGACAGTTTTAGGTCACTGGTTCAAGAATATGGGTGGGATGTGGGAATGCTCTTTGAATACTGAGCTTCAGTTTTCATTCACCTTCCTGCTCAGCATTGCATCAGCCAAGAGCTTACTCAGCGAACACCTCACATGGCTGCACTTCTGGCGAGGGGGGTCCCAGGTTGTCCTACTAGAAAACACTTCACTTCCTTACCTGGGCAGTCCTCTGCTGAAAATTTCATGCTGAGATTCGATCTCCCTCTCCCTCTCCCTCTCCCACAGTTACTGCCGTGCCCAGGAGGGTGCACAGGCCCTGGTTCTGGCCCTCTAGTCACCTGTCTAGGACACCCTTCTGCTCCACCAGGACCTCTGACCCAGAGGCTGGAAGCGGGGCTGGTAGGCAATACGTTTGCTTGCTCAACATGACGTCCTCTCTTTCTCCGGACACCTGCTGCTTCTGTGGGTTTGTGCGTGGCAGTGGGTGAAGTGATTGCCTGAAGTTTTCTGTAACCCACTTTTTATTACCATTAAGGGGAGTGTTCAAGAAAGCTTTAGTGCTTATAGTGTCAGGGCAAGGAGAAAAACGAGCCCAAAGAGACTCCCCTTAGGGCAAGATTATAACAGAAAAGTGACCCTGTGGCAGAAACTGCCAGCCCTATTCAAATGTTTAGTCCTGCAGCAAAGAGCATCTTTTTATAATCTACAGCATGATTTGGGGATGCTAGGCCCTCAGGGCAGGGAGGGGGAAGGACAGAATTTAAGCCACTTTGGGTTTTTTGGGGGGGCGGGGGGTACTTGCTGTTCACTTTTGACACTGGAAAGTCATCTTTTCATAAAAAGCTCTTTCTAGGTGGGTGGAGAGTGAAACTGCCACGTCCTTGTCGGTTTAGTCCAAGAGATCACTCGCAACAACAGTAGATGTCTGGGTTTTGTTTGTGTCTGTCTTTTTATTATGAGGGAAAAAAAAACAAAAACAATGTTAAGGGGGGAAATGTGGATTAACGGGAGGGAATCCCTAGCCTTGTTTTCCTTAGAAGACTTGTTTAGTGTTTTATCAGACGTCTGTTGTAGTTGTAGGTGGAAAAGCTTGTGAGAAAAACAACCACCACATGGAGCCTGTAAATGTTTTTGCACAACCTGTAAAGCATTCTTGGAAGTGGCCAGTAAAAAAAAAGGGTTTTACCGTTTTAAGAAAATGTAACTGTGTCATTGTTTACATCTGTAACTTTCTCCTCCCCTGTTCTCATTACAACATTCTGGCAAAAATGTAGGCACGGTAGCTACCAGTTTTAGAATAAATAACCATTTGGATTGAATTCACCTCTTCTGTGGCTGCACTGACTGGGTAGAATGTGTCATTGGGGGCTTTCTTATGTCTGATGCTGCTCCTTAAGCTGTACTGGGTTCCAGCTAAGGGTGGCTGTCCTCTTTCAGAGCAATTTCTCCCTTCCCATCCTACCATGCTTTCACTGGGGAACCAGCCACACCTTCACTCAGGGTTTGTTGGCTTACTTAAGTGCTTGCTTTATACTAAGAGTTTGAACAATTGGTGTAGAAGAAAATAAGTTATAACTCATGACTTCTGTGTATTTGGCATATACTAAAACCAGTTGACTGCGTGAGGTTAAATGTAGGGTTGTCCATTTAGGGGCCACATAAGTTTATTTGTGAGTAATTACCACTTAGGGAAGCCTTGGTGACTTAGTGGTGAAGAATCTGCCTGCCAGTGCAGGAAGCGCGGGTTCAGTCCCTGGGTCCAGAAGTTCTCCTGGAAAAGGAAATGGCAACCCACTCTAGTATTCTTGCCTGGGAAATCCCATGGACAGAAGAGCCTGGTGGACTATAATCCACAGAGTTGAAAAGAGACGGACATGACAGCGACTAAAGAACAAATCACCACTTAAAAGGAAGAGCCTGCTTATTCAGCAGGAGATGTTTGATGGAGAGTCTTTCCCAGTGAATTTGTAGAATGAGAGGGAACTAACTGACAAAAGCATTTGTGTCACTAGCATGGAACTGACCTTGATTGTAATTCTAATAAATGGTCAGAGTCTTACTAAGGCTGGGATACCACAGGCTTATGGCATGTCGGGTATTGAAGTAGTGATGATATAAACTGCTCTAACGCCTCCATTTGGACATGACACAGACTCTCACCCTAGAGGCTTATAGCTTCGAGCCCAAAGGCTCTCCTTGATCTCTGTCTGCCCATTCTCTAGGATGCTTAAAGTTACTCAGTGTTATAGCTACTCATTTTAAGTGGTTATTTATAGCTTATGTCTTGTCTCTAGTAACCTCTNCCTCTGAGACTCTGGATGACTTTATTCTTCACATGGCTTTAGCCTCCCATAGCTCCAAGGTGAGACTGAGAGCAAGCACCCAGCCCATCGCTCTCTCCATTGTCTGAGCAGGTCACAGAGGGAAGCCGGCGGGACGCTGACAGAGTCTGACAGCCCTTCTGTGGGTGGAGCTACGGGTGCCCCGAGTCACAGGGTGCTTTGGGTCTGCCACAGAGGGCGAGGCATTGGAGTCAGCAGACAGGTGAGGGAGGGCTCGGGCTTCAGATAACTGCACAGGCTTGGGCAAGGGCTAGGGGTGGGATGCAGGGATCCTCGGGGGCTCACGACAGTTACCGACATAAAGAAGGAAGGGCCCGGGAGAGGGAAAGGTGAAGAGGAACAGGGCAGCTCAGAGGAGAGCACAGAAGAATTTCTTCTCCCGGAAAGGGTTCTCCGAAGTGGGCACAGGGGTGATGAGGGGATCCTCACAGGCGTGGGCATCACAATAAGTCATCAGGTCTGCTGCTGCCTTGGACACCTGGGGCACAGCCAGGAGGGGAATTGTTAGCCAGAAATCCCGAAGGGGGCTGCAGCCTCCTTCCCCAAATAGATTATCTTTTGCCATCTTTAGGACTCCTTAAGACAGTCTTCCCTCATCACCCACAGAGACCTGGAGCCAGCTTTCCTTACAGACAGCAAGACTCCTTCCATGATCTCAAGGAGTCATTGAAAGAAAGCCTCTCTTAGCCTAAGGTTTGGGCACCTAGGTACAGTCTGCCAACTAATGGGATCCAGGGCCCCACCCACCTTTATCCGGCACAAGCTGGCTTCAATCTTAAGCTGTTCCACCATCTTGCGGGCTTGCCCAATACTCATAGTGCTGTTCACAGGGGTCTCCCCTTTCATCCTGGAGAAAAGAGACAGCTCAGAGCGTGCTAGGGGGCCCTGCACAATCTCAGCTGAAGGCCCTCTTCCCCCATTACACCTCATCAACCATTGCAAGGCTGGGTCATATGCCCTAATATTTTACTCCCCTCTTATCCCCAACCTCCCTGGCCTTTCCCATCTCCCAGTTCCTCAGCTAAGGAAATGGAGAAGTGGAATGAGATGCTCCCAAACTCCTAGGAGGCCTCGGCTTCAGATCATTAAACATACGAATGACTTGAAGGCTTTACAGTCCTCAAGCTATCTGTGTTCCCAGTTCTGAAAACCACAACTAGAAAGAGCCCCGCCCTAATGAGGAGGGCACATAACCCCCACCTGCCCCCTTGAGCCCCAAAGGGAGAAAAACAGGATGCTCCTTACTCACCTGAGGCCACAGGCAGCGACGGTCCTGGGGAATCTGATCAGTGGGGTGCACCAAAACCTTCTGCCTGAGATGGGTGCCCCACCTAGCAGGGAGTTGGAGCTGAGAATATCTGACGCAGCAGCAGAAGCTGCTAATACAGAGAAGGCCACAGGAGAGGGTCAGGTCAGAGGCCAGTGGAGGGCTGGTCCCTGTTTCTGCAGCTCCAGCACTGGCTGATACCTGAAGGATGAAGGATGCTAGAAGGAGCAGCTCAGATCCTGGCATATACCAACTGTCTGGCCAGTGGGGGAGCCTGGCCGCTGCCTGCAGCCCCTGTGCACACCCCCACTGTTAGTGTCTCACTGCCTGCCCTTCCCCATTGCAGGCATCCAGAGTCTGGGCTAGAGCCATCCACAAAGGAGCTGGAAGTAACGGAGTCCCAGGCAGACACCCCCCTCAAATGGGGTGGTCTGGACCTGTGACAGCCCCTGCAGTGAAGTCAGTACAGACTGCGTGAGACCCTGCTCATTTGAAATTCTGACATCAGCTGGGCAGCCGCCCCCTCCATCCCTCCTCCCTCTACTCTGACACAGCATTTAGCACCTGAATCTTCGTTTCTCTTCCAGGGACCCTCCATTCCTCATATCCAGGAAAATGTGATGAGCTACAGGTTTCAGCTTCTAGATCACCACTTAACGTTCTAGCTACAAGTGGAAAACCCAAGGGCAGCAAGGTCCATCAGAAAGATGTCTGAAGAAATGGCAGACCAAAGAGAAGAAGGAGAAGCTGGGGAAAAAGAGGCATGCAGAGACCAGATCAAAGAATCCGACAAAGAAGAGGTAGGGGAGAGTCGGTGGGTGTTTCTGGAAATAGATGGGCTTACTGGATGCATGTGTGTGTGTGTGTTGGTTTGAGAGATTGGCTCTTACGTCTGCGGCGTTGTGCGTCGTGCTGTGGGGAGTGCAAAGATGTGCGCAACACTGACCCTACCCTCTGAGGGATCTTGTTTGGGGTGAATAGACGCGTACAAAATAAAAGTGCCACCCGCCAAGACCTAGTCTAGATAATGCGCTGTGGGAACTCAGAGAAAAAGTCTGGTTAGGGTCCGAGGAGGTCGATGACACGTCTTTAAAGCTGGAGACAAGTCACGGGCCTGAAATGCTACCACTCTTGTGAATAGGGGCCAGCCAGCCCGCCGGCGCATCACGCAAAATTCCCAGGTACCTGCAGATTGCAACGTTCCCGGGGTGAATGCTGTTTACCTTGGAAGCCCACGGGTCCAAGGAGATGTGCGCAATAAAAATCAGCGCCCGTTGGACGCCCGCCTCTCCTCCTTTTTGGGGTTAAATGACTGATAATGAAGGTGTAGGCGGAGTGCCGCGATTGCGGCCTCGAGGGGCTGGCTGAGAGGGATGCTGCTGACTCATAGCATTTCGTGGAGCATATCTTAGAGCCTAGAAGGAGATGCCTATCCGCTTTGGTTTTGGTTACCAAAAGGGGAGGGGGTAACGCACCACGGGGAGGGAGCCAGCCCGGCGCTTGGAGGTGGGAACCTGGCCTCCTAGAAGGCCCCGCCCCCTGTGCTGGGCCCCGCCCCGGACGAACCCCGCTCCTCTGCGCTACAGAGGCGGCCGGCGGAAGGGGGCGGGACTTCCCTGGGAGGCGGAAGAGCCTTCTCGCCGTTGCCCTGGCAGCGCCCGTGGCCGGTAAGTCTGCGGAGCTGCAGCTGCGGGCTGGATGGTTTCTATGGTGGTGCGGTTGTGTGGGGGCTCGGAGCGCCGCGCCCGTCACCGAATCGGAGGGGTCTGGCGGGGAACGGCCGTTGGCCGCAGGACACCCTGCCCGGCGTGGGGCGCGGTCTTGTCTGGGAGCGAGCGCAGCTCCAGAAGGAGAGAAGCAACTTGGGAAGCAATAGTGGCTGCCGTGAGGTTGCTGGCTTTGAGTCCAGCTGTGAGACCTTAGGCAAGTCGCGAACTCTCCGTGCAGCCACCTCGCACTGTGGAATCATGTGTATAAGTCCGCCATAGAAGAATTTTAAGGCGTTCATCCTCTGTATGTGTTTCTATGAATGACCATCAAAGTGGCCTGTCCTAGAATCAGGTGACCCGAGGATGGGTTCAGCTGAGGCACTCTAGCACAGGGGGTTGGTGAGAAAGCTCAGTGGAGGAAGGGAAGAGATAATTGGCTTAGAAACACTCTCAGTTAAAGAAAAGCCATATGAAACAAAGGCTTTGCTATGTCTTGCTGTCTCTGGTTCCTCAAAGCCTTTCTGGTCAGCGTGTCCTTTTTGTCCTCACCTCCCCCGTGAAACAAGCCATTCTTTCCCCTTCTCGGTCTTTTTCCAGGAACCACCAGCTGCTTCGTCCCATGGCCAGGAGTGGCATCCAGGTGGCAAAGCACCTAGGAACCCAAAGCCTGAACCCGGGGCCAGACCCCCTGCACTCCCCGTCATGGTCAATGACCCACCAGTACCTGCCTTTCTGTGGGCCCAGGAGATGGGCCACGTCATGGCAGGCCGTGCCCGCAGGCTGCTGCTGCAGTGTGGAGTGCTCTTCTGCACCATCCTCCTCCTGCTCTGGGTGTCTGTCTTCCTCTATGGCTCCTTCTACTATTCCTATATGCCGACAGTCAGCCACCTCAGCCCCGTGCATTTCCACTACAGGTGAGAAGGGGCTTCTGTCAAAGTAGAGGAATCCTGTGAGAGAGTTGCTGCAAGCACCGTTGGCACTTATTGAGGAAAACCCTCTTATTTACAGAGGAGGACACTTGAGCTTAGTGCACTTATATCGATTTATAGCCCAAGGTTGGGGCAGGTCTGGGCGGGTAGGGCTCTAGGGTCTTAGTCCTGTCTCTGGTTAACTGAAATCCGGTTTAAAAAAAAAAAACAAAGCCCTCTCCTAGACTGTCATTATGAGGGTCAGTTCAATTTAGGCTGGATCAGACCTCTCTCAGGACTACTGTAGACTTGAGCTAACCCAGCCTCTCAGGTCATCTCAGAGCTAATCTGGCCTTCAGTAGAGAAGATATGAGGAAAGCGGTATTTGCCTTTCACATTACTTCTTCCCACTCCTGATTGTCTGCTGCAATAGAGCTTATGAAAACAACAAGGTGTTGGGTTCATAAACTCCCAGCGTCCTACTTGTCTGAGTCCTCAGTTCCTTTCCATTTTACAGATCCTGCCAAATTCTCTCCCCTTCTTTTAAAAATGACTACAGGACCAATCAAGAGGTGCTATTATATGGTCCAGAGTGTGTTTTTTTTTTTTTTTTTTTTTTTTCCATGTCCTGAATCCCTGGTCATGAGCCAAAATTTCTAAGGCGCAGCTGCTTAAATTTTTAGAAAGCATGGATCTCATGAAAGCTATGGCCCTTCCTGTCTGTCATAAGAACCTACTTATTGATACATGCCCATGTGCAATTTTGCCTACAATTGGAAAGGTTTGTGAGTAAAGGGTTTAAGAGTAAAAATCATCTGTGTGTCCCTTTGGAGGAGTTTTCTTGAACTAGGGCCCAGATCAGAACTCTGGAATTAGAATCTAGAGGGGTGGTACCCAGGAATCTGTTTTATTTTTTGGGGAATCTGCATTTTTATCAGCTTCCCAATTAAGTCTTTAGAAATACTTAAGTCTGAAACTATTCAACTAAGTGTCCATAGGTTCCATTTAAGAATGTCTACCTTCATGAGAAGAAATAAAGACAGGTAGCAGGAAGATAATTTAAAAGACTCATTCTAGTGTCTTGAATCTCCTGGTTGTACTTCTTCTCCATCTCTCTATAACAGAGAAGGATGCCTGTTCTGGAAGAAAGGATGGGGGACAGGAAAGGGAGTCCCAGGGGCCCAGGAGCTGTGTGGATAAGTAAGACAGACTATAACTTAGCAGAATATCATCCTCATTCTCATTTAGGACGGACTGCGAATCCTCCACCTCCTTACTCTGCTCCTTCCCTGTTGCCAATGTCACACTGGCTAAGGGTGGACGTGATCGGGTGAGTATGGGAGCTGAACAGAGGTTTCGTTAGCGCTTTGATGACTTGAAACAAGAACACTTGGGAAAGACCTAGATACCAGGGACTGAGTAACAGAGACGGAACGGAAAGCTTTCAAGGAAAGGGAGGTTAAAGAAAAATTGAAGTCCAAATGAATTGAATGGGTTATTCTTTCCTCCTTAAATTGTTTCAGCCAGGCCATATCTGCTGGATAAGGGATGTTTTAGATCTAAATGAACTTAGAGAAACCAGCTATCTCACTGAACTAGGATGAAATCCACCCAAGAGTTTTGAAAGTATGTTATTAATTATGACACTACTGAGAGATATAGGTAACCTTCCATTACAAAGGGTACTGTGCCAAAGGACTGGCCAAATGCCAGTATATCTTCAATAAACCTGAAAGCCCTGGGAAATGCAAAGTGGGAATGTATCCTTATTAGGCAAGTTGGTGGAAGCTCTGCAAAAGGGTAGGATCCCAGAACACTTCAGAAGGACCTTGGAGGATCAACAGTGTTTCTGATCACCAGAGGTTTTTGACTTGTCAGCAGCATAATGAGAAATAATCAGTGGTCAGACTAAAAGTTTAAAAATCATTTGAAAGTGATTTTTCAAAAATTGTACTTGGGGAGGATACTGACCTGAAGATAGAAAATATGGAGGATAGAAATAATTGGTCATTCAAGGGAGGAATGTAAGCTATAGAGTTTTGGTTGACAATACAAATAACCCAGAAGACTGTATCTTGTGACATCTTCCAGTGGACCACCAGAGTACCACTATCCAGAAAGCTTACCAGGTGGGATGAGTGGATCCCAAATGGAGATTTCAAAGTGGTGAAGAGGAGAATTTCCTGGCAATCCAGTGGTTAGGACTCCGCACTTTCACTACCTAGGGTCCTGGTTCAATTCTGGTTCAGGAACTAAGATCCTGCAAGTTTCACAGCATGGTCAAAAAAGAAAGTGGTGGAGTGGAGTGTTGGGCATTGTGAGACAGAGGATTATCTATTTAGTTCTGCTACTCAGGAAAGTAATGTGGAGAGTACTATAGAATATTCTGTGAAAACATTGGTTCAATGTGTTTTTGTGGCTCAATAATAATAATAAATGGGATATATTGAGAGGGGAGTAGAAGCAAGGCCACAGGACACCCACACCTGGGATGGTGCATGCTGCTGTGTGGCTTCCTGTTGTAGATCATAATGGTTGGTGACACAGGCCGCCTAAAACCATCGGTACCAGGCTGCTGGTTGAGCAAGGAACGGAAGGATGAAGGGTGAGGCCCAGGTTCCCCAATAAGTAAAGCAGGTTGATAATTTCATTGTTTCTGGTGAACAGTTTTGAATGAGTGAGTGAAATAATGGGTCTATTTTGTGGGTAACACCTTGTTTAGAAGTAGATGTTGTCCTGCTTCAAAGAGCTCACAGGATTGATGGAAATCTCTGCATTAAGTAGCAGAGATGCCGTTCCTGCATTTCAGAAGAATTTGTGAAGAATTCGGTCTTCTGGAGATTATGGTGACGGTGAGGCTCAAAGCGGGAATGGAGGAGAGCTCTCCATCAGGCGGACAAACGTGAATAAAGGCAGGGGTCCCTCACAAGATTCTGAATAAAGGCAGGGGTCCCTCACAAGATTCTGGTACTAACGACTTTTGGATCCCCTTGGGGGAGATTCCTGCATTTCAGAAGAATTTGTGAAGAATTCGGTCTTCTGGAGATTATGGTGACGGTGAGGCTCAAAGCGGGAATGGAGGAGAGCTCTCCATCAGGCGGACAAACGTGAATAAAGGCAGGGGTCCCTCACAAGATTCTGAATAAAGGCAGGGGTCCCTCACAAGATTCTGGTACTAACGACTTTTGGATCCCCTTGGGGGAGGTGACATAATTACTGGCTTAAAAAGAAAAAATATATATATATAAGTTCAGTCGCTCAGTCGTGTCCAGCTCTTTGCAGCCCCATGGACTGCTGCACGCCAGGCCTCCCTGTCCATCACCAACTCCCGGAGTTTACTCAGACTCAACGTCCATTGATTTGGTGATGCCAACTCTAAATAAATAAACAAATAAAAATCTTTATTGCTATATAATTCGAATAGTATGCAAGTCACCCATTCAAAATGTACAGTTCAATTGTTTTTAGTACATTCAGAGCTGAGCAGCCATCACCATATTCAATTTGAGAACATTTTCATTACTCCAGAAAAAAAACTCATAGCCACTACCTAGCAGTCACTCCCTGTGTCCTTCCTGCTCACCCAGAGAACTACCTGTTTCAGTGTTTCAAAGAATTCAGTGAAGCAACCAGCTTAGATTCACCTGGCCTCTATATGGGGATAGGACTCTCATGGAATCCATTTTTTTTTCAAGACAATTCAGACCGAAGGGACTTCCCTGGTGGTTTATGGGTTAAGACTCCACACTTCCAATGCAGGGGGTGCAGGTTCAATCCCTGGTCGGGGAACTAAGATCCCATATGCTTCACAGTGTGGTCAGAGAAACGAACAACAACAAAAAGGTGAAAAATAATTCAGACTGAAAATGAGAGTGTATATAAAGAAAGATTTTGATCAGTGGATTTTCACCTGTTACTCTAGGGATAAAAT
The DNA here is from genome assembly GCA_006410675.1 of Oreotragus oreotragus. Classification (NCBI taxonomy): domain Eukaryota; kingdom Metazoa; phylum Chordata; class Mammalia; order Artiodactyla; family Bovidae; genus Oreotragus; species Oreotragus oreotragus. The sequence goes on along the minus strand of SJYX01000583.1, from coordinate 200,827 downwards.
GCTCAAAGTACCTTCACAGCAATTCAGACTGAAAATGAGTGTATATAAAGAAAGACTTTGATCAGTGGATTTTCACTTGTTACTCTAGGGATAAAACGCTCAAAGTACCTTCACTATTAGGGTTGTGTGCATGCGTGCTAAGTTACTTCAGTCGTGTCCAACCCTGTGGAACCCTGTAGACTGTAGCCCACCAGGTTCCTCTGTCCATGGGATTCTTCAGGTACAAATACTGGAGTGGGTTGCCATGCCCTTCTCCAGGGGATCTTCCCAACCCAGGGATTGAACCTGGGTTGGCAGATTCTTTACCATCTGATCCACCAGGGAAACCCTCACTATTAGGGTTAGGGCACACTTTTTTTTTTTTTTTTTT
>SJYX01000583.1:96774-200213 GCA_006410675.1 Oreotragus oreotragus | reverse complement strand
CCACCCCCCCACCGCCAGACCTCCAATGAACACATCCATCTTTGAGTGGAGCCGCCCTGAAAATGGGCTTTTTTGGAGCCAGGCAGACCAGGCCTCAAGTCCTCACTCAGAAACATACTTAACCCCTTGAAGCAAATATAGTAGTAACTCCCTCATAGCGAGACTGGTTTGGATTCCATGAGGAAATGGTGTTCAATAAATGTTAGACTCCATTCTTAATTGTCAACAGAACCGTCTCATGAAGCAAATTCCTGAATGTCCACGTGGGAGAAGAAAGCCTCAGATGGTACACTGGCGTGTGTACTAGTTCCAGTGTACTAGAAGAGATGGTACACTGGTCTAGATAATAGAACCGTTCTGGGGAAAGGTAGATGACAGATGGTGTGGGGCTCCACCTGGAAGGCTCTCTTAGAAGAGGAGACTTGTATTGGAATAGACGCGGTTTGGAAGGGCAGGGGAGGGATGTCTTCGAACTTTTGCAATGATGGGGTCGAGACTTGGGCTTGTTAGGAAGTGAAAGGGACTAGGGGACCTAAGGAAGAAGCTGCCTTCCTACCCTGCTCAGGGGTGATTTTGAGGGTAGGCACCCATGCCCGGCCTCTACTCCCTGTTCAGGAGTGGTTTTGAGGGTGAGCACCCGTCCCCAGCCTCTCTGCCCTGGCCTTGGCAGGTGATGCTACATTACCGCTCAAGCCTGCTCCAGATGCTCGACACACTGGTCTTCTCAAGCCTCCTGCTGTTTGGCTTTGCGGAGCAGAAGCAGCTGTTGGAGGTGGAGCTATACCCAGAATACAGAGAGAACTCGGTGAGGAGAGGGGAGGAGGACAGCAGACAGGCCTCCTCACAGGCCCAGAATTCCCCCGAGGAGCTCCCGGGCTTGGGCAGGAGGGACTGCGGTGGAGGCTGGCAGCAGGCTTCAGACTGGGCTGGCATGAGTGGCAGCAGGGGCCTGGCCTGATGTGCTGCCGCCCCTCCCCTCCTGCCCGCAGTACGTGCCGACCACCGGAGCCATCATCGAGATCCACAGCAAGCGCATCCAGATGTACGGAGCCTACCTCCGCATCCACGCCCACTTCACTGGGCTCAGGTGAGGCAGTGCCCACATGGGCTGGGCAGCTCTCCTGGGGCTGTCCTTAAGAGGGTCCTAAGCAGAGTTGACCGATTTTACCTGGGCTACAGGTTCTCGGCCCTGGCTGCACATCACATGTCAGGAGCCTGGGGAACTTTTAGAAAAATACCAATGCCTGCGCCCCACCCTCAAGACTAGGATTTATTATGGTCATAGCTGGCTGCCAGACTTTTTCTTTTTTTTAATATTTATTTATTTGGCTATGGCAGCTTTCAGTTGCAACTTGTGGGATCTCGTTCCCTGACCAGGGATCAAACCCAGGCCCCCTGCTTTGGGAGTGGAGTATTAGCCATTGGACCTCAGATAGGGAAGTCCCCAGCCATCAGACTTTCTGAAAGCACCCCAGGGGGAGATCATGTGCAGTCAGAGTGGAGAAATGTTCTCTTGAAACACTGGCTCAGTGGGTGGGAGGCAGAGGGTGGAGACCAGCTCTCGCCAAGCTCTGGTGAATTGCCCTAAATATTACTTCTGAGAAATGAGAAGGCTGGCACTCCCTGGTAGCTGCTGCTACCCTCCTGCCTACTCCCTGCCTCAGGTACCTGCTGTACAACTTCCCGATGACCTGCGCCTTCGTCGGTGTCGCTAGCAACTTCACCTTCCTCAGCGTCATTGTGCTCTTCAGCTACATGCAGTGGGTGTGGGGGGGCATCTGGCCCCGACAGCGCCTCTCTTTGCAGGTCTCAAAGAACCCCTTCCTCTCCCCTTCATGGTTCTTCTCTGGGGAGTGGGCCGGGGCATGTTGGGGGCTGGGGCAGAAGGGCCCAGTCACTCTGGTAAGGGAAGGCAGTCCTTGCTGCTCAGGAGTTTCCCCTCCACAGGTAAACATCCGAAACCGAAAACGTTCCCGCAAGGAAGTCCAGCGAAAGATCTCTGCCCATCAGCCAGGTAGAGGTGATGGCTGGGGGCTGGGTGAGGGAGGCCTCCTGCGCCATCCAGAATGAGGCTTTAGGTGCTCGCCTACTAAGCTGAAGGTCAAGAGAAAGGCGGAATGGGGTGAAGTTGGCACTGCCATCCCAGGCACAGCCGCCCTAGTCCTGCCCTGTCCTCTACCCCCTTTGGACGCACAGGGCCCCAAGGCCAGGAGGAGTCCCCCCAGGTGTCACCCGTTACAGAGGATGGTGAGGGCCACGCGGATCCCTCTGGGACAGGTACGGTGCAGCTGCCCGACCCCCTTCCTGACTGCTCCTCAGTCCTTCCCTTCAGCCTCCTCCAGACTGACCTCTGCCATCCCCCCGGGGCTGCAGAAGGCCAGCTGTCCGAGGAGGAGAAAACAGATCAACAGCCCCTGAGTGGCGAGGAGGAGCTGGAGCCCGAGGCCAGTGATGGTGAGGGACCCTGTGCAGCGGGACCCCGAGACGGGGGCATGTGGGAAGGGCGGAGGCCACCCTGGGTGGGGGCGGGATCCCTGGTCTGGAATTTCCCCTTTGGGATTTGGTTTTCTCTCCCCTGGCCCAGGTTCAGGCTCCTGGGAAGATGCAGCTCTGCTGACAGAGGCCAACCTGGCTGCCTCTGGCTCTGCCCCTGCCCCAGAGACCGTGGGCAGCTCGGAGCCCTCTGCGGGCTCTGTCCGACAGCGCCCCATCTGCTCCAGCTCCTGAAGCGAGTAGGGCCGAGTCCCCACATTCTGGCCCTTTCCCACCTGCTCCCTTTCTCTCTCTGGGGCTCCCCCAATAATAAACTATTTTCGTGCCAGCTGCCTCCCTGACTCTGAAGTGGATTCAGGGTCATTTAAAAACCTGGTGTTCCCCAGGCATTCCCCGCCCCAACTGGAGGAGGTTTTCTTGTCAGGGGCCACAGATGCAGAAGACCTCCAGGCCCTGGACTGTTTTAAGCACAGCTGTTTTCATTCATCAGCCTGGAAGTCCAGGGAGTGAAAACCTGCCCACTCGGTCCTCTCCCTCTGGGGAGGGGGATAGCATAGGGTGGGGCTGCAAAGCTGGAATACATCATTCTGGCCTCCGCACCCTTCCCTTTCTCAATCCGTGGGGAGGCAGAAGACAGGAAATGACTGCCATGGATGTGGTATGATTTTTTACCGAAACAGCATTTTGTGGCCCAGGCCCCATGCTGTCTGTAGCTGTTTTCCTCTCTGATACCAGCCAGGTGGCCCTGTCCCTTTCGCTCCCCTCCTCACCCCTTTACATGACTTCAGCCTTTGGATTCTCAGCCCCTGGCTGCTTTCCACATTCCACTGCTCTTTCAGAACCCAGGCATCCTGACCTCCAGCTGAAACGGCTGCATGTGGCTTCCCCCACCCCTGGCCCCGTGACTCAGGCCTTCTGAAGGGACCAGCCCTCTTCTTGGCACTCACCAGGGAGGGGAGCAGGGGAAGGGGGGCCAGGTGGTGACATCACAGTCGAGGGGTATAAAAGCTTTGGGCCGAAACAGAATTGAAATTGAAGACACTGACAGAACGTGACCGCACAGCCTGTGTTCCTGGGGACCTTTTAGGAGCCCCAGCTTGCTACTCGCCGCATCAAGGCCTACCTGCTGGTAAGGGGGTGCCTGTGAGATAGAAGTGTGGAGGGCAGGCAGGGACCAGGCCTTCGACAGGTGGGGAGGGAGGGCTCCAGGGCCTCTCTGTCCCCTCTCTTCTCCGTTCTAACTTCCATCACCTTTCTGGCTTTCTGCATGTGTCGCTGACTAGCTGGTTGCTCCGGGTGGCAGCTGGTAACCATTCCACCTTCCTTCCCCAGGCAGTGTAAATCATTCCCTCCTCTTCTCTGCCCCAGCTCCCCGCAGCACTGTTTATTCACTAACTATTTCCAGCGCCTCGCATGTTGCTGATCACACCTCTCTGTCGGCTCAGACCACATTTCATTCTTTTCCTCAAAACCAAGCACAGAAGCTCTTCAGAAGCTGGACGGACACATGGGTGTGTCGGGGTCATTCCCACCTCTTGCTTGTCCTCCGGTTCCCTGTCCTATTTCCCTTTGCTTACAGGTTTTGTTGAGGGACGGGGGGCCTGCAGGGTCTGGGGGCTGAAGAGCCTTTACCCTTTCACCTTCCTTTCCAGATTCCATGCCGCGCTCTCCCTGCCTTCTGTGGCTCCTTGCTGTCACCTTCTCCCTGGTTCCCAGAACGCAGCCCTTGGTGGCCGGAGACTTGGAAGGAGACGAGCAAGATGAGACACCTTTGCCGGCCGTCCCCTGTGACTACGACCACTGCCGCCACCTGCAGGTGCCCTGCCAGGAGCTGCAGAGGGCCGGCCCGGCAGCCTGCCTGTGCCCCAGCCTCTCCAGCGCCCTGCAGCCGCCGCACCCTCCACGCCTGGGGGAGGTGCGCGTGGAGGCTGAGACAGGCCGCGCTGAGGTGCACTGGTGCGCCCCCTCCTCTCCGGTCCACCAGTACTGGCTGCTGCTTTGGGAAGGCAGCGGGGCTCCGCAGAAGGGGCCCAGCTTCAACTCGACGGTCCGCCGAGCGGAGCTGAAGGGCCTGAAGCCTGGGGGTGCATACGTCGTCTGCGTGGTGGCTGCCAACGACGCGGGAGAGAGCCGCGCTCCCGGGCCCGGGGCAGAAGGCCTCGATGGTGTGGACGGCCCCAACTTAGGGCCCTGTGGCCGGCTGACCGTGCCGCCGCGGCCGCTCACTCTGCTGCACGCGGCGGTGGGCGTGGGCTCAGCGCTGGCCCTGCTCAGCTGCTCTGCCCTGGTCTGGCACTTCTGTCTACGCCAGCGCTGGGGCTGCCCCCGCCGAGGCCGCCCCAGCCACGCAGGCCTCTGAGGCTGCCCAAGTCTTACCCGCCGTGGGAGACAACGGCCCACGAAGGCCAGACTGAGGATGGTACAGAAGGCCGGGCGCTGGGCCCTTGCTGAGTGGGTTCATGCCCCAAACTTAACACTCTGCTCTGAAGCTGAGGTTTAGAAGGAGTAGAGAAAGCTGACAAGATCTTTTCTTAATGGACCAGATAGTAATTTAGGCTTTGTGGTTCCAGGGGATAAAATCACAGATATTGTGTAGGTACTTACATAACCATGTAACCATTTTAAAATGGTTCTTAGCTCATGGGCCTCACAAATCAGTCCACAACCAGGTTCCACATGTGGGCCCGGTCACTGTGGTGGCTTCCCATGGGGTTTTGAGGATCAGCTGTTGTGGGAATGGGAGTTTGGGGCTCGAGAGCACACCTCACCTGCTGCCTTTTGCTTAGATAGTAAGGATGCATGCTGAGTTACAGTCCACTGTGTCTTAAGTGGAACTAAGACTGGCTGTGTGGAACTAAGTGACTGACATGGGGTGGAGAAGAGGAGGATTGTCCAAGTGGCTGTCTGGGACAAGCTTGCTTATAAAAATATATTAATAACAGGATTTCCCCTCCCCCCATTTGTGTTTACTGTGTATTAGCTGTGTGTGTTGTATAACATTAAAGGAAATGTAAAAGGAAGGCGTTTTCATTTGTCAGGATCTTTTTTGTGTAAACTTTTTATTTTGTATTAGAGTATAGCTACAGCCCATGGGCTTGCAAAGAGTTGGACTACACTTTGGAAACATAGCTGTCATGATCTTTTTTCAATTCCCTGTCCTTGGGACTTGCCTAGCAGCACAGTGGATAAGAAGCTGCCTGCTAATGCAGGGGACATGGGTTCGATCCCTGGCAAGATCCCACAGACTACAGAGCACCACAACCAGACAGTAGCCCACCCCACCACACGCTGAGACTAGAGAAAGCCTGCGAGTATCTTCAAGGACCCATAGCAGCCAGTAATAAGTAAATACATTTTCAAAAAAATTTTTTTAGAAACCCAGGCCCATTCATTGGGAAGGCAGAATCTTAGCCATGGGACCACCAGGGAAGTCCCTTGACTTTATTTTTAAATTAACTGGATGTAGAAAAGTCTTAAGTTGCTACAGAGTTTATTCCTCACTTTTACTGCTCTTAAATCTTGAAAAAATTATATTTCAAGTAAAACGGTAAAAGGAGAGTTCTCCTCAAGAGGTAGTCACCTGCTGCAGAGCAAATCTTCCCCTAAGCGGTGGAAATATATTCTTGATCTCATTCAAAATATTGTAGACAATGTTCCAGTGGTAAATCACAGCCTCCCTGGTTATGTGAATGGTATAACTTTCCATCCGAGGGTGCTCCGTAACTGATACTTCCCATGGCTCCTTGTTAGAACGTCTGTCTTCAGTGTTTGCTATGGACATCCTTGTTTGGTGGCATATCCTCACATGATTAGATATTTCCACAGGGTACTTACCCAGAAGTAAGTGAGGTGGTACCGTACAATTTAGTCATTCTCTTTTGTTGCTCGGTCACCATGCCGTGTCCAGTGCTTTATGACCCCATGGACTGCAGCACACCAGGCTTAGTCCTTCACTCTCTCCCAGAGTTTGCTCAAACTCGTCCATTGTGTTGATGCCATGCAACCATCTCATCTTCTGTTGCCCCCTTTTCTGCTCTCAGTCTTTCCCAGCATCAAGGTCTTTTCCAATGAGTTGGCTCTTCTTCGCATCAGGTGGCCAAAGTATTGGAGTTTCAGCTTCAGCATCAGTCCTTCCAATGAATATTCAGGGTTGATCTCCTTTAGGATTGACTGGTTTGCTCTCCTTGCAGTCCAAGGGACTCTAAAGAATCTTCAGCACCACAATTCGAAAGGATCAGTCCTTCGGAGCTCAGCCTTCTTTATTGTCCACCTCTCTCACACTCGTACATGATTACTAGAAAAATCGTAGCTTTGACTATACGGACCTTTGTCGGCAAAGTCTCTGCTTTTTAATACACTCGCTATCTAGGTTTGTCATCACTTTCCTTCCAAGGAGCGAGCATATTTTATTTCATGGCTGCAGTCACCGTCTGCTGTGATTTTTGGAGCCTAAGAAAATAAAATGTCACTGTTCCCATTTTTTCCCCATGTATTTGCCATGAAGTGATGGGACTGAATGCCATGATCTTAGTTTTTTGAATGTTGAGTTTTAAGCCAGGTTTCTCACTCTCCTCTTTCACTCTCATCAAGAGGCTCTTTGGTTCCTCTTCACTTTCTGCCATTAGAGTGATATCATCTGCATATCTGAGGTGGTTGATATTTGTCCCAGAAATCTTGATTCCAGCCTGGCATTTTGCATGATGTACTCTGCACCAGGCTTCCCTGGTGGCTCAGATGGTAAAGAATCCGCCTTCAATGCAGGACACCTGGGTTCAATCCCTGGGTTGGGAAGATCCCCTGGAGGAGGGCATCGCAGCCACTCACTCCAGTATGCTCACTTGCAGAATCCCCAAGGACAGAGGAGGCTGGCAGGCTACAGTCCATGGGATCGCAGAGTCAGACACAGCCGAGTGACTAAGCATGGCACAGTACTCTACATATGCTAAATAAGCAGGGTAACAATACATAGCCTTGACAAACTCCTTTTCCAATTTTGCGCCAATCTGTTCTTCCATGTCCAATTCTAACTGTTGCTTCTTGACAACAGTTGGTCTGGTATTCCCATCTCTTGAAGAATTTTCCAGTTTGCTGTGATCCACACAGTCAAAGGCTTTAGTGTAATCAAAGAAATGAAAGTTGATGTTTTTCTGGAATTCCCCTGATTTCTCTATGATCGAATAGATGTTGGCAGTTTGATCACTGGTTCCTCTGCCTTTTCTAAATTCAGCTTGCACATCTGGAAGTTCTCAGTTCACATACTATTGAAGCCTCACTTGTAGAATTTGAGCATTATCTTGCTAGCATGTGAAATGAGTGCAATTGTACAATAGTTTTTTGTTGTTGTTGTTGTACAATAGTTTTAACATTCTTTGGCATTGCCTTTCGTTGGGATTGAATGAAAACTGATCTTTTCCAGTCCTGTGGCCACGGCTGAGTTTTCCAAATTTGTTGACATATTGAGTGCAGCACTTTAACAGCATCATCTTTTAGGATTTTAACTCAGCTGGAATTTTGTCACCTTCACTAGCTTTGTTCATAGTAATCTTCCTAAGGCCCACTGGACTTCACACTCTAGGATGTTTGGATCTAGGTGAGTGACCACACCATCATGTTAATCTGGGCCATTCAGACCTTTTTTGTATAGTTCTTCTGTGTATTCTTGCACACATTCTTAATTTCTTCTGCTTCTGTTACATCCTTGCCATTTCTGTCCTTTATTTTGGCCATCCTTGCATGTAATGTTCCCTTGGTATCTCCAATCTTCTTGAAGAGATTTATAATCTTTTCCATTCTATTGTTTTCCTCTACTACTTTGTCCTGTTCACATAAGAAGGCTTTCTTATCTTTTCTCACTGTTCTCTGGAACTCTGCATATATCTTCCCTTTTCTCCTCTGCCTTTCACTTCTCTTATTTTCTCAGGTATTTGTAAGACCTCAGATAACCATTTTGCCTTTTCGCACCTCTTTTTCTCGGGGATGGCCTTGATCACTGCCTCCTGTACAATGTCCATAGTTCTTCAGGGACTCTGTCTATCAGATCTAATCCCTTGAATCTATTCGTCACCTCCACTGTATAATCATAGGAGATTTGACTTAAGTAATACCTGAATGGTCTAGTGGTTTTCCCTACTTTCTTCAATTTAAACCCGAATTTTGCAATAAGGAGCTCACCATATGAGCCACAGTCAGCTCCCGGGCTTATTTTTGCTGACTGTATAAAGCTGCACTATCTTCAACTGCAAAGAATATAATCAGTCTGATTTCCGTCTGACCATCTGGTGATGATCCTGTGTAAAGTCGTCTCTTGTGTTGTCAGAAGAGGGTGTTTGCTATGACCAGTGTGTTCTTTTGACAAAATTCTGTTAGCTTTTGCCCTGCTTCATTTTGTACTCCAAGGCCAAAATTGCCTGTTACTCCAGGTATCTCTCTCTTTTTTAAAAAAAAAAACCAAAAAACATTTATTTACTTTATTTGGCTGTGCTGGGTCTTAGTTGTAGCATATGGGATCTAGTTCCCTGACCACGGATCAAATCTGGGCCCCTTGCATGGAATGCATGGAGTCCCAGCCCCTGGACCACTAGGGAAATCCCTCCAAATATCTCCTGACTTCTTACTTTTGCATTCCAATAACCTATGATGAAAAGGATATGGGAATGATGAACCACTCCAGTATTATTTCCTCGAGAACCCCATGAACACTATGAAAAGACAAAAAGATATGACACTGGAAGATGAGCCCCCCAGGTTGGTAGGTGTCCAATATGCTACTGGGGAAGAGGGGAGAAATAGCTCCAGAAAGAGAGTTGAGCAAAAGCAGAAACAACGCTCAGTTGTGGATGTTTCTGGCCATGAAAGTAAAGTCCAGTGCAGTAAAGAACAATATTGCACAGGAACCTGGAATGTTAGGTCCATGAATCAAGGTAAATTGGACATGGTCAGGTAGGAGATGGCGACAGTGAACATTGACATTTTAGGAATCAGTGAACTAACATAGACGGAAATGGGCGGATATAATTCAGATGACCATTAGATCTACTATTGTGGCCAAGGATCCTTTAGAAGAAATGGAATAGCCCTCACAGTCAACAAAAGAATCTGAAATGCAGTATTGGGTGCCTGACCGCAGATCGCACCCATGCCCCCTGCATTGGGAGCACAGAGTCTTAACCACTGGACCACCAGGAAGTCCCTAGTAATTTTTCCCTTATTGGAACTCTAGAATAAATTGAGAATATATTTGTATCTAGAATGTACTCACCACATTGCCACAGATTCTTTGTGTACATTTGATTCCTGTATTTCCTCAGCATTTCAGTTCAGTTCAGTTCAGTTGCTCAGTCGTGTCCGACTCTTTGCAACTCCATGGACTGCAGCACGCCAGGCTTCCCTGTCCAAGACCAACTACTCAAGCTGACGCAGACTCATGTCCATCAAGTCGGTGATGCCATCCAACCATCTCATCCTCTGTCATCCCCTTCTCCTGCCTTTAATCTTTCCTAGCATCAGGGTCTTTTCCAACAAGTCATATACAAATAATGAGGGTCTAGTCCCTCATTTTTTTCATAATTTTTCTTACCTACTATCTTATTATTAAAGACTCACTTTAGAGACTTCCCGAGTAGTCCAGGGATTAAGATCCTACACTTACACCACAGGGAGCACAGGTTCGATCCCTGGTCAGGGAACTAAGATCCCACATGCCACATGCCCCGTGCAGCAGAGCCAAAAATACAAAAACAAAAAACCATGAAGACACGCTTTACATACATTCTCACTTAATTCCTATCACAATCTTTCCAAGAGATGGTGTCACTTTTTCACAAATGAGAAGCAAGCTTGAGGTTCTAAACACTCTGAAGCTACATGTCAGGATTTCAGCCCAAGTTGCATCAAAAGCTGATGCTCTTGACTCCACTACAGAGAGACGGCACAGCTTAGCCGTTTGATACCGCACACTGCATGGGTCTGAATCCTAGCTTTCCGGCTTTACCAGCTCTGTCACCTTCGGTAAACTAGCTCACCTTTCTGTGTTTGTTTCCTGTGACTACTAATAGTATCCACTCATGTGGATCACTGGGATGATTAAATATTAATTAATGTATAAAATTCTCTAGTGCCTCTATTATCAATATTAGTAACTTATTATTAGTCTGCCTCTAATAAACATTTAAAAGTAAGTTTTAGGGACTTCTTTGGTGGTGCACTGGTTAAGGCTCTGTGCTTTCACTTCAGGGGGCACAGATTAGCTCCCTGGTGGGGAACTGAGATCTCACAACCTGTATGGCTTGGTCAAATAAGCAAATAAGGAAAATAAAAGTGAGTTTTAACTTAGGCGAACTAACAGCCTAGGTAGCAGTGGAAAGCTAAGGAATCAACAAGACTACACAGCAGGGGGACAAATGCTAAAAGAGAAAATACTGGGGCTGGGAGATAGAGATGTGGTGGTCAAAGCACGCTTTCCTTAGAAAGCAAACCGCAGGAGCTTCCGTCGTGGTTCAGTAGTTAAGCTGAGGCACTTTCCTCACAGGAATGCAAATTTGATCTCTGGTCCGGGAATTAAAGTCCCACATGCCATGCTGCCAAAAAAGAAAGAAAGGGTCTGTTTTGCAATCTGCACAAGTTACCCTCAAGCAGTGAAAGATGAACTCCGTGCTAACTACCTTTACCCAGTGCAGCTTGCCAGACACCTAAGGTTGGTGCTATTTTTATCTTCACTTTATAGATGGAGAATTAACAAGAGACGGTAGGAGGAAGCCATTTAGGTGACTGAGGTATCATGGATAAGTCTTAACCCGGGAGGTGATGACAAGATCGGTTATTGCGTTTTGCAACGATCCCTTGTGGCAGTCGAGCGGAGGATGGCTCAACTCTCCGGAGAGGATGAATAGGTCAAAGGGTGCATACATTTCTAAGGCTCCCCATAAACACTGCTTGCGGTGTGCTTAGGGGCCATTTGGGGAGCTGTCTTCACTCGCCCATGGGTTTCAGGACAGCATCGTTCTTTTTCTCTGGCACCAACGGGCGCCGAGACTTGGGCAGGGGAGTGCCGGCTGCCTCCTAGGATGCGACTCCCAGGCACCGCCCATTCGCGTTCCCTCAGCAGCGCCAGGCCGGCGTTTCTGGCACTCGGCGGCACCCGTCCACGCCCGCCCCCACGTGACCCAAACAGATTCGGGCACTTCCGCCTCGCCTAGGCTTTCTTCCCGTAGGTGTCGGCGGCTGGTCTGCAGCCGGTGAGTGAGCAAGCACCCGGCCGGGGCCGTCGCGGGCAGAGTTGGGCGCTGGTGGGAGGCGCCTTGCGCTGACCCCCTTCGCCGTCTTGCTCCCCCCTTCTCCCCAGGTCCCCGCGGAAGCGGCGGTCGCGGCGTCATGGCGGAGCTGACGGCTCTGGAGAGTCTCATCGAGATGGGCTTTCCCAAGGGACGCGCGTAAGGGAGCCCCCTAACCCAGGGCCGCGGGGTCGCGCACCAGTCCAGGCCTTTACCCCAGTCTGGCCTCAGGCTCTACGCCCCAGCCTGATCGTCGCCATGGCTCGTGGGCGCTATTCACGGTGTTTCTGCCCTCAGGGAGAAGGCTCTGGCCCTCACAGGGAACCAGGGCATCGAGGCTGCGATGGACTGGTGAGCGCTCAGACCGGTGGCAGGGGACGGGGACCTTCTGGGAGGGCAGCCTGAACGTTAACCTTCCTCCTGACTTTCCCGGCCAGGTTGATGGAGCACGAAGACGACGCCGACGTGGATGAGCCACTAGCCACCCCCCTTGGACAAGTCCTGGGACGGGAACCCACCCCCTCGGAGCAAGGTGGCCCTAAAGGTCCTGACTGAGGAAAACAGTGCGATTATTCTGGAGGGCCCGAGGAGGAGGATGAAAGGGTCATAATACTGATTGTTTGTTTGTAGGACCTGGGTCTGCAGTGGGAGAAGGCAAACCTGTTTTGACTGAAGAGGAAAGACAGGAACAGACTAAGAGGTAGGAACAAGCTCACGTTTCTGAGAGTCACTTTCCACCTCTGCCCACTACACAAATCTGGTCAAAGAACACTCACTTCCCACATTGTTTTTTCTTGGCCTTTGCCTTCTTTTTTGTGTGTGTCTGTTTTGGGACTGTGTTTCTGGATTTTGTTTTCTGAGTCCCTTGTTATAAACTCACTTTCCCGATTTATATACATGTCTCTTGAATGGTTTCCTTTCTGCAACATAGGATGTTGGAGCTGGTGGCCCAAAAGCAGCGGGAGCGTGAAGAAAGGGAGGAGCGGGAGGCATTGGAACGGGAACGGCAGCGCAGGAGACAAGGGCAGGAGTTGTCAGCTGCCCGACAGAGGCTACAGGAAGATGAGATGCGCCGGGCTGCTGAAGAGCGGAAGAGGGAAAAGGCTGAAGAGTTAGAAGCCAGGTCTGGGTCCTGGGAGTGTTGGCTAAGACATGGGAAAGGAATCAGGATTTGCTTTGACAGTGTCTGACCTCCTTGTGTCCTGCTTGCATTTCAGACAGAGAGTCCGAGAAAAGATCGAAAGGGACAAAGTAGAGAGAGCCAAGAAGGTAGGTAATTGGGTGGAAACCCAGGACAGTTTAGTGGAGGGGCCAGTAAATCCCCTTTTCTAGCTTCAGAGGGCAAGGATGGGCTTAGTGCCTGATTATTGAACTTTGTCTTCTAGTATGGTGGTAACGTGGGTTCTCAGCCATCCCCACCAGCAACAGAGCCAGGCCCTGTTCCCTCCTCTCCCAGCCGGGAGCCTCCCACAAAGCGAGAGTATGACCAGTGTCGCATACAGGTACTGATATCAGGATTCCAGTCTTGCTCCTGGGACCCTTTGTTGGCTTACAGGGCACCCAGCCTAGAGCTTTTTGCAGTTACGTTTCCTTTGCCAAACCTCTCCCTTTTTTGTAAATGACTTTTGAAATCCTACCTCCTCTGCTCTGAGGGAAGATATCAAATTTCACTTGCCCCAGTCTTATTTAAACCCATGCCTCTCTCTTACTCCGCAGTTCCCTTTTTACTTGTTCGCAGTGTTTTCATTTAGATTATGCAGCTGTTTGCATGATGTGTGGTATCTATCTAGATGTTTTATATAATTTTGTATTACGTTTTCCTTAAATCGTGAGGGAGCCAGGGGTCTTTCTTCATTGCTGAGTAAAGTGCATCCCACGTGGTTGTTCCTTAGGTGCTTTCAAAAGTAATTATCATTGTCCAGTCTCTCTTAGTGGAAGGAGAAGCCAACTTTGCTCTTTTTCCTTACTTGGGCACCTCACTCAGTTATGACATTCACAGTACTGTGTCTTTCTCTTGCCTTTTAGGTCCGGCTGCCAGATGGTACCTCACTGACCCAGACATTCCGGGCACGGGAACAGCTGGCAGCTGTGAGGCTCTATGTGGAGCTCCACCGTGGGGAGGAGCTAGGCGGGGGCCAGGACCCTGTGCAGTTGCTCAGTGGCTTCCCCCGGCGGGCCTTCTCAGAGGCTGACATGGAGCGGCCTCTACAGGAGCTGGGTATGACACATGGGATCTGAAACCAGGACTTGGGGGATAGCAGATGCTTGAGGAAAAGGGATGCAAAGAAGGGACTTTGTATAGAGATGGTGTGAGGGCAGAATGTGGGACAGTGGGGGGAAGCAGGTATCTTTGGGTTCAAATCTGTTTTCTTCCATCTTCAGGACTTGTGCCTTCTGCTGTCCTCATTGTGGCCAAGAAATGTCCCGGCTGAGAGGCCTTTATCCCACCATCCCTCTGACCTCTCTTCATCTTTGATAAAGCACTGACATTGCCTTCTTAATAAATAGACTCTCTTGAGTTCTGTATGTTTCTGACTCCTTCCTGAATGGCTGGGAGAGACAAGGAAAGCTTTCAGAATAGACACTGTGCTTTATCTTAAATTTCCAAGGGAGACTTGTTTCTAATCTCCAGGTCTGATTAGTTGTCTGGGAGGTTAAATGGGGCATAGATTGGATAGCATTTTTTGCTCTGTGAATAAGACAGTATTTAAGCTTGAAATCTTTACTAGCTATGTGCCTTGACTTCTCTAGTTTCTTCTTTAGTAAAACCTGGATAATAGTACCTGTTACTTGGGGTTATGGGGTTTACATAATGCTTTAGCACAGTGCATGACACCTAACGAGTCCCTAGTTACTAGCTACTAAAAGGGTAGTTTTTAAAATGTGGCCATTCACAAAAAGCATTGAGTACTTAATATATAGTACACAGTTTTAAGTACTATATATGTATTAACTGAGATATGAAAGCACTATTATCTAGCAGTGGGTACAGTTATATCCCATTTGAGAGACTGGGACATGAAAGCTCATGACCTGTTCAAACTGACACAGGTAGCAAGTAATAGAACCTGAACACACTCCTGGGGAGCCTGACTTTCAGGCTCAGGCTCTGAACTGCCAAGCTCCTGCATTCCAGCCCCTCTTGCTGTTGCTGCTCACCTCATCTTCGTGCTCCCTCAAGCAGCTGCCTCCCTCCTCTCATACCCTGGCTAGGAAGGAGGCCACAGCTAAACTTAAAAGATCACACGTGACAAATTTGTTTATGACTCCACAATCTAGAAGTACAAAACCACCACTGCTCATACATGGGATCAGACCTCAGTGTTACCAAGCTTCATGCAGTGTTCCAGCTTTAATGCAGACAGCCTCCCCTGTGCCCCCACTGTTGGAACAGTTTGGAACCACAGGACGGAAGTGAACCTATTGGCTTGGCTGTGGGGCTGCCACCTCACTGACAGCTTTACCTCATCCCATCAGTGGCATATCCAGTAGATTCTATGACCACATTCAGAGACTGAAAACCACTGCAGTGAACACCTTACAGGAGGAAAGCCCCAGCGCATTTAGTGAGAGGCTGTCTTGTGCCCGGCACTAACATTCCTAAGTTCACCTTCGGACCACAACTCAGATAATTGTCACCTTTATGATCAGGACTTCCCAAGTGGCCCTAGTGGTAAAGAACACCCGACCCCCCCCCCATCCTCGCCAATGCAGGATATGTAAGAGACGCTGGTTCGGTCCCTGGTTTGGGAAGATCCCCTGGATTAGGAAATGGCAACTCACTCCAGTATTCTTGTCTGGAGAAACCTATGGACAGCTGGCGGGCTACAGTGCATAGGGTCGCAGAGTCGGACAGGACTGAAGTGACTTAGCACACATGAAACAGGAGGACTGAGGCTCAGAGAGGTTCTGTAACATACAGGAGTTGAAACAAGATCTGTCTCAAAGTACACTCTGTTTTATCTAGTACCACTACTGCTGCTGCTGCTAAGTCACTTCAGTCGTGTCCGACTCTGTGTGACCCCATAGACGGCAGCCCACCAGGCTCCCCCGTCCCTGGGATTCTCCAGGCAAGAATACTGGAGTGGGTTGCCATTTCCTTCTCCAATACATGAAAGAGAAAAGTGAAAGTGTCTGTCTGACTGTTAGCGACCCCATGGACTGCAGCCCACCAGGCTACTCCATCCATTGGATTTTCCAGGCAAGAGTACTGGGGTGGGGTGCCATTGCCTTCCCCGAACTAGTACCACAGTGGCCTCCAAAACAAGGCCACAGAGGGCATCATGACAGTGAAAGTGAAGTTGCTCAGTCATGCCCGACTTGCGACCCCATGGACTGTAGCTTACCACACTCCTCTGTCCATGGGATTTTCCAGGCAAGAATACTGGAATGGGTTGCCATTTCCTTCTCCAGAGGATCTTCCTGACCCAGGGATCGAACCCGGGTCTCCCGCACTGTAGGCAGACGCTTTACCGTCTGAGCCACAAGTTAATTGCTAGAAGCCCCTCTTCAACCTCATTAGAAAGACGGAAACCCAAAGTGTCCCCTATGGGTGTTTATTGCACAAGAGTTTCCAGGCTACTTATAATTTCAAGAACATCATTTGGTTATCCACTCACATAAACCACAGGACCTGACTTGTGTTTTGAAAATGTCGTTGCTCTGCCGATTGAGCTTCAGCCTCACATGGGGCGGGCGTGGCAGGCGGCAGCCGCACTCCAGCCAGGCCGCAGCACCGACCCGCAGAACACTTGGCTTTTATGGGCGTCCAACCGCAGGGCTCACTCTGGCGGGAGGAACATGATTTACTGGTTCCTTCAGTTAGCTACAGCCCGCCATGTGGACGTTAAAACGTAGTCCTTGCAAGCTTTGGGGGAGAGCGCGCTCACTCGGCGGCAGCTCCCCAAGTCGCGAAGATGCGCCGGCCCAAGGAGGAGTCGGGGCGGCTTGGGCGCCTGCGCTGTAAGTCCCGGCGCCCAGGTGAGCAGGTTCTGTCTCAGGCTGACCTCCCGCCGCCGCCACTCATCCAGTTCTTTCTCCAGGCGACGTTCTCTTGCGTGGCCGCTGCTTCCTGCAGAGTGGCCAGCAGCAACTGTTTNAAAAAAAAAATTAACTTCTGAAGGTGGAATGAGATCCACACATTAAAGTGTGGTACTAGTATCACAAACTACAAAAAATTGTAGAAAGACTTTAATTTATTTACCTTTCTAGTTTGGCACAAATGTCCTACAGCTAATTATCATGAGATATTGCCTGGAAATTAACCAGTCATGTTGCGTTTCTATCTCCAGATTTACAATTAGTAATGCTATTAATGTGGTTCCTGTACTTAGCGTTACTAATTATATTGCTATGAACTAATGGTGTTAAAAATAGCAATAGCCATCAACTACCAATTAATGCTTAATGAGAGCATATAAAGCCTGGCATTGTAATGAATTTCAAAATTATTGTTGCTTGCGTTACTCTTGTCATTGTGCAAAAATGGGTGTAACCAGTAACCACTGAAGTAGGGCATTGATTGAAAGCATAGTTACTACACTGCTGCAGGAAAATTAAGAAATAAATGACTCCCTGAAGGAATATGGGGTTCTCAAGGCAAGAATATTAAAGTGGTTTGCCATTCCCTTCTCCAGTGGCCCACATTTTGTTAGAACTCTCTGCCATGACCCATCCGTCTTGGGTGGCCCTACAAGGCATGGCACATAGTTTCATTGAGTTAGACAAGGCTGTGGTCCATGTGATTGGTTTGGTCAGTTTTCTGTGATTTAGGTTTTCATTCTGTCTGCCTTCTGATGGATAAGGGTAAGAGGTTTGTAGAAGCTAATTAATGGGAGAGATTGACTGGGGGGGAATCTGGGTCTTGTTCTAATGGGCAGGGCCATGCTCAGTAAATTTTAATCCAATTTTCTGCTGATGAGCAGGATTGTGTTCCCTCCCTGTTGTTTGACCTGAGGCCAAGCTATGGTAGGGCCTGACCCAGCAGCAGGCCACTGTCAACCTATGCCTCTGCTGGAGACTCCTGGACACTCACAGGCAAACCTGGCTCAGATGGACAGGGAAGCCTGGCGTGTTGCAGTCCATGGGGTCACAAAGAGTCCTACTCGATTGAGCAACTGAACTGAGGGAATATATACTCCCTTTTACCCTTAGAATTCAACTGACCTGTTAGGAAAGAATCTTTCCTAGATACACAACATCAAAAGTGACTAAAACACAATTTGCAAAGATATTTGAAATCCACAAATAAAAAGGGAGATGTTTTAAAAACAATTTTTTTGAAAAGGAAGTTTTATGGATGAATCATTCCACAAATCATCTCTCCTAGAATTATAGAAGACAGAATATCCCAGAAGTTCACTATTATCAGAAGGGATATGTAAAATAAGAATACCCTGTATTAGCTAGAATAGGCTAAGTTACACTGCAGTAACAAACCCTATTGGCAGCTTAGCATATAAAATTTATTTCTTGCTCACATCTTATGTCCAGTACCATTACTTAGGGGCTACTGCCCACTGCAGTTACTCCTATTATTAGAGTACTCCCTGTCACATACTCCAATGATCTCCAGAGGGAATTTAGACAATGGTGCCCTCTGTACTACTTCTATGCAGAAGTGACATATCACTTTAGAAGATAATTCACTGGAGAAAACAAATCACATGACTATGTCTAAGTAAAGGTAATGAAGAATGGCACCCAGAAAAATAACAGCTGAAATATTAGTGCACCACCTCATGTTTTAGTTCTTTGGCACTATTTTAATGACTATAGCAAGAAGACAATGTCTGTGAGAACTTCACTGAAGAACTGCCTAGACGTGGGGGAACATTAGCAGAACACCAATACACCTCTTTGAGTTTCCATAATTATGTTTGACTTTGTCACTAAAAAGACATTTTCAACAGTGGATTAGTGAGAATACACTATTAGTATACAGTATTGCAGTATATTAAATGCAAATATATCTTTTCAACTTCAGAAATGCACTTTAATATTTTAGCTTGACATAACATTTTTAACCCCTGAATGAGTGAAAGCCACTTAGTCGTGCCTGACTCTCTGCAACCTCGTGGACTATAGCCCCCAGGCTCTTCTGTGCATGGAATTCTCCAGGCCAGAATACTGGAGTGAGTAGTCATTCCCTTCTCCAGGGGATCTTTCCAACCCAGGAATCAAACCTGGGTCTCCTGCACTGCAAGTAGATTCTTTACTGTCTGAGACACCAGGGAAAGTCCTAGTCAAGACTATAGTATATTCAAGAACGGGAAACAGCAGAAGTTACCATAAAATGGAGTAAGAAAAGGAGTAATTTAACCAATCAAGAGACTACCAATATGCACTTGTATGTGTGAGCATATTCTCAAACCAGCACAGGAGTCTGTATCCATACTAACACTGGAAATAAGACACTAAAGAAAACTAAATAAGACACTAAGAGGACTCACAGGACTCAATTACCACATTTACAAATCTATGCTTTATTGCAGGAAAATCATAAAAATATAACATCAGTATTAAACTAAGAATATGCATCAGAGCCAAGGTTGCCTCACAGCAAGGGGTCCCAAGAGGCTCCCTGTGGATTCCAATTGTCCTTTTTCTGCAGGGCCATCCTGGAAGAACTTTCTCTCTTAAATCAGGAAACTTTAACAAGGTTATAAAACATTTTGGAAATAGGCTCCCCAAAATGGAATCTTAGCTGGTGCTTCTAACACCCCACTGGTCAGGCAGGTATATCCTTGCCATGTGAGCAATCCAAACAGTAAGCCCACGGGTACCAAAACCATGTCCAAACCACAAATATTGATGTTGTCAATAAACTATATAAATTGACAAGCTGGCACAAACTGCCCTGAAACTTGTGTCAGAACAATAGTTATAAAAAACTACTGCTAATCAGGCTTGGGGCCTCCCATGTGGCCTATTAGTAAAGAATTTGTGTACAATGCACAAGACATAGGTTCAATCCCTGGGTCAGGAAGATTTCTGAAGTAAGAAATGGCAACCTACTCATTGCCTGGAGAATCCCATGGGCAAAAGAGCCTCATGGGCTAGAGTTCATAGGGTTGTAGAGTCAGACTCAAAGGAAGTGACTTGCCTGCACACATCAAGGTTATTTTAAGCCAGGCCGCCGCGACGTCTCAATCTACGCAGGCTAGAGCGCCCCACACAAGAAACCATAGAGACGGGCCCGGGCTAGAGAGGACCTAACCAGAAAAATGTTTCGCATCTGAAGCATCTAGGTCTTAAGACTAGCTTTAGCTGAGAAGGTTGAACACGTCAAGAGGTGTTGGGACCCAGGGCTGAGGGTGGGACCCCTTGTCATGAAATCCCGAGTAGGATTGCTAACGGGAGAGTGTCTTCATGGTTAATGTGAGTTTCACAATTGCCCAGTTCCAGAATGTCCAGATCAATAGAGGGCTAATCCTGTGCTCTGTAGTTTCCTAGGATTACTTGTGCTTTATCCAAACTGCAGTATGTAATGGACGTCCACATGTTTATAAACATCAGTCTGTTTAAGAGTCTTCAATCTCTTCAATCCTGAACAAAAACTGAAAAACCAAATGTACCGGATGGGGAAAAGGATATATTAATACATTTTCCTTTTATTTTACTTGGTAAAAGCAAACGTTACCAAGGTATATAATCTTGGCTTTCTTTTTAACCATGAAAACCATGGATGTTGTGTAACTTACCGTTTGGTGAAGAAAACACCTCTTAGTTGTGTGACTCTGGATAAGTCATTTAAGTTCTTTGTTTTACGGTTTCTGCATCATCAGAATATGAGGCTAATAACTGCATATGGACATGTTAATGGACATGAATTTGAGCAAACTCTGGGAGATAGTGAAGGACAAGGAAGCCAGACATGTGGCAGTCCATGAGGTCGCAAAGAGTCAGCCATGACCAACAACATCTCAATTTTAGGATAATTAAACAATGTATATGACAAGCATTTAAAACAGTTCCTGGTATCAATTACAGATTGGCACTTGCCAAGAGCATTTGCCAGTGACTGAACAGCAACAGTCACTGGCATCACTGATTGGATCAACATGAGTTTGAGCAAGCTTCAGGAGTTGGTGATGGACGGCGAAGCCTGGTGTGCTGCAGTCCATGGGGTCACAGAGTCACAGGCGACTGAGCTAAATGAACAAAAACAAGAAGGGCATTTGCCATCTGCCTGTGTTGCTGCAGCTGCTGACCTCTACACTCCCTAAAGGGAATTCAGGGTGGAGAGTGAGGCACGCTGTGCCACAGGGAAACTGGTGAAACAGGTCTTTTAGATAGTTCAGATATTTTCAGGAACTGATTTCATGATCTCATTTCTTGCATCTCCTCATATCTAGAAAAGCTCTAAATCCCTTCATGGTGATGTCAGCTCCTCCTCCTGACTAGCAGAAAACTTTTTATAAAATGAGTGCTTGATTGCACTGAACTCCTCCTTCACCAAAATCTTATATTTCGACTTTCCCCACTGCCTCTTTGGAGCAGTCTCTCAGACCTGTCTGAGGGACTGTCTCCTGGGCTGCAGTCTAAATTTTGCCCCAAAGAAAACTTCACTCACAACTCTCACATTGTGCTTTTTTTTTTTTTTTTAGACACTATATAAATATTCATTAAATAAGATATCAAGAAACATGTCAACTTGGGAGACCCTGTAAGAATCAGGAAATTTCAAACTCATTATCAAAGCTCTTTACTCACAGGGCTTTAATCCAAATGCCCTCCTTAACTCCTCCTCCTGCCTTTTCCTGTGTCACCAGAGTGAGTGCGCTTCCCTGGTGGCTCAGACTGTAAAGAATCTGCCTGCAATGTGAAGATCCCCTGGAAAAGGAAATGGCTCCCCACTCCAGTATTCTTGCCTGGAGAATCCCATGGACAGAGAAGCCTGGCAGGCTATACCGTCCGTTGGGTCGCAAAGAGTCTCACACGCCTGAGTGCCTAGCGCTTCATCCCACCTCCTGGGACTGTCCCCTCCCCGGGAAGGCCCATAATCTCCTTGCACGTCAGCCTCCTCTCCTCAGAAGTGATTAAGGGGCTCAGCTCCAAAGCGATTAAAGGAGCAGTCTGTGGGGTGCACTGGGCAGGGGTGCTCTACTGAGTTCAACTGCCCTACATTCTAGAATCAGCACCCATGGCCCTTGTGCCAGGGAGCAGTGAGGATGGGCCTTGGCCTAGAGATAGCCNTCTCCTCAGAAGTGATTAAGGGGCTCAGCTCCAAAGCGATTAAAGGAGCAGTCTGTGGGGTGCACTGGGCAGGGGTGCTCTACTGAGTTCAACTGCCCTACATTCTAGAATCAGCACCCATGGCCCTTGTGCCAGGGAGCAGTGAGGATGGGCCTTGGCCTAGAGATAGCCCAGGCTCTTCCCAGCATGCAGAAAGTCCTAGACTGACCAACTCGCTTTGGAAGGACAGAGGAGAAATTGACGGGGTTGAAGGTCACCAGGATGTTCAGGTTAGTACTCTCCCACCTTGCGTCCTGCTTCTGGCTCACCCTCCACTTTGGCCCAGGTCCCCTGTTGTGCCCATCCAGGTTACGTGCGCGCAGACCCGCCTCCCCTCCATCGTGGTGGAAGCCTCTGAGGTGAGTGAAGAGAGTGGGGAGCTCCGGTGGCCACACCAGGAGCTGCTGCTGCTGACGGACGATGCGGAAGAGGAGGTCGAGGTTTTCTTCCAGGACCAAAGTGAAGAACCAGGTGAGGGAGGAGGCTCGTTCAAATGGGCCTGTTGCGAACTGAACGTTCTAAGCAAAACAAGAGGGACAACTTAGTTGCGTCCCCTGCATTAAGCAGCACCCAGTAGGTGCCCAGTAAACATCGTTAAGAGAAATGTAGAGGTGGGAGAGAAAAGTCAAGGTGGCCAAGGGACTCCCTTGCCGGTCCAGGTCCAGATCCAGTGGTTGGGACTCTGAGCTTCCACCTCGGGGAGCGGGAGGAGAGGGCTCAGGTTCAATCCCCAGTGGTGGAATTAAGATCGCATGTACCCTGCAGCTTGGCCAAAACAATGAAAAAAGTCAAGGTGACTGGCAAAGTTGATTTTTTTTTTTTTTGGCCCCCATGCCACACAGCTTGTGGGACAGTTAGGCTCTTCATTTCAATTGCTGTATTATTTTTATAAGCAAAAAGAATTTAATTTACCTCAAAAAAAAAAAAATCCAGTCAGGTACCAGGTATATTTTTCACTGTTCTTTTATTATGTATTTTTCATTGTTAATGGGGTCTTTAACTCCCAGGCTGGACTTGGAGCTCCCTGGACCCTAAGTCTTCCTTAAGAACCTTTAACCCAGAACTCAGCTGGGGGCAGGAACGGGTAGATCAAGATGCCTCCTGGACCCCAGAAGACGCAGACTGTCAGGAAGCCCCCAATCTCTGTCCTCTCTGGGACCCACCATCAAGCTCCCATGTCTGCAGAAGCTGCTTTGTGGAATATTCCCATTTCCTGCCTCCCAGGAGCTTTGAGGGTAAGTATCACTTTCTCCCTCAAACATATTACCTAGGTTTTTGAAACCCTTCCATCCATCCCTTCAGTCTTCTCCATCTACAAGTGAGAAAAATGAGTGATAGCCAAGGAATCTGGATTAAGAATTCTCATCTGTGCTTTTAAGATGTCAACTAGTTGGAGATGGGAAATAATCCACTTGTACGTTTTCTATTTAGCACTCATTTTGTGCCTGGCACTGCTAAATGTTTCACCTGTCAACTGTATGCAATCACATGGCTTCAGGTATTATTCCAGCCTTGCAGGTGAGTAAATAGGGCACAGAAATATTCAGTACTAGGTACACCCATCTAATAAATGTGGAAACCAGGACCCAAATTTTCCAGTCATCTTGCAAAGACAAAAGTTTTCTCCACCTCCTCACCCAACGGAAAACACTCAGATCAGGTCTAAAACATCTTTAATCAGAGCCTTGAAACACGTAAGCAAAGTAGGTGATGCCCCTGAAAGGGCCCAGCTCCTGCACAGTCACAGTCCAGCCCTGGGACCCTTTCTCTAGGCAGGGGAGCCGCACATCAGGATCCTCATCTGAGAACTGAATCAGGGTCCCCTGGGGGCTTAGGACCCTCAGACATTCCGCCAGGAGCTGGTAAGCCCCAGGCAGACCACCCCGGGCAACAGCATCCCAGGTGCCCTTGTCCAGTATTAGCTGAAAGGACCCTGAGGAAGCCAGTGGCTGCAGATTCTGGCCATCAGCCTGCACGAAATGGAGGCTTGACTCAGGGTGTCCAGGGCACAGGGGTGTTTGGCCTTGACCACCTTCCAGGAGACTGTTCATGTGGGCCACAGCTACAGGAGAGAAGTCCACCCCCAACACGTCCACGGGGTGCGGGCATTTGGTATAGAGACCTGTACACAAGCTGGAGGTCCCACAGCCCACGTCCAACACCCGGGGTGGACAGGCAGCCCATGACTTCTCCAACAGCGGCAGCAGGAGCCCTTGGGCTTCTTCGTATCCGAAGAACCAGTCGAAGGTGCGGATGCTGCCCTGACGGGGTTGGGCGTGGAGCTTATCCCAGAGGGAGCGGTCCGCCAGGCAGCTACCAGCCAAGGAACCTGCGGACGAGGGGAGGACACGCGTCACCCAGCGCCCGGTTCTTTCAAACTGCTGCAAAATCGGCGCCATGTGCCCTGGCGTTTTAAGCGTCACAATTTCAATGACCAGACTCGTGGGTAACGAAGAGCCCAGCTTGCCCTCCCAGTGTCCACCTTCCCTACCCGCCACGGTGTGGCGCGTCCCCGCCGCCAGGCTCGCCAGATGGAGGGTTCGGCGCAAAGCACCCATCCGGTGGTGCCGGCAAGGTCGCCCAGAGAAACTTGTGTGAAAATGTCGCCCGTATTCCGGCTGGGGCCTGAGATCCAAGTGAAGATTTGCAAAATCCGCTGTGCGGAATGACGCGTAAAGCTTCCCTACCCTGCAGCTTCGGAAAGAAAGAACGCGGACACAAACTTAGTACCGTACGAACGACCTTTATTGTTTGCAGCGGGAAGTGGAAGAGGGGATATGGCAGCTCCGGCTCTTGGGGTGGCTCCACAGACCTGAAATCAAAAGAGAAGGTATGAGTACCCCCNCGGAAAGAAAGAACGCGGACACAAACTTAGTACCGTACGAACGACCTTTATTGTTTGCAGCGGGAAGTGGAAGAGGGGATATGGCAGCTCCGGCTCTTGGGGTGGCTCCACAGACCTGAAATCAAAAGAGAAGGTATGAGTACCCCCGGGAGGAGTCTGCTGAACCTCGGTTCTGCCCTGCTCCTTGGAGCTCTGTGTCCCGGCGCTTGAGGATAGAACCGGCGGACTGCTGGCCGCCGGTACCGAAGACATGACGCCGAGGGGGCCAGAGCCCGTTCCCTCTACCTCCGTACATTACGCGGATCGGGACTGCACGCCCGACCCGCGCCAAGAAAAGGAGGGTCCACAGGTACCGTCCCCGCGCCCCAGGAACCCCAGCCCGACACCCACACCTACCAAACCACACTCAATCAGTCGCCGCCCTCGAAAAGGCCTTTCGGTGAGCCGGGTTGGTTTATATAGTGCCAGGGCCCGCCCCCGAGTTGCGATTGGCGAGCACAGAACTAAGGGCGGGGCGCACACGGACCCTGCGCACAACGGAAACGTGGACCCGCAGCCGGCCTAGCGGCGCAGCTATGGGAGCTCCCAGTGGAAAGATCAACCGGCCGCGAACGGTGACTCTGGGACCCCCGACATGGTTTCCCAAGCGTCCCAGAGCCTTTATTCTCGCCCGAGATGGAGTCTATGGGCCAGTGTCGCCGGGTGCGGGGTCCCAGGTCGCAGGGCGCGGCCGCCCTCTGATTAAGCATCTTCCTCTCCCCAGGAGCTGAAGAAGAAGCTGTTCAAGCGACGACGAGTGTTGAACCGGGAGCGGCGACTGAAGCATCGGGTGGTCGGAGCTGTGATAGACGAAGGACTGATTACGCGGCACCACCTCAAGAAGCGGGCGTGAGTGCCAGACCCTCTCTCCCTGCGTCCTCTCCCATCAGCCCTCCTTCCCTCCTTGTCGAGCTCCGGAGCAGCTTAACACCATTTTGTTTTCCTAAACTTTGTTAGCCTCTCATTATACCTGTAACTTGCAACCTTTTTTTGGTTCTTGGACCCCACTGAGACTCTAAGGAGACCTGTGGCTCCAGCCTCCCCAAGTAATATACATTCACACAGATTTCCTATAAGTAAGTTTAAAAGCGTACACATGAGCGTGCGATGAATCATCGATAATTTTCGCAAAGGCTCGTGTGGGCTATTGCTTATAAGTTTCAAGGACCCTTGAGTTCTTGTGGAAGACTTCCCATCCCATTCTTTCACCTACTTGTTTACTATAATATTTACTTTATGAATTGGCATAATAAATATATTTGGTCCCTGTCGGGTTTCTGACAGAGCTAAAGCCATTGGAATTTCCTGAGTGATAAGAGTGCCTTTTATTTCAAAAGGATCCCCTTTTGAGCACACCTAAACTTAAGCTTGGAGAAGGAAATGGCAGCCCACTCCAGTGTTCTTGCCTGGAGAGTCCCAGGGGCGGGGGAGCCTATGGGGTTGCACAGAGTCGGGCAGGACTGAAGCGACTTAGCAGCAAGCTTAAGTTGGGCTTCCCTGTTGGCTCAGACGGTAAAGAATCCACCTGCAATGCGGGAGACCTGGGTTTGATCCCTGGGTTGGGAAGATCCCCTGGAGGAGGGCAACCCACTCCAATATTCTCGCCTGGAGAATCCCCATGGACAGAGGAGTCTAGCAGGCTGCCATGGGGTTGCAGAGTCGGACCCAACTGAGCAACTAAGCACAAATTTATGCTAATAGTGATTTAGGGTGGAGCTGGTCATCCAAAAGAAGATGTGATTAGAGGATTGGAATTTAAGCCCTATGCACTGACCTTTGGGAAGGGGGCAGGTGCTGGAGATTAAGGTCTATAAAACCTCTTGATAGCTCCCTGATTGGTGAGCAGGTGGAGGTGCTGAGAAGGTTTAGCTGGAGAAGGCATGGGGACTCTGGCCCCTTCCGTACCTTGCCCTATGCCTCTTCCATCTGACTGTTCCTGAGTTGTATTTTATAGTAAAGCAGTAAATGCAAGTATGTTTCCTGAATTCTGTGAGCCTTTCTAGCAAATTACTGAGTTTGAGAAGGGGATCATGAGAACCTTATGGCTGGTCAATCAGAAGTCTAGTACTCTCGCCTGGCAAATCCCATGGATGGAGGAGCCTGGTAGGCTGCAGTCCGTGGGGTCACTAGGAGTCAGACATGACTGAGCGACTTCACTTTCACTTTCATGCATTGGGGAAGGAAATAGCAACCCACTCCGGTGTTCTTGCCTGGAGAATCCCAGGGGCGGGGAGCCTGGTGGGCTGCTGTCTACGGGGCCGCACAGAGTCAGACACGACTGAAGCGACTTAGTAGTATTAGTAGTAATAGGTGACAACCTGGATTTGTGATTGGCATTTGAAGTGGGGGAAACCCTGTGGAACCAAGCCCTTAATCTGGTGTCTGATGCCATCTCCAGGTATATAGTGTCCAAATCAAATCAGTAGGACGCCCAGTCCGTGTCCACTGCAAATACGGAGAATTACTTGATGTGGGAAAACCTACCATATCTGGTGGCAGAAGTATCAAGAATGAGAGGAGGAAAAGTTTCCACTCTATACTAAATTTTAGCAATTAATGTTACTTTATGTACATGTTAAGGTTAGTTTTAAGTAAGGTAACAGTTCTTTAACTTAGATCCAATAGTTTTAAGTAAGGTAACAGTTCTTTAACTTAGATCCAAAGACCTTTCCGGTAACCAGAACCACTGTGTGGTCTGTTTTGGTTCAGATCCAGTGCACGTGCCAACATTACTCTGTCTGGGAAGAAGCGCAGAAAACTCCTCCAGCAGATCCGACTTGCCCAGAAAGAGAAAGCAGCCATGGAAGGTGAGGCTAGGGCCCAGAAGTTGGGGTGATGCAGCTTGGATTCATTCAAGTTCTTTAATGCCTCCTCTTTTCCATTGTTCAGTGGAAGCCCCTCCCAAGCCAACCAGGACTAGTGACCCACAGCCCAAATCAAAAAAGAAGACAAAAGCCCCCCAGGATGTCGATATGGAGGACCTTGAAGATAAGAGCTAAATCTGAATCTCACACCCTTTCCACCAGAAGATTCTCAAGCTGGAGCAAAGAGGA
This sequence comes from Oreotragus oreotragus, assembly GCA_006410675.1. Classification (NCBI taxonomy): domain Eukaryota; kingdom Metazoa; phylum Chordata; class Mammalia; order Artiodactyla; family Bovidae; genus Oreotragus; species Oreotragus oreotragus. The sequence goes on along the minus strand of SJYX01000583.1, from coordinate 172,278 downwards.
CTCGATGGTTATTTCAGATGATTTTGGAGAAAGCATTGCTCCTTTTCATTCTCCCTGTATTCCTCTTCCTTAATGGCATACTGACCTGCCCTGGAGGGATGTATTGAGAAAAAGAGAGTAGAAAAGAAAAATTGGAGAGGGAGTCTTAACCAGTCAACTGCATTTGTAATAAACCCTCCTCGTTCCCACTGAGATGTGTGTGATGAAATGTAGGAATTGGGATGGGAGAAGGAAAAGGGGCCGTGAGTGTGGAAACAAGACAACTGCAAAACGGGACTCACAGTGCTTACTTGAGCAAAGGCAACAAGACGTTAAGCTCCTTGGTGGCCCTGTCTCCCCAGTGCCAAAATTTCTGACAAAACTGAGGATTATTGTATGTTGAGGTCCTTTAATGGGCCGGAACCTGGTGGTCCAGAGTCGACCGATAAGAAAGTAAAGGAGAGAGAAAGAGGCTGATATTCCTTGGTTTACGCAGAAAGCAAATAAAGCCCCTGCATGGGGCTTGCTCTGTTCACGAAGGCCTCAGGTGCCCTCTAGATGGGATGAAGGTGCAGACCCCCTTCTCAGAGGGTCTTAAAAGCCCGGGCTGGAAAGAACTCAGAGCCTCTGCGCTCCAGGGGATCAGCCTGAAAAAAAGAGAGAGAAAGACAGACATGGGGACCAGAGCTCTGATGGAGCAAAGGTGTTTTCATCAACATGGTGTGGGCATATATACTGTCTTACAAGGTAGTCGTTCTCAGCAAAGATAAAGATTAAAATTCCAGATTTACAAAACATAGGCAATCCATATTAAAGAGAGAGAGAGTTGTAAACAATCACTTTTACCATATGGTTCACAAGAAGGAAGAGGGTACTTATCACCATACAGAAACACTAATGAAGGAAATGCCTGGATTCCTCAGTCCCGGAAGAGGCTTGCCTCTCCTCTTAGTTCCTGAGTAGTCAGGAATTAATAAGGAACAGAGAATTCCTGACAGATCCAAAACAGCACACAGGAAGCCTCCTGTTAAATGCTTCCTGACAATTGTAGAGATGTTCGAGGAGGCAAGGCTCCTGATATCAGCCCTGGCACCTCCCCTGTGTGACCAGGGTGGCAAGTGACCGTGATTATCTCTGCTTCCATTGCTGATTATATTTTTTAATAAAGTGAACATTATTTTTCCCTTTTTATGCTCAGAAATTCTGTTTGTTGGAAGCCAGGGCTGGGGTGGTTAATTAAAGTGAGAAGCTGAATGTGCAGAGATGTGGTCACTGGGGAAAGAGCATATTCTCTCCTTGCCCTATTTAATCAGTGCAAGCTTCCTAGAAGAAGAAGGAATTTGAAATTTCAAACCTTCAGTAAAGTTAAGAGATTAGCACAATGAGCCCTTATGTATGCACTCTACCTCGGTTTACCAGTTTTTAACATTTTGCTTGCTAGGCTTGATCTCCCTACCTGCTTGCAAATATGTTTGTTCAAGTACATATCATTGTTGTCTTTGCTGACTCATTTGAAAGTCAGTTGCAGGTGAGATTTTATCCCTAAGGCTATGTTTCTATATAGCCAAAACACCTAGGACACTTAACATTAGCGGAATAGCTAAAATTCAGTTTTTCATATTCAAATTTTCTCAGTTGTCCTAACAATATTCCTTATAGCTGCTTATTGTTTCCTCAATCCAGAAACCATTAAGAATCACACATAGTATTTAATTGTCATGCCCCTTTAGTCTTCAAATGAGAAGAATACTCCTACATTGTCTTAGATGACTGGTATTTTTTGAAGAGTCCAGCTCAAATTAATAAAAGAGTATCTCACAATCTAGGTTTGTTTGAGTGTTTCTGTACATTTCCTTGTCAGTTGTAGGTTAGGCATTTCTGGGAAGAATTTGATGTAGGATATTGTGTACTTCTCATGGCATATTATCAGGAAGTATGTGTTGACTGAAAAATACACAAGATTGAGGGCAGGAGGAGAAGAGGGCAACAGGATGAGATGGTGGGATGGCATCACCAACTCAATGGACATGAGTTTGAGTGAACTCTGGGTGATAGTGAAGGACAAGGAAGCCTGGCATGAGGATGGAAAGAGTTGGACGCGACAGAACAACAAAAAGTTGAGAATTATGTTTGATTTGGCAGACTTGCAGAGGACTTAAAAGCCCAGAAGACAGCCGCTCAGATGACTCTGAAGGACTGCTCCTAAGAGGTAAGGGAGGAGACTAGATAGTTTTTGTGACAAAAATCAGGTAGTCAGGGATTCCCCTGGTGGTCCAGTGGCTAAGACTCTGAGCTGTCAATGGGGCCCTGCGTTTGATCCCTGGTCAGGGAACTAGATCCCACTTGCCATAACTAAGACCCTGTGCAGCCAAATAAATATAAATATTTTTTAAAAATCAGGCCATCAAAGATTATCATTAATTAGACTTCTCAGGACATACCTGGTGATTCAGCAGTTAAAGAGTCCACGCTTCCAATGAAGTGGATGCAGTTTCCATCTCTGGTTAGGGAACTAAGATTCCCACAAGCCTCAGCCAAAGGATAAACTTACAGCAAAACACTAGACCTCTCCAGTTAATGAATTTAGTGCTCTTTTGTTTTTTCACTCTTTTGCTATGCACCTTAACCATCTATGGCCAGTATCCTGTTCTTTTCCTTCCTGAATTCCCTCGGGGTTCACCTCTGGGGATGGCTGCAGAGGTTGTCCTGGTTTGATGCCCAGAGACCCTTACGGGCAACTATAGTGGCTGACTGCTTGATGGTCACAAGATTTTTTTTCTGATATGGCAGGCAGGCAACACTTCTTGTTCACATGTAATGTCAGTTTGTCTCATTGGTGCTTCTAAGTGTTATGTGGGTATCTGTTAGATTTCTCCACTGTTAAAGTATTCTTTTCCTTTATAATTAATAACCAATCCATGGGGGCTTCCCTGGTGATCCAGTGGCTAAGAGTCTGAGCTCCCAATGCAGGAGGCCTGAGTTCAACCCTTGGTCAGGGAACTAGATCCCATATGCTGCAACTGAAGATTCTGCATGCCACTACTAAGACCTGGCACAGCCAAATAAATGAATGGATGAATGATACTTTGAGACTGTATGATTTTCCTATTCCCAATGACATCACAACAAGGGTTTTAGCATCCATGCATCCGTGTTACTCATTTGACACACTCTGTAAAGGAAACCCCTACTCTCTTAAAAAAAAAAAAAATCTCATAGGTTGTTTTTCAATGTTTTAATCATCTGTTACTATCAATTTTTCATGCTCAAAATCACACCAAACTGACCAGCCAGCCTCTTTCAGGAGGTTGCTGTGGCTTCCCTTGTGGCTCAGCTGGTAAAGAATCATCCTCCTGCAATAAGGGAGACTGGAAATCCCCTGGAGAAGGGAAAGGCTACCCACTCCAGTATTCTGGCCTGGAGAATTCCATGTATAGTCCATGGGGTCGCAGAGTCCACTGAGCAACTTTCACTTTCACTTTGTGTCCTTTTGGGCTTTCCAGGTGGCTCAGTGGTAAAGAATCTGCCTGCCAACGCAGGAGACGCAGGAGATGTGGGTTCGATCCTTGGGTTGGGAAGATCCCCTGGAGGAAATGGCAACCCACTCCAGTATTCTTGCCTGGAGAATCCTATAGACAGAGGAGCCTGGTAGGGTTGCAAAGAGTCAGACATGGCTGAGCTACAGAGCATGCATGGATGCTGTGTCCTATTGATACACCATCAGTATTTGAGCACTTCCTTGCTGTCAGGCACAATATGTTCCAGGCTCACCTGCTTCTTCTCCTGGGCTAAAACTTGCTATCAGCCATTTTCCCAGGGAAACAGTATTATTTCCAGTTTTGAATACAGAAAGGAAAAAGTGCTAGTGTGAAACTGAACTGTATTCAAGTGAAGTAAAGAGGGGAGAAGCTGAGGGAAGAAGGAAAGGCAGTTTCAACATCTTGGTATCCCCATTACCCTGAATAATTTTCTTCTAGCCCTATGCCTAAGGTGGGAAGGAGCTTGCTGAGTTCAAAGTAGAGTTTCTGTATCTGGTATTGTGCTAAGCTCTTAATACAAATAATCTGCAGTGATCTTTGCAAAAAGCTGGTGAGAAACATACCCATTTTACAGATAAGGAAAGGGGCTCCAAAATAGCTGAATCACTTGCTCACGGTAACATTGCTATTAAATAGCTGACAGGAATCCAGATCTAACTCCAAAACAAGCACCCTTAGATTATGAAATCTTTAAGGGCAAGAACCACATAATAGTTTCATAGCTGGCAGAACTCCCCTTGTTCAAAAGTCACTTCTCACAGATCAACAACTGAGGCCGAGAGAAGGAAAGTGTTGGGTCCAAGTCTGAAGCAGAGCTGGGAGCAGAAATTGTCTCATATTGACTCTCCTAGAACATACACATTTTATGAATGCTTGAACTTCTAAAATCTAAGAACAAATACAGAACCACCAGAATTAATCATTTAGCTTTTAAAACACAGTCATAGGGCTTCCCTGGTGGCTCAGAGGTAAAGAATCTGCCTGCCATTGCAAGGGACATAGGTTCGGTCCCTGGTCCGGGAAGATCCCATATGTCAAGGAGCAACTAAGCCCATGCCCAACAACTACGGAACCTGTGCTCTAGAGCCCAGGAGCTGCAACTACTGAAGCCGAAATGTCCTAGAGCCTGTGTTCCACAATAAGAGAAGCCACTGCAAAGAGAAGACCCTGCACTGTGAAGCCCACTATTACCGTAGCCCCTGCCTGCCAAAACTGGAGAAAAGTTTGCGCAGCAGTGAAGACCCAGCACAGCCATAAGTAAATAACATTTTTTAAAAACCCTATTTTAAAACCCTTTCACTTCAAAGATACCTTTAGGACCTACCATCTGCTGTTCTTCTAACTCACACTTCCATTGAGAACAGTAAGCTGTCTGGTTAATAAATGCCTCAGAACCTACTTTCCCTTCCTTTCGCCTAAGCAACTATTAGGAACCTACTTAAAAAAAAAANGCAGGAGGAGAAGGGGACGACCGAGGATGAGATGGCTGGATGGCATCACTGACTTGATGGACATGAGTCTGAGTGAACTCCAGGAGTTGGTGATGGACAAGGAGGCCTGGCGTGCTGCAATTCATGGGTTCGCAAAGAGTCAGACACGACTGAGCAACTGAACTGAACTGAATGCATAAATATTTGTTGAATGAAAACATATTTCATGAGAAATATGTCTGCACTGTGTAAAATAAAATTTAAATTCCCATTACTTGTGAGGAGACCTTCTTAATTTGTTTTAGACTATACCAAAGTGAAGTACAATATTTATTCATGAAAAATTTACTACTTACTATGTTACAGGAGATATATATTAACTGGAAGACAACTCAATTCTGTAATACATAGAGAAAACTGCTAAATATTTTTAAATATAGAAGAAAGTTAGGATAATATATTAATCTATGATCATGTGAGACAAATAGTGAAAATCCTTTCTGACCTACTTAGTGTGGAAAGCGTTAGTTTCGAACAAGCCCCACTACAAAGGACCTAGTCAAGGAACAGGAGAAGAAAGCCGTGTAGACCACAGAGCCCACACAAGGATGGTCTGAGCAGCCACCTCCTCCTGGCACTCACTGCCAAGAACAAACCAGGCGACATCAGCCAAGCCTCACCCAGAGGTCATACACGGGACATTGTACAGGTCTCCAGAAAAGTCAGTCAGAACTAGCTTATCTCCTGCTTCTGGCAGGTCAAAAGGAAGTAAAAGCTATGAGTATCGCAGAAAGAAAAAAAAGTCACACAGGACTTCTCACCAGTTATGAGGTGGGAGCTCCTGACTGAAACAGCAGAAACCATCCCCGCTGTACATCCTTCAACCAACCTTCCCAGAACCACTGTTGCAGCTGACTTTACTAAGGCATGTCCATGCTGCACAGCCTCCCTCCTTCCCAAGGGTGAAATGCTTCCCCTGAGAGCAGTAAGGAGCCTGCCCTCGGCAGGCAGGCTGGACATGGGATCGCTGTGGGAAGGGGTGTGGCTCAGCGCTTCTTGGGATTTTCTCCCAGAAGCCGTGGATGGCCCCCTGCTTCTGCCTGCGCACCTTAGGGAGCTGACCCACTTTCGACTACTTGAAAACTAATCCTACCATTAAAAAACTCAAAATGGATTAAAGACCTAACTGTAAAACCGGATACCATAAAACTCCCAGAGGAAAACATAAGCAGGACACTCACTGACATAAATTGTAGCAATATTTTATTGGATCCATCTCCTAAAATAGGAAATAAAAGCAAAAATAAACAAATAGGACTTAAACAGTTCATCTTATTCAACATCAAGAAAAAACAGTTAAAAATGGGCAGAAGAAATGAACAGACATTCTTCTAAACAGGAAATGCAGATGGCCAACATGGTACATGAAAAGATGCTCAACACTGCTAACTACCAGGGAAATTCTAATCAAAACCACAAGGAGCTATCACCTCACACCTATCAGAACAGCTATCATAAAAAACAAAACAAAAAACATAAATGTTGGAGCGGATGTGGAGAAGTGGAAACACTTGTACACTGTTTGCGGGAATGTAAATCACTGCAGCCACTGTGGAGAACAGTATGGAGGTTTCTCAAAAGACTAAAAGCAGAACTACCGTATGGCCCAGCAATTCCACTCCTGGGTGTGTATCGGAAAAAAAAAAAAACACTAATTCAAAAAGATACATGTGCTCCATTATTCACAGCAGCATTATACTAGTCTTTGACACTCACCAATGTCAGAAGTTTCTATCACTGTCAGAAGTCCCACAGCTGTGCTCCCAGGGTGGGGCTGTCCCTGAGGCCACCAGAGTCATCTCAGATACAAGCCTGGGCACCGAACTCCCTGGGCAGGAATGGAAATCTCCCTTTTCTTGACAAGACGCCCAGTTAAGGCACAGATAAAGCTCCTGAGCTTTGCTTCCCTACCGAAAGCTTTGATATAGTGCCTATCAAAGCTTATCTTGACTTTTACAATGCTACCTGGGTCAGGCTAGTAGAGGTTATTAAAGACAGACCAAAAAAGCCCATTGAGATTAAGAATTATGAGAAAAGAAAAAGCAGAGGAAGCAGACCGGTGCTGGGGGCCCATTCATAGTCTGGCAGTGGTTCTGTTACTTTCCTGTCGCCTGACTTTGTAAACAGCCTCTACCTCCACTAGGCTATGTTCTTACTGCAAAGTGATGATGTTGAACACAATTTCTAAGCCCCTTTCCAGTTTAAATTATTGTCATTTAGGCATTCTCATATACTGCTAGTTGGAATACTAGAAAGTTTATGAGATAGGAAGATTTTGGGCTTAGATTTGGGTTTCAGATCTGTCTCTATAATTTACTTTTTAACAATCTTAGTTCAAAAACAAAACCTTTCTGTGTGCACTCAATATGCCAACAAGTTTGAAAAACTCAGTAGTGGCCACAGGTCATTTTTCATTCCAATCCCAAAGAAGAGCAATGCCAAAGAATGTTCAAATTACCACACAACTATACTCATTTCACATACTGACAAGGTAATGCTCAAAATCCTCCAAGCTAGGCTTCAACAGTACATGAACTAAGAACTTTCAGGTGGATTTAGAAAAGGCAGAGGAACCAGAAAGCAAACTGTCAACATCCACTGGATCACAGAAAAAGCAAGAAAATTCCAGAAAAACATCTGCTTCATTGACTATGCTAAACTCTTTGACTGTGTGGATCACAATGAACTGTGGAAAATTCTTTAAAGACATGAAAATACCAGACCACCTTACCTGCCTCATGAGAAACCTGTATGCAGGTCAAGAAGCAACAGTTAGAACCAGACATGGAACAGACCGGTTCAAAACTGGGAAAGGAGTACGTCAAGGCTGTATATTGTCACCCTGCTTATTAAACTTACATGCAGAGTACAGCATGCAAAATGAGAGGCTGCATGAAGCACAAGCTGGAATCAAGATTTCGTGGAGAAATATCAACAACCTCAAATATGCAAACGACACCAACTTTAATGGCAGAAATTGAAGAGGAACTAAAGAGCCTCTTGATGAAGGTGAAAGAGGAGAGTAAAAAAGCTGGCTTAAAACGCAACATTCAAAAAACTAAGATCATGGCTTCTGGTCCCATCACTTCATGGCAAATAGATGGGAAAACAGTGGAAACAGTGACAGACGATGGTGACTGCAGCCATGAAATTAAAAGACGCTTGGTCCTTGGAAGAAAAGCTATGACCAACCTAGCTGCTGCTGCTAAGTCACGTCAGTAGTGTCCAATTCTCTGTGACCCCATAGACGGCAGCCCACCAGGCACCCCCGTCCCTGGGATTCTCCAGGTAAGAACACTGGAGTGGGTTGCCATATCCTTCTCCAATGCATGAAAGTGAAAGTGAAGTTGCTCAGTCGTGTCCAACTCAGTGACCCCATGGACTGAAGCCTACCAGGCTCCTCCATCCATGAGATTTTCCAGGCAAGAGTACTAGACTGGGTTCCCATTGCCTTCTCCGATGACCAACCAGACAGCATATTAAAAAGCAGAGAGATTACATTGCCGACCAAGTTCCAGATACTCAAAGCTATGGTTTTCCCAGTAGTCAGGTACAGATGTGAGAGTTGGAGACAACTCTTCAGAGTCCCTTGGACTGCAAGATCAAACAGTCAATCCTAAAGGAAATTAGTCCTGAATAGTCATTAGAAGGCCTGATGCTGAAGCTCCAATACTTTGGCCACCTGATGTGAAGAACTGATTCACTGGAAAGACCCTGATGATGGGAAAGACTGAAAGGAGAAAGGGAAGACAGGATGAGATGGTTGAATGCCGTCACCGACTCAATGGACATGAGTTTGAGCAGGCTCCAAGAGTTGGTGATGGACAAGGAAGCCTAGTGTGCTGCAGTCCAAGGGGTCACAAAGAGTTGGACACGACTGAGTGACTGAATTGTACTGGCTGAAAACTGAGGGGAGGGCAAGCAGTGGCTGGAGCGATACAAGGGCCCATGGAGGCTGACCCTGAACCAGCGTGGGCCTCACCTCTGAGTCGGAGCTGTCCAGCTCAGCCAGCGTTGGGGCTTTGAGGAGCTTCTTCCGTGGCAGGGACACCTGCTGGGCGGTTCCTGATCCACCTTCTCTGGGCTGTGACACCACACCTCCATTCACCATGGATGATTCTGCGACATTCTTGGGAGATTCAGTGGTTGTCACCTCTGGCGAAAAAAAGGCAAAAGCTGACCTTTCCTTAAGCACAGAAAGGTGGTCAGTGGACCAAAAGGAGTCTTCAAGCGCCTGCACTGAGCTGAAAGGCATTCCTATGTCATGCAGACAGCACAGAGGCACGCAGTAACACTTGGGCATATAACACGTGTATTTGACATTAACTGTCACACTCAAATAAAGGAAACCTTTCCATGAATAACTATATATTCACTATATGTGTAGATTAAAATTTATAACTGGGAGAAAGCCTACAGAAAACCAGCTCCAGTTGATTTACTTCCCAGAGGTCCAGGGAGACTCGAGTTCCCTTGAGCCTCTGAAGAGTGATGGACTGATGGAAATGACAGTGTACATGAACCTCCGGCATGGGGCTGCAAAACTGAGGGTGGTATGAGTCGAAAATAAAAACAGCCAATTATCTATACATACATAAACATGAACACACAGAATCTGGGATACATTCCTTCTGATAAAGCTGATATAGATTTTCCCATGCTCAAATCTGGATGGAAAGGCAGAGAAAGAAGTGTGGGAGCAGGATACAGAGCACAAAGTTCAGAGTACAGACTATAGAGGACGGGGGGAGAGGCCAGAGCAGAGAGCACAGGGCACGGCGGGAGCGAGCCCACAGTGCTGAGCATAGAGTGCAGAGTACAGACTATAGACTACAGAGGACCGAGCAGAGAGCACAGGGCACGGCGGGGGCAGGCCCACAGTGCCGAGCACGGAGTGCGGAGTACAGACTATAGACTATAGAGGACAGGGGGCGAGAGGCCAGAGCAGAGAGCACACAGCACAGTGGGGGCAGGCCCACAGTGCCAAGCATGGATTATGGAACAGAGACTAGACTACAGAGACTAGAGCACAGGGCTAGAAGCACAGAGCAGAGTGTGTGTCCAGGACAGGGCACGGAGTGGGGAGTACAGACTGCAGATTATAGAGAGAGCACAGGAGCTGGGAGGCCAAAGGGTGTGAGCACAGGGCAAGAGCACAGTGTGTACGTAGCGTACATGGCACAGCACAAGCTACTGCGTAGGGAGTGTAGAGCTTAGAGCACACAGAACAGCAAGGCGAGGATGGTTTGGATTCAGAGGCTAACTCTGCTGCTACTTGTCTGACATTGAGCAATTGCAGCAAACTCAGTCCTCACCTGTTAAATAGGGCTAACAGCAGAAGTGGGCTTGCTGTGAGGATTACATAAATCAACAACTGCATATAAAACACTTAATAGTCTGTGTAATAAAGGCAGTGCACGATGAACGTTAGCAATTATTAACACTGACTTTTATCTCCACTCGTGAATGAGTGGACTAAGGCTCAGTGTGACTCAGCCGCTCACAGCCAGCGCAGCAGAGCTGACACAGGAGCCTTGGCAGCACCAGTTCCAAAAGCCTGTAATCTTCCAGTGCAAGTGGAGATAAATTTCTTCAGTGTTTCAATAACTAATATTTTTAATAACTACTAAAATAGAGTATTTAAAAATGAGAAAGCAGTTCCAGTATGCCCATAGCCGTGGAGCAGTCTGTGAAACTCCCCTGATGAGTCAGAGGTGAAGAGTGTACTGAGCACTGAAAAGACATGACTATTGCTCATTTCTGGCAGGAAGCATTGTACCTGAAGTTAACATAAAACATGAGGTTCTGTTTACAGTAGCTCCCCCAGTGTGTAATATTCACAGGCTTCAAGTGGAAGACGTGGGCTTCCAGGTAACATTCAGAAAGTGTACTCTAGTACAGCCTTCCTTGACATGATTTAAAAGAATTATGTGAACTATTATAAATGATGTATATATAACTTAATATTTACAATTTCTGCCTGATTTTAGAGCTCAAGAAGGCCAGAACTAGAACTGTCCTTGTGAACTAGAAGGAAGCGTTTGAGTGAGCAGAGGAAAGGAATGAGGAAGGGAAGGAAAGAGACAGACCTGTCAATCATTTATCATTTTACATAAAGTGTTGAGTAGAAAATCTGACAACACACAAGTTAACTTTGTTATCACCTCTCCAGGTATTAAGCAACTAGAAAAAAATGTTTAATTGGGGAAGGGGTGTGCTGAAGGGGACAAAGAGGCAGAAGCAGCAGGTTTTCACACAAACTGTAAAGCTCAAAACCCTTCAACAGACCTTTCATCCAACTATGGGCTGCCACACTCACAGGAGTAACTGGAAAGCTCTCAAGAGAGAAGGGAGAAAATGACTGGGCTAACTGCTTAATTCCTACTGAAGGGAAAAAAGACAATGCTTAAAAGTGATCCTGAAGTATATTCTGAAAGCTCATATTCCACAGCATGCACTCTCCATACACTTCCTCCAGGGCCTGTGCTTCAGCAGAAGGCACAGGCTTCTCCCGCAGCCTGGCTCTCCATGCCCCAGCTGCAGCTCTGCTGGAGGCAGGTGCGCATCCCCGGGGTGGTGCTCACAGTGCAGGCTCCCAGGGCGAAATCCCCAGTGGAGCAAGGAGGGACATCACAACAGTTCCAATGGTTATATAGTTAATGTTACAGAAAAAAATGTAATTACTACATAAGATACATGATTTTATGGATGCTTTTGCTTAAGAAAATTTAAAAAATCATTTATAGTAGATTTGGGCTTCCTGGTGGCTGAGATGGTGAAGGATCTGCCTATAATATGGGAGATCGGAGTTCGACCTCTGGGTTGGGAAGATCCCCAGAGAAGGGACTGGCAACCCACTCCAGTATTCTTGCCTGGAAAATCCCATAGACAGAGGAGCAAGCTACAGTCCATGGGGTCACACAGTCAGACACGACTGAGAGACTACCACATACACATGGTAGACTCTAGAAGTCTGAACAGTACTGGTGTCACCTAAGTCTGGTAAAGTCGTGAGGGTAATGCCTACCCTGAAGGTTTGGGAACACATGTGACAGTGGCTGCCATGAGCTACTTTCATTCTCAACACAGGGGTCTGAGAAATTACCTGACAGCTCTCTCTCTGCCTGGAAACCTTGCTGAGGTTCATAACTGTATTTGAGCTCGGTGATTCAAACTACTGAAATAAACCTCATACTAAGGTTAAAGCTTTGCGATAAATGGAATTAATAGAAAAATACATTATGTCACAGTCAGGCTTCAGGGTGATCTCCACATGTAAGACTAAGTACGTGTGATTTTCTCTAACACTGTATATTTGTAAAAGCTCTGGCTAAACATACCTTTAAGAGATATTTTTAAGCAGTTTGGTTATACTTTCCATTCAAATGAATAAATCCTCATTACTTCAATGTATCTGATAAGAAAACCAAACCCTTGGATAAGACTTTATACTTCTTCTATATAAGACAATTTCTGATGATATTTATAAGTAAGCAAACTATTCAAGATGCTAGATACAGCTTTAGAAGTCACATGACTTAGGTTCAGAATCTAAAACACATAACCACAGTATTAAATACATAATCTCTATTTTACATAGTGTAATAATTATGTCTATTAGATACACCCAGCTGCTACCTTATTTAGTTGGAGGAAATATGACTGAAATACAGATTGTATATTTATTTGCATCAGAAAAATAAATTATACTTACCTTAATGTTGATAGATTAAGATTTCCATTAAGGATTAGTATTATATATGTGCAGTAGGACACATATCAATTCTGTCTTATTCTAGCGTGCATTATCTATACTAAATATCTAAATATTTACTCCTTAGTTTGCTAATGTCGCAACTTAAAGAAGAAACACATTCCAGCTCTTGTATTTAGGTCAGAAGAATGGATCAATATTTTCCATTTATAATTTGGAACATTTCAACTGGTTAGTCAACGGGTCACAATGAAAACATGAAAACACAAGCAACAGAAAATGAAACATGTGAAAACTACAAAGTGCATTAAGGTACAAAATAGATTATGGCAAATGATGAGCACTGATGGCAAATCAAATGGCAAGCAGTGATAGCAAATCAAAATTCCTGTTGCTCCTTCACGTCAGGGAGGCTCACACCAAGAATTTTCTTTCCAGCACAGGAAAATATCATATAACTGGTAAGACACAAACACACCTACATACAATTACACGTGTGCGGGCATGCAGACAGTCCAGGGCAGCCCCCCCTGCCTACAGTCAGGGTGTTTCGGGAGCCAGCTATTCCCAGAGTCCACTAGAGAGGACCACCTTTAGTAGGTATTTAGGAGAGACAGATCTTTATATGGACTGCCAACTTTTGGAGATTAGCACTAACACCTATGTTCTCAAACACGGCTGAGTTTATTTTCCAGATCTTTTTTTTTTTTTACAAAGTTACTCTGCAAATGGTTGATAAAATAAAAATTGTCAAATGGATAAAGAAAACAGAACAAGCTCTTCAGTGGTCAGTCAGAAGTAGTAAGTGAAGACTGATGTTAGTTTCTTGAAAGGGAAATATTAGTCATCTATAAGGGAACCACAAATATACAGAAATTTAAAAAGCAGATGGGAACTAGTTTTGCAGTTGGAAGATCTTCAGCAAATATTCAGACAGAACATGATACTAAAACTCTCAGGTTCTTTAAATATGCATTTGTGTGTAAGATATGCCAACAATTTCATGGCACACACAAAAAAATTCTGGAAGGAAATACTAGTGCCAATGTCTTATCTCATTTCATATTGAAAGCAGCAGCTTCTGAAGTCCAAAATTCTAATGTGCAAAACATTTTAGTTTGGGACTAAGTTGGCTTTGAAAATTCGCTCATATACAGTTTAAAAACTCAATTTTAAAAGGGGGCTGATTTTACAGATCAAATTTTGTCACGAATAGTTACTTGTTTCACCATTTATCCCTGTCTATTTAACAGAAGGGCTCTAAACTTATACTACAAACCCAGGACACATGACTGTGTTTTACAACCAAAGTCTCTTAACAGCACACCACCAGCATGACAAGGCCCCATGCACAGAAGCCCCAGGTATACAGCTGGCTCTCATCCCGCAACTGCGGAGCACTCATCTTCGGAAGCAGCGGACACTTCCAAGTTTAGCTGCTTGGTTAACTGAATGCTTCAAAGAGTAACAAGTGTCAAAACTCTTTCTTGTTTGTAGGCTCTGAAGGCAGAGTTCTCTTAGACTCTCCAATGCTTTATGAGACTGGGTGTAACGGGCAGCACATTTCACAACCACAAGCATCAGGGTTCTTCCACAGGCCCTTGGGAAGCAAGAGATTTATTACGGTTTTATTTTTTTAAACCATTTTCAAAGAAAGTCTGTTTTATATGACTGACCACAGCTTAGAAGAAGCCTTTCAATTTTCTTTTCTGACATGTCTGAACAAGCAGATGAATGAAATGTATTTCACAGAGACCACAAAACCCGCGTCAGGTGTGAAAATGCTTTACCTGACAAGTCAAAACTGTAAGACATGCTAAGCGGCCGCATTGCTGAAAAAAGAAAAGAAACAACAAAAGGAAAGTAATTCAGATGTTAGGCTTCACAGGGAGGACGAAGAAGGGACGAGGGCTCAAGACCTGCGGTGGTGCACTCCTCACTTCTAAGGCGGAAGGCAGAGAGAAACTATGGGCAATATGGCATCTTAGTTTTAACTGTATCACTAAGACTTGAAACAGAGTAACAATAAAAGAAAAAAAAAGCTTTTAAGGAACATGTTAAGAATGAAAGCATGATAAAGATAAAAATAGTTTAGAATCACAAAGACTTTTTACTTAAATATAAAAGAGTTCAAAAGAAAAAACAAGCCATGTTTTAAAACATGCTTTTAGGGAATATACAAAATCTTTAAAATTTAAGAACAAATGTATTCTGAATATTTCAGGATGAGAAGTTGGCTCTCTGCATACAGGTCAAACATCTTGTAACAAATCTCATTCAGGCACTACCAGCATCACAAAGCATCACTAATTCTCCACTATAGGCCTTAGACCTGGCACTTAAAGCAAGGCCTCAGGAGCCAGAGCGCCTGAGTTTGAACCTCAGCTCTGCCACTTACATGCAGTGTGATTCTGGGCAAGGTACTTAACTTCTCTGTGCTTCCATTACTTCAAGTGTAAAATGGGAATAATGGTACCTATTTCAAGGGATTATTAGAAAAATTAAATGATTCCATACCAAATAAAAAGGTGCTCAGAGCAGTGCACCTAGCAACAGGTAAACAAATGGAATTTTTTAAGAATAAACTTATTTATTTCCTGTTGGAAGTAATTTTTGAAAAATTTTATTATATACATTAAAAAACATTGAACAGGTAAATTTTATGGTAGGTAAATTACATATCAATAAAGCTGATAAAAGAATCTGGGTATTTGTAAGAGTGAGAATTACCCATTTTCACTGCAGTCCCAAGCTCTTACCAGCTCCATCCATCCTACCCTACCCCACCACCACCAGGGAGGACAGGTTGCCTGTGTGGTCAGAAGGGGGCAGACCCGAACGTCCTCACGTTTCTGAGGCAGATGTAGAACTGTAGAGTTCTAATACCCATATTTAACAGAATGAAATCTCTTCATATGTTTTTGGCAGATGTTGTTAAAAGGAACCATTTATAACCTCAAATCTCAATATAGTATGAGATGTCAGAAAAGTGTCAGGAAAAAGAAAATGATCAGTTGTGAACAAAGACTGATGCACAAGAACAGTAATTTCAGACTTAATAGGAAAAAAAAATATGGAACTAGCCTGTAAAATAATAGGGACACATATAAGACAACTTGGACACATGTCGGTCATCACATCCTCATAGATCACGCTGTGGGTCACGTTCACCCACGTGGGAAGACACTCCTGCTGCCACCCTCCCGCGTGAGGATGCAGTTCCTGTGTGCGCCACATGACGTGCGAACCCTGTCACAGAGCGTGCTGCTGAAATCATGGGCGCGTCTCTTCTTTAAACATTCGCCCAATTTCTAGATAGTGGGTTTCTACTTGCAATTACAAAGAGAGGAAAGGTTATAAAATTATTTAGGGAAACTTTTCTTCAGGATGGGCTCAGATAGTAAAGAATCTACCTGCCACGCAGGAGCCTCAAGTTTGATCCCTGGGTCAGGAAGATCCCCTGGAGAAGGAAACGGCAACTCACTCCAGTATTCCTGCCTGGAGAATCCCATGGACAGAGGAGCCTGGTGGGCTACAGTCCATGGGGTTGCAAACAGTTGCACATGACTGACTGATTAACACTTTCACTTCTTTTCTTCAAGATAAGCCTGTCAACTNAACGGCAACTCACTCCAGTATTCCTGCCTGGAGAATCCCATGGACAGAGGAGCCTGGTGGGCTACAGTCCATGGGGTTGCAAACAGTTGCACATGACTGACTGATTAACACTTTCACTTCTTTTCTTCAAGATAAGCCTGTCAACTTTATCCAAACTTCTCAAAGTGAAATTGTGTAGTAAGAACCAGCGTAGATCAGCAGAATGAGAAGAGCCCGATTTCTTATTTTCTAGTTAAGGTTCAAGATCAATTTTAAAACACTCTCATAGAACAATCACTTTTGACAACAGCTCAATTCTGGTTGTTGTGAAACACTAATTCATAAGGATAAAACAAAAGAGTAAAGACATACTAAACATAAAACTGGTATTTAATTTTTCTAAAGCAGGCTTCCTGTTAGCTAGCATCTAATTTAAGTGAAACAGAAGAATATGTATACAATGAGGGCATGTGACACCACATGCAGTGTCCCTTTGCTGCCTGCAAGGACTGCCGGTCTCCCGCACACTCAGCCCCTGGCCGTGCCGCACACCTGACTGGCTGCTGTCAGGGCTCACAGGCACCCTTGCCATGGACATTCTCCAGTCAGTGCTTGTGGGCAGGACTCCCACCTGCTCGCCCCTCACCCCGGGTTCAGAGCACTTGTGTGGGAAGCACCATCCCATCACTTGGCACTTTATGTCCTGCTCCTCTCTCTGTCCCACTGGTGCTTCCACTGGAATTTACTCTTGTAAAGCGTGAAGCTTACTTTTCTCACGGTAATATGTGGATTTTACCTTATAGATCTGTTAAATATTTCCTATTACCCTATTATTCCATCTCAAGACACAGTAATTCTTTTAAAATCTTGTCTTAAGCTGACATTCTATAATACCATCTCCTTATTTTTCCATAGTGGTTCTTGCTCCTTGAGACTGTGCACCCTTCAGAAATCTGGGGAAAACTATGGACCCTGCCCCCCGCCACATGCCCTCTGGGAAATATGTACAAATGTGTTACACTGCAAGGATGCACAGACCTTCCTCAGGCTCATTCAAGGACTCCCAGGATAAGAACTTTCCACTTAACATCCTGTGCAGTTTTGGCTCATTATTATATACATGCTCGTATGGATTTGTTTTAATCATTTTAAAGGGAAACACTTGCTGGCATAAAATCAACAGGG
This sequence comes from Oreotragus oreotragus, assembly GCA_006410675.1. Classification (NCBI taxonomy): domain Eukaryota; kingdom Metazoa; phylum Chordata; class Mammalia; order Artiodactyla; family Bovidae; genus Oreotragus; species Oreotragus oreotragus. The sequence goes on along the minus strand of SJYX01000583.1, from coordinate 154,774 downwards.
ATATATGCACCTGGCCTCTCCTCACTCTCCAGCTCTGGCCAGGGAAGCTATTCTACTGCTTTAGCACCTTGGGAAGCACTTTCCATTGCTGTTACCTATAGTGCAGACGGGGACACAGCAGCTAGCAAGACAGAAGTGGGCCCTGTGGCCACAGCCCAGTGGCAGACAGAGAGCATCACCATACAGTGACCGAGAGACACAGGAGGCGGGGGAGCCATCAGAACTGATGCGATTGAGCAGACAGAGGAGAGGAGACCTGGCTCAGAGGAGGGGAGGACCCTGAAGATCAGAAGCTGTCAGATCAAGGGCTTGGCTGCTGGACCCAGTCGCAGGGGACACTATACTCTTGGCCCTGGGCTTTGAGATGGGAGCAGTGGCAAACAGTTTTTGGGGAAAGTAGGTAAGGTCACCTGTGGTGGGGCTTGTCCTGCAAGTTGGGGGAGGAGGTCCTGCCCAGTGATGGCTGGCTGCACATGTGGGTCTGAACTTCCAGAGAAGCCTGTGTGCAGGGTGGGAGCCGAGGAAATCAGAAACACACCAAGGAGAGCGTGTGGCTGCTCACACACTGTGTGAGCTGTGGTAGCAACCTGAGGCCCAGCTGGGCGTGGGGGAGGGAAGAGATGGGAAGAGAATCCAGGAGACAGGGTCTCGGTACCAGCTCCTTTCCCAGGCAGGCGCCGCCAGACACTATCTCGCTGAATACCTTGGGAACCTTTCAGTTTATAAACTGGAAGGGAGCTATTTACATGTCATAATATTGTCTTGCTCTAAATGGAAATCAGTGTGTGCTTATAAAAAACATAAAATAACTATAAAGGAAGTTTAGTAATAAGTGCTATCAGTAGAGTCCCTCATCACATAACATATAACTTTAAACCATAATTAAGACAATAGAAACAATGTATTATCTCTATTTCTAAAATGTAGTAACTGATCCATGTGTGTACTACCATTTATAAAGTATCTTATTTGATTCATTCTTACATGGAAGCCACGTGAACATGTGGAGGAATCTGTATCCTCCTCCTGCCAACCAAGGAATGGGAGATCAAAGAGGTGAAGGGCTGTCCTGAAACCACACCCGGGGATCTGCAGAGCTCCGCCCACACCGCAGTGTGGTGCCCTTACACTTGGCATCTCAGGGAGGAACTTCCTACTCCACGTATTTCAAGAATGAATGTCACTTGTAAGGGTGTGTGTAGTGGGGAGAAAGGGAAGGAGAGGAGTGAGGCAAGCGTGTTTCCAGGGTGGGCGACTCTCCCGCCTGGGACTCACCGAGCCTGCTGCGTCTGGTCTCCTCGGGGGACACAGGCCGCAGCTTCCTCTCAGCCTTGATCTCTTCCAGGATTCTTTCATGAAGGCTCCGGGGCCGCGGTGGAGTAGGTTTCAGTTTTCTGGCTGAGGCCTTGTGAAAAAAGTAATAGCTAGAGCTGGAGTAGTTATCCTTAAATAATTTTACTGAAGTCCATTCATACAACATAATATTATGAAATTATATTTTACTGACTGCCACACTGCTTGATACAAGAGTTTTTGAGCCATAGGAAGATGACTGGATGGCACAGTGGTTCAGGCACATGAACTCAGGCCACACTAATGAGTCAGTTGTGCTCCAGCTATTGTCATGGTGTGCTGCAGTCCACGGGGTCACAGAGTCGGACATGACTAAGCGACTGAACTGAAGTGAACTGCTGTCACACTCCCTACATGCTACCATGACAGGCAAGATGCTGAAATGCAAGCAGTATGTCATCTCTATTATTGTTTTTGAATGTAACGTTTTTGAGTTAAATCATAACAACCTTCCTGGATCATTCACTTCAGTCTGCAGCTGAGGAAATAAAGGCTCGGGAAGGCTGATGAAACTGCTCAAAAAGATGAATTTGCTAAAAAAATGTGTGATCACCACACTGTGCGTGGGTGTGCAGAGCCGGGCTGTGACTCCACGCTCTCTGCTCTATACAACCTGCCCTCCTAAATCCATTTCCTAGGTGGCCTCTTTCCCTTATTATAGAAAGATTTATAAGAGGAATGATTAACTATGTTTTAGATGTATACAAACTAAGAAGGAAATACCCTTTCTTCCTAGTTACTGAAGTTACTGAACATAAAAGGGGTTTGAGAGGCCCTGATAAGTGCTGGCTGTGGAGCCAGGGGAGGTAAGCAGAGAGCAGAGGAAACAGAAATAAACTCTCAGACCTGATCAGAACACCCTGATCCATGGTCTCCAGAAAGAACCCCATGAACAGAGGACCATGGCTACTGCGAAAGAGGAGGCAGCAGTGGATTTCCTGTAACCAAGGTGAGGTGTCTGTACCCTTAAGTACAGGGTGGCAATGCATACAAAAGGTATGTGGCATTGTGTTCACAGTCGAGCTTCACAATCAAAGAAAAGCTCAGCGTCAACACTCCTCCAGGAGCTGTGTTCTATGGCATGGGCTGTGGGGGTAACATGTTGCCATGTGTATGCCAGCCACGGGGAGGTGTCAGATCACATACTGGATTTAAAGGAGGCCTTGATCGGATGAAGTCCAGGATGATTTCATGAGCACTTTTTTTTAACCGAGGGGGAATATCACCATTCACCTGAAAAGAGACAGAAAGCAGAAGATCCATGTGATGACAAGACTGCTTGTACAAGCTCCTGGGCACACACGTCCACATACCTCACGTGACAACAGGACTGCCTGTACAGGCTCCTGGGCACACACGTCCACATACCTCACGTGATGACAGGACTGTCTATACAAGCTTCTGGGTACACACGTCCACATATGTCATGTGATGACAGGACTGTCTGTACAAGTTTCTGGGTACACACATCCACGCACGTCCACATATGTCATGTGATGACAGGACTGTCTGTACAAGCTTCTGGGCACACATATCCACACACATCACTTCAAAGCCACTGCAGTGGAATCTGGCTCCACCAAGGACAAATTTCAAATCAATAAAATGGAGAGTACATGGCTGAGTGATTCAGAGAAAAAACAACTGTAGGACTGAAGAAATGCCAAGCACACTGCAGTTCTACTATTCTGGGAAATTATATGTAAGATACATGCTTTTAACAAAAACTTTCTAAAATCATGAATATGAATGGAATAAGTAATACTATGCTTAATTATTACATAATTTAGAAAGTCTTTCGCCTCTTGTTTTCATCCTTGTGCAAAGGTTGGGAATAGAAATTAAGGGGAAGGGCTGGGGACAGTTCATGTTCTGTAGAAAGAATTCAGGTTCAGGTCAAGGAGGGAGTCTGCTATATCAACAGAACTGGTAAGAAGCAGAGTTTGGCAGAATCCTGGTCTGTCTGACTCCTGCTTTAATGTACTCTCTTTTTAAAGCAACATGTCAGATTTTTTAAGAAATTTAAGAAAACTCCAGAAATCCACAAAATCCCACCTTAGTAAACTCACACCTTGACCCCCCAGGAGGTACAGTTGTGACCGTCAGTCATACTTATTTCCCAGTCTCACCTGAAAACACAGACAGACCTGATAGGCATTTTCTGTTGTGCTTCTCATAAATGATGAAAAACAAATGTTAACGAATTATACATTTTGAAAACTGGTGAACACTAAACTTCTCAAAGATCAGGAAATGAGCATGCTGCTTTGATTAATGAATTGCCTGGAAAGCCTCTGTACCTTCCCCTCTACTTTGGTGACCCACTCTTTTATCTTATCATATTCTAATAATTGTATAATGCATCAATTTTATTGGAGGGAAAAAAGATAATTCGGTTATTCCTCTATCAGCTATGGCAGATTTTTTTTTTTGACAGGTTAGAAAGGTTTCTTTAAGCTCCACAATTTGTTATTGAAAATGTCATGTAAAATTTTATAATTATCATAAAATTTGGTCAAATTTTTAAAGAGTATTTTCTTATCTGAGCTGTAAGATTTCTGGGCATGAACAATTTTCTTATGTGTCTCCCAATCTTAAATACATTTTATTTGGTCGTGGTCATTAGTCAATTGTTGATTAATTTTTTATTGTAGCTGTATACTCTTGCATTATTTTCTGTTAATGTCACTATTTTTGTGTCAGCTGAGAAATACCCTGACACTGGGAAAGATTGAAGGCAGGTGGAGAAGGGGATGACAGAGGATGACTGCACGGCATCACTGACTCAATGGACATGAGTTTGAGTAAACTCCGGGAGTTGGTGATGGACAGGGAGGCCTGGCGTAATGCAGTCCATGGGGTTGCAAAGAGTCAGACACGAATGAGTGACTGAACTGAAGTGAGAAATAAAGCTGATTAAAGAAAAAAAAAANACTGCACGGCATCACTGACTCAATGGACATGAGTTTGAGTAAACTCCGGGAGTTGGTGATGGACAGGGAGGCCTGGCGTAATGCAGTCCATGGGGTTGCAAAGAGTCAGACACGAATGAGTGACTGAACTGAAGTGAGAAATAAAGCTGATTAAAGAAAAAAAAAAAAAAGGACCTGAACTGCTGCTCCAGACCCAGTAACTCCCTTGCAAATGTGACCACTCAGGTATATGACAGACTTCCTGACATCCAGGGTCCTCTTCCCTGGGCCCACCCCACCAGCCCCAGTGAGGACTGGATGCCCCATGTGAGAGTCAGAAGTGAAACCCACCTGAACCAAGCCAACTTGGGATTGCTCGTCCCTGGTGTAAGGAGGCCTGTCCACCAGCAGCGGGGCTGAAGGCCCGCCACCGCACCACCCTTTACCCATGGACCTCAGGTAAACGATATTTTTCTTTAAACCTTGTATGAACAACTTAATCAGAATTTTCTATTCTACTCCTGAACAGGATAATACATATCTTTCCAGCTATTTCTCACTTGCTTTTATTTTAATGTCCTTTCTATCACAACAGCAAGGTTGAGGAAGAAAATGCTTGAAATAAGGCCAAAGTTGTAAGTTCCATTCCCCAAACAACACAGTAATGCCAATGTCTTCATTAGTCAGAAGCTGGATCCTGGATCCCAGTTATCCAGTATTGTGTCAGTGCTCACGAGAGAAACCGCAGGCCAGTGCAGACCTGAGTCAGTCTTATTCCGTATAGGCAGGAGGCAAAGTGTGCAAATTCCACTCCGCTACTGGGTCAATGAGATTACTTTTTAATATAAACATAGAACACATTCTGAAACAAGTTATCTGAGCTACAAGGATAAATAATTTCTAGAATGAACACACACTGTAGACCTGTAAGTAAATAAGACAGTTATATAACTTGATCTTACTTTTGAGTCACAATGCCTTAAAAAAAATAAGTAATTTCTAAATAAAAGATGTTAAGTTTCTACACATCTTTATTTTTAAAGATGACTTATTTGAAGTTATTTGTTACAATTATTTTACTAAAACACTTTGAAAGAAGTCAATTGAGATGTTTTACACTTCTATAACTTAATATTCTGAACATGATCCAATATGGCTAAGTCATTCAATTCCCACCATCAGCTTCACAAATATACAGAAAAAGGTGGATTACTATGGTGTAGTTATGCATTTGAAACCTGAAGATTAAATTAAGACCATCTTGACATAATGCCTCAGATACAGACTGTATGTGAAAATCCTTTGTATTTGTGTGTGTGTTTACTCTTTACAACAATATTTGTTTTTAAAGAAATTAAAAAGTGGCATCTGGTTTTTGACTGATTAAATATGAGTAGTTGACTTTCCACTCTCATTCAGGAGGTACAAATATATATAAAAAGGAATTAATTAGAGTCTTAGCCTGTTAGACTAAACAAGAAAATTTACCCCACACAAAACTGATCACCATTAGAACTGCCATCTGCCCAGTTCCCTGCAGAGGGGCTCAGTATAAACTTAACTCAAGTGAACTGCATGGAATTAGCCATAGAGAGAATGACAGAAAAAGGAAAAAAACAATGGGTACCACAAAGCAGTAACATTTTTCCTTACTTGCTACTCACAAACTCCAAACTGTACAAACATTCACGTAAGAGGAGTCCCACAGGGACGAAAAAGTCAAGAAAAGATAATGTTAAGAACTAATGGCTGAAAACTTGCAAAATTTGATAATAATACAAATCTACTCATTCAAGAAAAATGAAGTGAAAGTGTGAGCTGCTCAGCAATGTCTGATTCTTTGCAACCCCATGGACTGTAGCCCACCAGGCTCTGCTGTCCATGGGGTGTGGCAGGCAAGAATACTGGAGTGGATTGCCATTCCCTTCTCCACGGGATCTTCCTGAACCAGGGATCAAATCCTAGTCTTCTGTATTGGAGGCAGATTCTTTACCATCTGAGTCACTTCTATAATAACTTCCAAGCAAAAAACTCAAAGAGAGCCATAATAGAACACATAGTCAAATTGTGGAGAGGCGAGAATATTGAAAGCAGTAAAAAATGACTATCACATAGAAAGCGAAGTTGCTCAGTTGTGTCTGACTCTTTGTGACCCCATGGACAGTAGCCTGTACCAGGCTCCTCCTTCCATGGGATTTTCTAGGCAAGAGTACTGGAGTGGGTTGCTATTTCCTTCTCCAAGGAATCTTCCCAACCAGGGAATCTTCCCTGACCAGGGATCAAACCCAGGTCTCCTGCATTGTAGAGAGATGCTTTACCATCTGAGCCACCAGGGAATCCTCAAAAGATTCACAGGTGATTTCTCATCAGAAAATATAGAGGCCAAAGGCAGTGGGATAACGTTTAAAGATAAACAAAAACAATCTCAGCCAAGAATCCTATATCCAGCAAAATTCTACTTCAAAATGAAGAAAGGAAGACATCTTCAGGCAAACAAGCACTAAGAGAGTTCATCACCAGTAACCCTGCCCTACAAGAAATGCTACAGGAAGTCACTTAGGCGTAAAGAACAGAACAGCAGACTATTAACTCGAAGCCGTAAGAGAACACTGTGATAACTGTACGTAACATACAGGACACTCTAGATGAGACAGACAAGTCTTATAAAGAAACAAATGCTAAAACTAAGAAGGAGCAAAGGGAAGGAAGGAGGGAGGAGGAGAGAAAGGAAGGACATGTAACAGGAAAAGAGATTCAATCCATAGTCAAAAACCTCCCAACAATGGAAAGCCCAGGACCTGAAGACTTCACTTGTGGTTTCTACTCAAATATTTAAAGAATTAGTCCCAACCCTTCACAAACTGTTTCAAAAATTAGAAAAAGAGGCATCACTCCCCATTTTACTCTGTGAAGCCAGTCTTACCCCAATATGAAGGCAGACAAAGACATCACAAGAAAATAGTAGATGAAGCTCCTTCTGAACATAGACACAAAAATCCTCAAGAAAGTATCAGGAAGTACTCTAGCAGCATTTTAAAAAGATTGTATGTCATGACCAAGTGGGATTTAACCCATAAACACAAGGGTGGCTTAACACACGAAAAGTCACTCAATGTAATATGTCACATTAACAGAATGAAACAAAAGAACCCACATGATTGTCTTTATTGATGCAGAAAAAGGATTTGTCAAAATCCAACACACTTTTATGATAAAAACACACAACAAACTTGGACTGAAAAGAAATCTCCTCAGCATGATAAAAAGTCACTTGTGAAAAAAACTGAATGCATTTCGCCTAAAATCAGGAATCCAGCAATATGGATGCATGCTTTTGCCACATCCATTCAACAAAGAACTGAAGGTTCTAACCAGGGTGACCACCAGCCATCCAGATTGGAAACGAAGAAATAAATGGATCCTTTTTCACAGATGACATGAACATATATGTCAAATAAAATACCCTAAATAACTAATAAAGATAACTATTTTACCTAATAAGCTCAGCAAAAAGAGCAAAAAAATTGTTGTCACCATCTCCCTGTATTTGTAAGAAAGAGTAAATATGAAAATACATGGCAACATGAGCCATGGACCCATGTAGGTAAGGACTCTTCCAGTGAGTGGGTGGTTTCAGCAGAGACCTGAGAAGTAAAGAGAAGTGGATTACCCAGACGTGTGAGAGGAGGCCTCCAGCAAAGGCTCAGCTGCAAGTCACAAGAGGCACCTTTTAGGTAGTGGCAGAGACCAGGGGGGTAAAGAGGGGACCAGCTAGGAAGGTGGCAGAAGGTGAGGGCTTAGAAGCAACCCGCACCAGACTCTGAGGCTAAGGTCAAATGGCTGCTTATTCTGAGTGTGATGGGAAGAAGTGGAAGGTTTTATGCAGGGCAATGATTTGGTCACATTTTCAATTTAACAGGTTTACTCAAGCTGTTTTGGGGACGAGAGTAAGAGAAGACGACCACCTGGAGGCCACAGTGATAGTCTAAATGAGAGGTGACGATGGGCTCTGAAATGGAGGTGGTGAGATTCAGGACATAGTGCAGACGTAAAGCTAGCAGGGTTCCAATTCTAAGAGCTTAACTCAGGATTTCACTGGAGCTTTTGAAAAAGACTTCCATGCAAGGTTACACAAAATAGCCTGCTTATAATGAGACAACTTGATTAGCTTAATAAACTCTGGTGCAGCTGCAGCTGAGAAAGATGCAGTCACTTAGAAATGATGATGTTGAATATACAATGACACAGGAAAACGCTCACATGTTATGTGAAAACAACTGGTCACAGGACAAAGTATTCAATATTAATCCATTTTGCCCAAATAAAGTGGACAGAAAAAAGACTGAAGGTTATGCACCAGCCTGTTAGCAAACTTTCTGTCTCACCTGTGAAATTACACATTTGTAACTTTTCTTCTTGAGCTTATTATATTTACCAACTTTTCTATAAAGACCATGCATTAATTTTATGAGAAGCAATAATTTTTAAAACGTTAATAGTGAGAAAATTTTTAACAAGCAAGCTTACCAAAAACCAACCATATGAATTCATGAATAGTTTCCTGTTACTTACCATCACTTTTCGCAAAGTGTATCTTCTGGATCGAATGTCATCCATTAGCATCTCGTATGGGGTAAGCTGATATTCAATGGGCAGCGGGTTGTACTGCCGCTCCTGGACCTTCTTGAGCTTTACTCCATTCCGCAAATCCCTCATCACCTGCACCCAGAACCGAGCCTGAAGGAGGCAAGGGTGGAAAAACATTCATGAGTAAATTTACGAACTTACTCTAAACAGTTACAGTCATACAGAAGAAATTAAGAGCTTGGATTACAAAACAGCAAGTAAATCAAACAAAAACTATTTAAAAAATTAGATTTTAGGGACTAAAAAGCAGGTAGAAAGCCAGTTGAGAATCCACCAGCTCTAACTGTGGAGATGCCTGGATAAAACCCTAACTCACCCCTGTGCCACCTGCATCGAGCCTCAGTGCCCCTCCTCACCCCTGTGCCACCTGCATCCAGCCTCAGTGCCCCTCGCGTCCCACCCGTCATGTGGCTCTGTGCACTGCAAAGGTTCCAGCTTCCCACACTGGACTCTGGGTTTGGCTCTATGACTGGCTTGGCCACTGGAATTTATTAGTGGACACGACACAACCAAAGGCTTTAAGAGCAAATGTACAAGGGTATGCCACTCTGCTCCTGTCACTCCATGAAAATACCTAGTGCAGGCTGGCACAAGGCCCTCTGGCAGGATTATCTGGGAGAGAGACGAAGCAGATGGAGCCACCATTCTGGTCTACAGAAGCATGAGCTGAGTAAACACTACTGCTTTAGGACAAGGTACAGTGTTACGTTCAGTTACACAGCGCTACTGTGACCACAGCTAACTGGTACAACCACCAACTGCCAGTGGACATCCAAGCAAGTTGTTCACTATTTCTGAACCCTGGCTTCCTCATCAATAAAAAAAAGTGATACTTTATAACTTGTGGAAAGCTGAGGTATAGTGTTCTACACAGAGAAAATGCTCAGAAATGACAGTTTTTGTGTTGTTTCTGTCTTTTTACAAATTACTTAATATCAAATTCCTTATCTATAAGTAACACCAAGTTGCTTTACTGCCCTTCAAGAAAATGAGATATATGTGAAGTATTTATAATAAAACATATTAAATATATTATTATACTTTACCCATTTGTTATCCTGCCTGTAAGCTGTCATAGTCTCAACTTCAGTAAAGAAAAAATATATTTAACTGAAATATTATACATTGTCAAAAATTAACAAATGGCTCAAATAGCTACATAAATGTATGTCAAACTTATCAAACTATACTTTGAAAATACATGCAGCTGTTATGTACACTACACTTTAATACAGCTGTTAGAAAATGACAAATAACATCTAACAAGGGCAAAAGCAACTTGTTCCTAACCTCCTAAACTGTGTTTTCTTATTTCCTCACTCTATGTGTCACTATTTATCCAGTATCCTTAACATGAAAAGTCAGAACCCTACCATGTGCCTTCCCACTAACACCTGAATACAGCTCAGTCCAGCTTCACATATTCACTGCCCTGTCCCGACTCTGAGTCCTACAGGAAAGCAGCGACCCTTGAGGTCAGCAGGCCTAGGATGCTATAGAAACAGCAGACATTTGGCAGGGTCACATGAATACACCACAGTCATCTGTCCTGGAAATCTGTCTTCTCTCTCACCAGGGCAGAAACACTGCACGACCCATCTGCATTCCCAGGCCCTAATCCAGTTTGACTATTCACTGGATAACGAACAGGCCTCACTACAGCCTCACTAAAGCTTTAAACAGAGCTTCAGCTCTGACTTACACGTAAGATACTAAGGTACCAATATACTTAGAAAAGTCAATAGTGTAAAACACTGAAATTCTCAGAGACTCTGGGGGGGGTTCTAATAAAATCAGATAGTTTTCAAATTGGTATAATATCAATTCATATGGTAGTCCTTAAGATAAACTAGCATTATAATCACATGATATGACTTCTCCAACACTAAACAGAATAGAGAGAACACTCAGCCATCTTACCCAGTCAGCATTTTTCAGCTCTTCCAGGTCTGTGTTAGATTCATCACTCTTCTCCATTTCTTGAATCTTCTTCAGATTCTACCAATTAAAATTCAAATAAAATATTTATGCATAAAATTTCATTGAAGTACCTTCTCAAATTAAAATTCTGAATGAAAGTGAAAGTCATGTCCAATGCTTTGCAACCCCCATGGATAGTCCATGGAATTCTCCAGGCCAAAATACTGAAGTGGGTAGCCATTCCCTTCTCCAGGGGATCTTGCCAACCCTGGATCAAACCCAGGTCTCCCACACTGCAGGCAGATTCTTTACCAGCTGAGCCACCAGGGAAGCTCTAGGTATCTTCAGAAGATAGACTGCCTGAAGAGCCATGGATGGAGGTCTGTAACACTGGACAGGAAGCAGTCATCAAAAGCATCCCCAAGAAAAAGAAATGCAAAAAGGCAAAGTGGTTGTCTGAGGAACCCTTACAAATACCTGATAAAACAAGAGAAGTGAAAGGCAAAGGAGAAAAGGAAAGATATACCCATCTAAATGCAGAGTTCCAAAGAACAGCAAGGAGAGTTAAGAAAGCCTTCCTCAGTGATCAGTGCAAAGAAATAGAGAAATAGAGGAAAACAATAGAATGGGAAGACTAGAGATCTCGTCAAGAAAATTAGAGATACCAAGGGAATATTTCATGCAAAGGTGGGCAAAATAAAGGAGAGAAACAGTATGGACCTAACAGAAGCAGAAGATACTAAGAAGAGGTGGCAAGAATACACAGAAGAACTACACAAAAAAGATCTTCATGACCCATATAACCACGATGGTGTGATCACTCACCTAGAGCCATACACCCTGGACTCCAAAGTCAAGCGGGCCTTAGGAAGCATCACTACGGACAAAGCTAGTGGCGGTGATGGAATTTCAGCTGAACTACTTCAAATCCTAAAAGATGATGCTGTTAAAGTGCTACACTCAATATGTCAGCAAATTTGGAAAACTCAGCAGTGGCCACAGGACTGGAAAAGGTCAGTTTTCATTCCAATCCCAAAGAAAGACAATGTCAAAGAATATTCAAACTACCACACAACTGCACTCATTTCACATACCAGCAAGATAATGCTCAAAATCCTCCAAGCTAAGCTTTAACAGTATGTGAACTAAGAAATTCCAGGTGTACAAGCTGGATTGAGAAAAAGCAAAAGAACTAGAGCTCAAACTGCCAACATCCATTGGAACATAGAAAAGCAAGAGAGTTCCAGAAAAACATCTACATCTACTTTATTGACTACACCAAAGCTTTTGACTGTGTGGACCACAACAAACTGTGGAAAATTGTTAAAGAGATGGGAATACCAGACCACCTTACCTGCCTCATGAGAAACCTGTAGGCAGGTCAAGAAGCAATAGTTAGAACCAGACATGGAACAATGAACTGTTTCCAAAGTGGGAAAGAAGTAGGTCAAGGCTGTATATTGCTGCTGTTGCTGCTGCTAAGTCGCTTCAATCGTGTCCAACTTTGTGCGACCCCAGAGACAGTAGCCCATCAGGCTCCCTGTCCCTGGGATTCTCCACGCCAAGAATACTGGAGTGGGTTGCCATTTCCATCTCCAATTCATGAAAGTGAAAAGTCAAAGTGAAGTCACTCAGTTCCGCCCGACTCTTAGTGACTCCATGGACTGCAGCCTACCAGGCTCCTCCGTCCATGGGATTTTCCAGGCAAGAGTACTGGAGTGGGTTGCCATCACTGGAGTGGGTTGCCATTGCTGTATATTGTCACCCTGCTTATTTAACTTCTATGCAGAGTACATCATGTGAAATTGCTGGGCCAGATGAAGAACAAGCTGGAATCAAGATTGCAAGAAGATATATGAATAACCTCAGATATGCAGATGACACCACCCTTATGGCAGGAGTTCAGTTCAGTCAATCAGTCGTGTCCGATTCTTTGTGACCCCATGAATCGCAGCACGCCAGGCCTCCCTGTCCATCACCAACTCCCAAAGCTTACTCAAACTCATGTCCATTGAGTCGGTGATGCGATCCAGTCATCTCATCCTCTGTTGTCCCCTTCTCCTCCTGCCCCCAATCCCTCCCAGCATCAGAGTCTTTTCCAATGAGTCAACTTTTCCCATCAAGTGGCCAAAGTACTGGAGTTTCAGCTTTAGCATCAGTCTTTCCAATGAACACCCAGGACTGATCTCCTTTAGAATGGACTGGTTGGATCTCCTTGCAGTCCAAGGGACTCTCAAGTCTTCTCCAACACCACAGTTCAAAAGCATCAATTCTTCAGGGCTCAGCTTTCTTCACAGTCCAACTCTCACNGCTTTAGCATCAGTCCTTCCAATGAACACCCAGGACTGATCTCCTTTAGAATGGACTGGTTGGATCTCCTTGCAGTCCAAGGGACTCTCAAGACTTCTCCAACACCACAGTTCAAAAGCATCAATTATTCGGCACTCAGCTGTGTCAGAGACCCTTACGAGGGGGCAGGAGGGTGGAGAAAGGTTGCATAGAGGGTGGGTCGACTTCCTGGTGCCACTGCCGCAGCCTGTAACTGAGACGCCGACTCAAAGCGGAACCAATGTGCGAGGGTCACGAACAGCGCCGGATTGGTTTTCTTGAGAAGCCTTTTCGTTGGTTCCTTTCGGGTTTCCAGTCAGCGCGCATGCGCTCCCTGCGCTCCGCCGCTCCCGCCTCAGGCTCGGTCTAGGGCTCCGGGATGTCTGCGTTGTGCGACCCTCCCGGGGCCCCAGGGCCTCCCGGGCCTGCCCCGGTCACTCACGGTCCCGCGCCGCTCAGGTAGTCAGAGCCCCTGGCATCTTTCCTTCCCACGCGGTCCCGCGCCGATCCCCAGCTTTCTCGTTAGAAACCCGGATTCTCTCGCGTCGGGGTTCTCAGAGATTCCTGGTCCGGTCTTCCCCGAACTCAGGGACTGCCTCACCAAAACTTTGGGCTCAGTGCCCGCACTCCCAAGGTCTCGGTACTGCCTCCCCGTGAAGCCCAGTGTATAGTTACCCTCGATCCTGGCCTCGCTCTTCCAAGAGTTGGGTATATCAATTCTTGGGAACCCGGGTGCCCTGTCCTTTTTAGACCCAAGCTAACCCAGGGTCCCCTGACTTCACTGGGACTCCCTGAGCACCCAGGCCCCCCAGAATCCCACAGAATACTTTCTTCTAGCCTTTCCCTCGCCCTCCAACGGAGACACTCCCCTCACCGTTGAGTGGTTTTGGTTTTTGTTTTGGAGGAACCAGGAAGGAATGGCACAGTCAGAACCTTGCCAGTCTCTAGAGGATGCTGTCTTCTTTGGCAGAAAACTCACAGAGGAAGGGAATTTTGTCTCTTCCCGTGATACTGCTTCCTGAACCTCTTAAGACTGAACCCATATGTTTTAGGGTGGGAAGGGCTGGAAGGCATTACCTTGTCTCTGCCCTGGGCACCTTGGTTCCTGGGGCATATTGAGGGTACTGGAACGGTAGTGGTTGTTGATGTGGTGGAGTCCAAGTGGTTAGGGTGCTTGCAGAATATGGAAAGAAACAAGTTTGGGGAGGAAGAGCCCTTAATGAGGGGCAAATTTGGGCTTAGAATTTTCTTTCCATTAAGGGCAAAATCCAGGGTACTTGAGTCGTATGGAGGGGGGAGTGATGTAAAGCTGAAAAGGTGTGTTTAAGGCCGATTTTATAGGAACACAAAATGTACTTCCTCAATTCAACGAATTATTATTATTTCCCATATTCCAGGGGCTCCAGTAGAAGGAGATTCAGTGTTGAAGAGCAGAGAACTGTTAACTACCCTCTTGGAGTTTAGAGTCTGATTATTTAACCTTGGTTTCCTCCTCTGTAAAATGGGATCATAATGGTACCTACCTTACTGGGTTGTTACCTGTATTGAAATAATACAGGTAAAGTAGTTAAAAGAGAACTTGATATATTCCAGGAGTTACCTAATAGTGATTCTGTTGTTATTAAAAGAAAAACAGCTTGCATTTATTAATTAGTGTAAACTAGATATGGTGCTTCCATACTTTGTGAACATTACGAGGGAGGTTCAGTTATCCCTATTTTACATAGAAAAATACTGAAGCTCACAGAGGGAATGTAACTTGTTCTACATCTTCTAACACTCACTCTGCTTCTTTTGCTTCCTTTCAGTGCTCAGGAGCTGTCCCAGGAAATCAAGGCTTTTCTGACTGGTGTAGACCCTGTTCTGGGCCACCAGCTCTCTGCTCGGGAGCACGCGCGCTGTGGCCTTCTCCTGCTCCGCTCTTTGCCACCTGCTCGGGCTGCCGTGCTTGACCACTTGCGAGGTGTCTTTGATGAGAGTGTCCGGGCCCACCTGGCTGCCCTGGATGAAAGCCCTGTGGCTGGCCCACCTCACCTCCGTACACCCCCACCTTCCCATGTCCCTGCTGGGGGTCCTGGTCTAGAGGATGTGGTGCAGGAAGTGCAGCAGGTGCTGTCTGAGTTCATCCGGGCCAACCCGAAGGCCTGGGCACCTGTAATTAGCGCATGGTCCATTGACCTCATGGGGCAGCTGAGCAGCACTTACTCGGGCCAGCACCAGCGTGTGCCCCATGCCACTGGGTCTCTCAATGAATTGCTGCAGCTGTGGATGGGCTGTCGGGCCACACGCACTTTGATGGACATCTACGTTCAGTGCCTCTCGGCTCTCATTGGCAGTTGCCCAGATGCCTGTGTAGATGCCTTGCTGGATACCTCCGTCCAGCATTCCCCACACTTCGACTGGGTTGTGGCACATATTGGCTCCTCTTTTCCCGGCACCATCATCTCTCGAGTTCTCTCGTGTGGCCTTAAGGACTTCTGCGTTCATGGTGGGGCCGGAGGTGGAGCTGGTGGCAGTGGTGGAGGCTCCTCTCAAACTCCCTCTGCAGACCCCTTCCCTGGGTCTCCTGCCATCCCTGGGGAGAAACGGGTGCCCAAGATTGCCTCAGTTGTAGGCATCCTAGGGCACCTGGCCTCCAGGCATGGAGACAGCATCCGACGGGAGCTCCTGCGAATGTTTCACGATAGTCTGGCAGGGGGCACTGGTGGCCGGAGTGGGGACCCCTCCCT
This sequence comes from Oreotragus oreotragus, assembly GCA_006410675.1. NCBI lineage: Eukaryota > Metazoa > Chordata > Mammalia > Artiodactyla > Bovidae > Oreotragus > Oreotragus oreotragus. Next base: position 138,885 of record SJYX01000583.1, on the reverse strand, counting down.
TCAGGCCACAGTTCCCTTCCTCCTGCAGCTAGCAGTCATGTCACCAGCTTTACTGGGCACAGTCTCTGGAGAACTGGTAGACTGCCTTAAACCCCCAGCCGTGCTGAGTCAGCTGCAGCAACACCTGCAGGGATTTCCCCGAGAGGAGTTGGACAACATGCTGAACCTGGCTGTGCACCTGGTGAGCCAGGCCTCTGGGGCAGGTGCCTACCGCCTGTTGCAGTTCCTGGTGGACACAGCTATGCCTGCCTCTGTCATTACCACCCAGGGCCTGGCTGTACCAGACACTGTACGTGAGGCATGTGACCGGTTGATCCAGCTGCTGCTGCTGCACCTGCAAAAACTGGTTCATCACTGGGGACCGTCTCTAGGGGAAGGGTTGTTGAGCTCACCCCCACCCCCCCGCCCTGTGCCCTTTCTAGATGCTCTCAGAAACCACGTTGGAGAGCTGTGTGGAGAGACATTACGTTTGGAACGGAAACGCTTTCTCTGGCAACACCAGCTCCTCGGCCTGCTCTCCGTCTATACCCGGCCTAGCTGTGGACCTGAGGCCTTGGGCCATCTCCTGAGCCGGGCCCGAAGCCCTGAAGAGTTGAGTCTGGCCACTCAGTTATATGCTGGGCTGGTGGTCAGTCTCTCTGGCCTCCTGCCCCTGGCCTTCCGAAGCTGCCTGGCTAGGGTACACGCAGGAACTTTGCAACCTCCCTTCACGGCCCGGTTCCTGCGCAACTTGGCACTGCTTGTGGGGTGGGAGCAGCAAGGTGGTGAGGGCCCTGCGGCCCTAGGGGCCCGGTTCGGGGAGTCCGCCTCTGCTCATCTGTCTGACCTGGCTCCTCTCTTGCTCCATCCTGAGGAGGAAGTAGCCGAAGCCGCTGCCTCCCTCCTGGCCATATGTCCCTTCCCCCCAGAAGCCCTGTCCCCTTCCCAACTCTTGGGACTGGTGAGAGCTGGAGTACATCGCTTCTTTGCTTCTTTGAGGCTGCACGGCCCCCCAGGGGTGGCTTCCGCCTCCCAGCTTCTTTTGCGCCTCTCCCAGACCTGCCCGGCGGGGCTCAAAGCTGTGCTGCAGCTGCTAGTTGAGGGAGCCTTACATCGTGGCAACACAGAACTATTTGGAGGGGAAGTGGATGGGGACAATGAGACTCTCTCCATTGTGACAGCTCCTTTGGCGTCTGCCTCCCTGTTGGACACAAACCGGCGGCACACTGCAGCTGTACCAGGTCCTGGAGGGATCTGGTCTGTGTTCCATGCTGGAGTCATCGGTCGTGGCCTTAAACCACCCAAGTTTGTGCAGTCACGCAGTCAGCAAGAAGTTACCTACAACACCCAGAGCCTCGTCAGTCTCCTGGTGCACTGCTGCAGCGCCCCTGGGGGTGCTGCATGTGTGGGCTGCTGGGGGCCTTCCACCCTGAGCCCAGAGGCAGCCAAAGCAGTGGCGGTGACTTTGGTGGAGAGTGTGTGTCCTGATGCAGCCGGCGCAGAGCTAGCCTGGCCTCCTGAGGAGCATGCCCGGGCCACTGTGGAGCGGGATCTCCGCATTGGCAGGCGCTTCCGGGAACAGCCTCTGCTCTTTGAGCTGCTAAAGTTGGTAGCAGCTGCTCCCCCAGCCCTCTGCTACTGCTCCGTGCTGCTGCGGGGGCTGCTGGCTGCCCTCTTGGGCCACTGGGAAGCCTCTCGCCACCCTGACACAACCCACTCCCCCTGGCACCTGGAGGCATCCTGCACCTTGGTGGCTGTCATGGCTGAGGGAAGCCTCCTGCCACCAGCCCTGGGGAATATGCACGAGGTATTTAGTCAACTGGCACCTTTTGAAGTGCGTCTGCTGCTGCTCAGTGTCTGGGGCTTTCTCCGGGAGCATGGGCCCTTGCCCCAGAAGTTCATCTTCCAGTCGGAGCGTGGTCGCTTCATCCGGGACTTCTCTAGGGAGGGTGGGGGTGAAGGTGGACCCCATCTGGCTGTGCTGCACAGTGTCCTCCACCGCAACATTGACCGCCTGGGCCTCTTCTCTGGCCGCTTCCAGGCACCTTTACCGTCCACTCTCCGGCAGGGCACATAGCCTTTCCATGCTCCAGAAGCCGAGGGAGATTGAGCCATGAGAGAGGGGGCCAAGGTACTGCAGAAAAGTGGGAGGTTTCTCTTCTAAGACCTTGGCTTAAAAGAGCGCTGTCACTTTCTTCCTTCCCACCCTTTTTTCTAAATAAAATTTGCCGAGTTGAGAAAAACAGGGTTCAGTGCTTCTGTCTGATGTTTAGGACCAGCTAAGTCGGACAGCGCCTGGCTCAACAGTCCCGCCCCCTCCCTCAAGCTCCGCCCTGGTACCGCCCCCATGTGTATTTGGCCTAAGTCCTCCGCCAATGGGACAAACGCCCGGCCTCTGTGCGGTCGGGCCAATCAGGAGGCCGGAAGGGGCGGGCACTAAGATACGTGGCTCAACGCGCGCTGGGGGAGGGGAAGCTCCGGGTCAAGGAGCAAACCCGGCACAAGATGGCGGCGGTAGCGGCAGTGGAGGCGCGTAGGAGGCGGTGAGGAGCTCGGATCCCGGGGGCGCGCACGGGACGTCCCCAGGCCCCTAAATCCCGTATCTCTCCTTTCTGTATGTTCTCCTGAGACTCCGCCACCCCCGGCCTCGTGAGGACTCTTTGTTTCTCTGGAGCCGGCCTCAGGTTTCCCCAGCTTCCTCGCATTAGATCCGCGCGGCGTTGGGGGGCCCTTATTTCTGGGGCTCCGGACCGGTGGCTTTAGAAGGCCGCAGCCGTGCGTTCTTCTTGGTCTGGGTCGCTCTCAGCCGCCGCCCTCCCTGGCGGATTGCGGCGGTTAACGCTGCCACCTCTTTCCTGCAATGCGCGGGGCCGTCGGGGCGGGGGACGAGACGCGGCCAGGCCTCCGGGAATGCAGCCTGCTGCCCTGCGGCCCCGAGCCGGGCTGGAAGCACCGTAGCCGGCAGTCTTGCTTTCCACTGCCCTTGCCCTTCTCTCGAGAGGCCCGGACCCTGCCCTGCCCTGGTCTTCACGTGGACACCATTCCTGGCTTGTTCGGTGTTCACGGTCGTTGGGCACGGCTGGGGCAGGATCTCGTAAGTTCACAGTCGACCTGGATGATGTTGCTCAAACACAACAATGATTTGGTCTGCGTTCTCTAGTTAATATTACGGAGAAAACGGCTTGAAACAGTCAATCAGCGCCACAAAGTATTTACCAGGATCTAACGGATGTATTAAGGTGGGGAGAGGCGTGTACTGTTGGCAGCAGTGGAAAAGCATGGATCGTAAATTCTATTCTGGAAACCTGCGATCTGAAACAATAAACGGGTGCACCTTTCCCTGCGAATACATTCCTAACCTTGGCTTGTGACCACCTCTTGCTCAGGCGTTCGAGGCCTTCCGGAGTTCTTGCGGCCTTCCAACAGATTACATCTGAAAAATCTTCAGAAACCCTATCCACATTGGCATCTCTCCAACCCATTTTATAGATATTGCAAATAAGACTCCAGAAAGTATTTAACTCATGTACTTCTGCTTACTTCTGCTTTGGGCTGGTATAGACATGGGGTCAGTGGCTCAGAGTGTCTGCTCCAGTTACTCCTGCTTGTGGGGTGCGGGGGTGCACATGCCTTGCTTTTGAGTTATCTGGGAGCATTTCTTCTGCTTGTTTTGCTGCTCCTTGTTCCTGCTTGGCCTATTAAACCACAAAGCCTGGTGTTTCCCTCACCTTTCTGTCTGGCCTGGTATGCCCTGCCCTTTCTTCTGGAACTGGAGGGCTTACTCTGTTCCATAATCTCCTTTCTGGTGAATTTCTTTAGCTTTGCAGCTGACACCGAGGCTAATGGTAGATATCGTGTGTTTAGTAGGCCCTACTCTCTCGCTACCCTGTTAGCAAGTAGCAGGGTTTGAGTGGTGAGAAGTCTGTGCTTTGTTTTTCCCTCTCCTATATGGAACACTTTCTCAAAGTGTGCTCCTAGATCAGTCACTGGGAAAAATGCAGATTCCCTGGGATCTGGGAATTTTCATTTAACAGTCACTGCTCATAATTCTTAACTGACACTAAAGTTGGAGAATGCCTGTTTAGGATGTACTCAGAATGGAGAATATATCCTTAACAAACTAACTTGCTTAAATACGCCTGTTAGTCCCTTGTCTGTCCTTTGATGGCACGTTGGGGAAGTGGCAGGTTTGTAGTAACCTTAGGCTGATTGTCCTCAGTGAAATGGCCCTGCTGGTGGTTGGGGCTGTGTTGAACAGCATGCCGTACCTGAGCCCCCGAGTCACACAGAGTTCATTCCCACTGACACCTCATTCTGTCTGTTCAGTCTTGGATGTGTTATTGAATCTTTTATGTCTCTTCTATGTACCCATCTGAGATAAATTCCAATCCTACATTCACCAATAAAACAAAGGGGAAAGAGTTAGTGCATAAAAAAGTTGGTTCTGAACACTGGTTGCCCATTAGGACTGTTTTGTTATTGTTTAGTCGCTATGTCGTGCCCAGCTCTTTCGTGACCCCATGGACTGTAGCCTGCCAGGCTCCTCTGTCTATGAGATTTCCCAGGCAGGAATACAGGAGTGGGTCACCATTTCCTTCTCCAGGGGATCTTCCCCACCCAAGGATGGAACCCACATATCCTGCATTGCAGGCAGATTCTTTACCACTGAGCTGCCCCAGAAACCTTAGAATTATTTAGGGGAGTTTAAAATCTGATGCCCAGGTCCCACTTCAGGCCAGTTAGATCAGAACTTTGGGGTGAGACCTGGGCATTGACACTGTTGAAAACTACAGATAGAGTTAAAAACTATATAATGCAGTTAGCCAGGCTCCTAGATGTGTATTAGGACTCCGTACAAGTTGAAAGTGAAAGTCACTCAGTTATATCCGATTCTTTGTGACCCCATGGACTATATAGTCCATAGAATTCTCCAGGCCAGGATACTGGAGTGGGTAGGTAGCCTTTCCCTTCTCCAGGGGGTCTTACCAATCCACGGATTGAACCCAGGTCTCCCGCATTGCAGGCAGATTCTTTACCAGCTGAACTACAAGGGAAGCCCAGTACAGGTTAGCTCTTGTTATTCTTTTCAAGCTCAGGTGATGGTAGGGGTGACTTATGTCAAAGATAAAGGAGTGGAGGTCCGAGGAGCAGGATGGTTATCGAGTTAGGGATGTTAGGACTCCAGGAGGTGTGGCCAGCAGGCTAGCTGAGTGTACATCTTTAACTTTTGCACTGTCACTGCCCCCAGCATCTTGCCCATGGAAAGGCATGGCTTAGCTTTGTTTCTCTGTTCTACACGTACGACACCACCGCCTCCCCTGGGACTGGCTGTTACTGTGCCTTTCCTCTGAGAGGCTGATGTAACGTGAGTCAATACCTGGCCTCTGAAGGCCAAGGATCCTTTGTCCACTTCCTCTGCCTTTTGAAGGAAAGGTGTGAGTGAGCCAACTCCTCAGGCCTTACACTTAACCCTGGGTCCAGTTTGCCTTCTTTTTCTGTTTAGTGGGAGTCTTAGCCTGCTCCCCTTTTAGGGTTGTGGGGGGGGAAGGCCTTCAGCTCTGAAGTGGGCCCTTTCTGACCCTGCTCTGATTATTCCCTCGTTCTTTTCCTTCTAGGTCTTGGACCGCTTTGGTACTGGCCTGTTTAGGGGTCTGTCTGGGAATTACCTTTGCTGTGGATAGAAGCAACTTTAAGACCTGTGAAGAGAGTTCCTTCTGCAAGTATGATATTTCTGGGAGACTGGAATGGAAAGTAGGGTAATATGGGAGGTGTCTTGCAGGTGAGGTAGCCCACGTGGGTCACTGCAGCTGATAGAAGGACTTAGGGGCCTTGGGGAGCCCTACCCCCTTCTCAATTGTTTCACTTGACAGGAGGCAGCGAAGCATACGGCCAGGCCATTCCCCCTACCGAGCCTTACTGGACTCTCTGCAGCTTGGTCCTGATGCGCTCACAGTCCATCTGCTCAACGAAGTCACCAAGGTCAGGGGAGAAAAGGAAGAGTCAGGTGGGGGTGGAGAAATGGCCGGGGGGACTCTGAAGTGGGCCCTTTCTGACCCTGCTCTGATTATTCCCTCGTTCTTTTCCTTCTAGGTCTTGGACCGCTTTGGTACTGGCCTGTTTAGGGGTCTGTCTGGGAATTACCTTTGCTGTGGATAGAAGCAACTTTAAGACCTGTGAAGAGAGTTCCTTCTGCAAGTATGATATTTCTGGGAGACTGGAATGGAAAGTAGGGTAATATGGGAGGTGTCTTGCAGGTGAGGTAGCCCACGTGGGTCACTGCAGCTGATAGAAGGACTTAGGGGCCTTGGGGAGCCCTACCCCCTTCTCAATTGTTTCACTTGACAGGAGGCAGCGAAGCATACGGCCAGGCCATTCCCCCTACCGAGCCTTACTGGACTCTCTGCAGCTTGGTCCTGATGCGCTCACAGTCCATCTGCTCAACGAAGTCACCAAGGTCAGGGGAGAAAAGGAAGAGTCAGGTGGGGGTGGAGAAATGGCCGGGGGGACTGGGGAAGGGGAAGCCTATGGCCCACATCCCGTGCCATCTAACCATGGACTTTTACTTTGTGAGGAATTCAGGTCTCATCCCTTAGACAAAGGGCTAGAAGGAGGAGATCCCCTCAGAAGAGAAGTGGGTTCAGAGGGCATTCCTCGGTGTAGCTCTTTCCTTTCTCCACTCCCTGACCTCTGCCCCCACAGGTGGTGCTGGTGCTGGAGCTCCAAGGACTTCAGAAGAACATGACTCGCATCAGGATCGATGAACTCGAGCCCCGGCGGCCCCGATACCGTGTGCCGGATGTGCTGGTGGCCGATCCCCCCACAGCTGGGTAAGTTTCCCTGAGGAACATAGCCACCTCCATGGCCCTTTCCTCCTTCCTAGGGAACCTTTACTTGGCGGCTGGCTTTCTTTTCCACATTGGGATAATAGATGAATAGCGCCTTACTGCTCTCCTCACCTTCCTCCAGCTCTTCCTTTGTTTCAGCTGTTTTCTTTGTTGATTGATTGGCTGAGCCATGTGGCTTGTGGGATCTTAGTTCCCCCACCAGGAACTGAATCTGCACCCTCAGCAGTGAAAGCAGAATCTTAACTGCTGGACCTCCAGGGAACTCCCTTGCTTGGTTTCTCTTTCACCCTTTATCTTTGTGTGTTCAGCAGACAAATACAGCTTTCTCAATAAGAGGATGTCAGCAAGGTCATGGAACTTGCCTTCCAGGAATCCAGTGTCTCTGTGATTGGTCCCTCCCTTCCCTTCCTGTCCTGTCCCACTGTCTTGTCTTGTCTGTTTCTTCTCTTTCCTTTTCTGTTGTCTTTTTTCTTTGTTCCCTCCCTTCCTCCCTCCTCTCTTTCTCCCCAGATATTCAGGATCGGATTATTCAAGTACTCGGGCCATGACACAGTCATTATTCCATGCATGGCTCTCTGTTAAGTATTTAACTAGAAAATGACATGATAAACCCTTCACCCAACCCAAACACGTACAGCTTACTACCCCGTACCCCTGACTCCTTCAGAGGTGACTGTTACTCAAAAGTTTATTACTGCCTTGGTTTTTTTCTCACAGTTATGTTGTGTGTATATGTGTATAAACACACATATACATATACATACACATGTGCACGTGCCTAAGCAATAAATTATGTGACTTTGTTTGTGAGCTTTTGTTTGTCTTGAGCTTTATAGGGGAAGTGTTAGTAAGTGAGGTCTCCTGGGATTTCCTTTGTTTCACTTACATATTTAACTCTGTTGCGTGTAGCTTTAGAAAGTCATCTTCACTGCTGCATGATACTGTGTTATATGAGTATTTCCCAACTTAACTTCTCCGTTTCTGTGTTGACGGGCGTTTTGGGTTCTTTCCAGCGCTGTACTCTTCACAGTCTTGGCTTGTACGCTCTTGTCCGTCTCTCCTGTCTGCCTGTGCAGGAGTTTCTCTGTGACGTATAGCTAAGAGAAGAACTCAGAGTGTAGAATATGGAAACAGTCAGCTTTCCAAGATAAAGCCAGAGCGGCTTGCCAGTGTGCACTTCCCCCAGCAGTATATGAGACTTAGGAACTGCATCTTCTCCAGCCCTTGGTACCCTCGGACTTAGTTTTTGTCGGTGGGAGGACTGTAGGGTGATACCATGTGATGGGCTTGGCTTGCTTGTCTTAGCCGGTTTATTAGTGATACGTTGAGCATGTCCTCATCTTTGTATGTTTATCTGTCATTCTGGTTTACTCTTCTGTGAATTGGAGGCTTACGGCTCTGCTCATTTTCCTTTCATGTGGTTTGTCTTCGCTGATTTGTAGAAATTCATTAGTCTTGATACCAGTTCTTTATTATGCACATGTTTTTCAGCTGTATTGTAGCTTATCTTTTCACTTTTCTAAAATTATAGGGTAATTTTAGATTTATAGGAAAGTTTCAAGAATATTATGAGACTTCCTCTATACCTTGAATTTATATTTGTCATGCCTAATGAATAGATCATTATTGTTAACTAAAGTTCTTAAAAAGTATTTTTTTAACTTTGTTTTCATTTTTTTTAGTTGAAGTGTAGTTGATGTACAATATTATGTAAGTTACCGGTGTATGATATAGTGATTCACAGTTTTTAAAGCTCTTACTCCATTTATAGTTACTATAAAATATTGATTATATTCTCTGAGTTGTACAATATATCCTTGTAGCTTAAAGTCCTTGTATCCTTGTAGCTTTATTGTTTCCTTAGTTTTTAACCTAATCTCTTTTTTCTGCCCGAGAGTCCCATTTAGGATTCTGTTTTATATTTAGTTGTTAAGTCTGCTTAGACTCCTCTAGATTGGGACTGTTTCTCAGACTTTTTTCTTGCTTTTGACTACCCTTAAGGTATCTATCAATAAACCAAAATTCTGAAGTTTATGTTGTCAGGTATATTAGTCTGGTGTTCACAGTTTCTGAGTTGGGTTTAAATAATCTGTACCTCAGAGTCAGAAAAACACTTCTTTGTATTTTCTTCTAAAGGTTTTACTTGAAAATTTTAAGTCATAATCTGTCTGGAGTTGTTGTATCTGAAATGAGATAGGGTTGTGATACCATTTGTTTCCTCTACAGAAAATGTGTTTTTCCTATTATTGTTAACGTTTTTCCGCCTGACCTCAGTGAACTGCCACGATGTCTGTTACAGTTCAGAGTTCTGAGTATGCCTGGGTCTGTTTCCAGGCTCTTTACTTGGTTCCTTTGGTCGAACTTGTCTGCCCCGTACTGTTCACCACACTTCCTATATAGCTCTTAGCACGCGCCCCTCTTCTCAGTGTCATGACCACTCTTGACACCCTACACGTCCTTAGATCCTTTTTGATCTCTTTCCTAGGCTGTCTATCTCTGGCCAGGATGACAACAGTGTGGAGCTCACCGTCGCTGAGGGACCCTATAAAATCATCTTGACGGCACGGCCATTCCGCCTTGACCTGCTGGAGGACCGCAGCCTTCTGCTCAGTGTCAATGCCCGAGGACTCTTAAACTTAGAGCACCAGAGGACGCCCAGGGTCTCGTGAGTACAGGGGTCAAGCACTGACGGAGACCTAGTGTGAAAGAAGCTAGAGGTGTTGCGGGTCTGGCACTGGGGCCCTGGGAGGAGACGGTGGCAGTGCGGCCAGGTGGGGTGGGGGCTGGGAGAGACTGACCGGTCGGGGAAGGACGAGACCTGGCTCAACGTTTTCTCCATCTCCTGCGCAGACCGGGAGGCAGCCATGTTGCCCGTTGTCTGTACCCTGGGCACCTCCTCGGGGAGGCCTGCCTAGGTCTGCCTTTCCCTCCCCCCTCTCACACCATCACATTTCCCAGATGTATTCTCTTCCTTTTTTTGGTTTGGTTTTGTTTTTTGGCTTTGGTTTTTTGTTCCTTCCCCTGCCCCATCTCTGGAAGTTTGTCGACTGAAACTCACTTTTATGTTTCTGTTTCTGTGTTGGTTTTGTGCCTCCTTCTCCCCTTCCCTTCCCATCTCCTCCTGCCCCAGTTTCTCGGATAAAGTTAGTCTCGCGCTCGGTAGCATTTGGGATAGGATCAAGAACATTTTCTCTAGGTAAATCCATGGCCACTGGCACTGTATCTGTTCTCTGCCCTTACCCGCCCTTCACTCTGGCCCCCAAGGAAGGTGCCCCAGACCTTTCCATGCCCTGCCCTTCATTCGCCCATTTACCCCAGTTATATGGTCGCTGGTTCCTGTCCCCCATTCCCCTAGCTGGGAGCCCCCTGGGAGAAGGAAGATGAAGTGTTGAACGTCCTTGAGGAGTGTAGGGAGCTTCTTGCTTTGCCAGAGGGTGGAGAGATGCTGCCTGTTGCTGGGGTTCCTGGCTCTCAGCTGGCATGCACTGAGGCCCTGGGCAGAGCTGCTTGCCAGCTGCCCTTGAAAGCATTCTTTGGCACAATCTCTTGTGTTAAGTCCCTGCATATAAGCCTGACTGTGGGTAGAGGCTTGACCATGGTTATGGCTCACTTGCCTTTGCAAAACCCTGTGTCAGACCAATGGCTCACTTGCCTTTGCAAAACCCTGTGTCAGACCAAGAGGCTGAGGCCCAGTGAGGGAAGGTGGGGCCAGGGTCTCTTGGTAGAGGCAGCAGGGCCAGGACTGGCGTTCCAAACCCACGCCCTTGAGCCTGCCTGCCTGTCTCTTCTGGAACGCCGGCAGAGGCTGGTGGTTGGGCCTGTGTTTGGAAGGCACCTCCAGGTAGCATTTACTTCTCATTTCCCTTTCTCATGTCTCTCCCCATCCTCTGCACACTTATCTGCTCACTGGGGTCCCTCTCCAAGCTTTAACATTCAGTCCCTTCCTCCAATGCCTTCGTTCCTTTGGACCCTTGGCTCTCTATTCCCTCACCCCTCCTTCCACTAGCCCCTCGTCCCCGCCCCCTCTGGATTGGAGCAGACAGCTCTCCTACCTTCCAGGCAAGGATCAAAAGAACCAGCTGAGGGCGATGAGGCCCAGCCTGAGGAAACACCTGGGGATGACGACAAGGCAAGTCAGTGAGGGTGGGTAGTTGGAGCACAGGGCTGGCTGGGAGGTCGGAGAGGAAAGGCCCACAAGAAATTTGAGCTTAGTCTTGCCATTAGGGATGGGATTTAGAAAACAGGGAAGGAAAGAGAGAGAACTGGTGTGTGATTGGGCAGTGGTCCATTTTCCTCCTTCCAGCCAGATGAGACCCAGGGGAAGCCAGAGCATGATGAGCCGGGAGCCTGGGAAGAGACGTTCAAAACTCACTCTGACAGCAAGCCTTACGGTAGGGCCTGGGAGAGCCTTGGGCAGGGGCGCAGGGAGTCCTTGCCCGGCAGCAGCTCCGGAGCTTATCTTTTGTTTCTCTTCCAGGCCCCATGTCTGTGAGTTTGGACTTCTCTCTGCCAGGCATGGAGCATGTGTATGGGATCCCCGAGCATGCAGACAACCTCAGGCTGAAAGTCACCGAGTGAGTCCCGCAGTGACATCAAGGTCGGGGGAGGGAACGGGTTAGAAGTCAGGGCTGTGGGGAATGTGCATACAGATTGGATACTCCAGATGAGCCTGGATCACTTCCCATGCCCAGGGCGCCTTTGGCGGCCAGATTTTCTGCTTGGAGAAAGGGCAGAGGGGCCAGTGTTTATCTTTCGTCTTTGTCTACGGGCTGGGGGCTGTGTGCGCCACGGTCAAGGACTGGTCTGTCTGTCTGCCTGCAGGGGTGGGGAGCCGTATCGCCTCTACAATTTAGACGTGTTCCAGTATGAGCTGTACAACCGCATGGCCCTGTACGGGTCTGTGCCCGTGCTCCTGGCACACAACCCCCTTCGGGACCTAGGCATCTTCTGGCTCAATGCTGCAGAGACCTGGGTTGACATATCCTCCAACACTGCCGGGAAGGTGAGAACACAGGCGTGGGGAGGGATCAGTGGGCCTTGAGCCAGATGTACGTGCTGGCCTATTTGCTTTGAAGAGGCTGGTAGGATGGCCTGTCTGGATACCTGTTGGGGATTGGGTGAGAGACGGGTCTTGGCCTCGTGAGCAGCATATGAGTTCCCCAGTCACTCCCAGAAGACACACACCCATGGGGAAGGTGTTTCCTTTCTTTCATTTATCATCAATATGTTTATTATTGAGTTTGCAATAAGAGCTAGACCCTTTTATCCATGTGGGGAATATACTGTATGTTGAGTTAGGAAAGGAAGAGAACAGAAGTTGAATAGGTAAGAAGTCTAGATGAGCTCAGTGGTAAATGCTGCGAAAGAACAGCGGTTGTGAGGGGGCTGAGGGAAGCCTCACTGAGGAGGTGACGTTTAACCCCCGCCTGAAGTGGCTCAAGGAGCCTGCTGTGAGAGCGCTCTCAGGAGAACACTGGCTTGGGAAGCAGGACAGTGGGGTCAGACCTCTCTCTGGTCCTCCCTGCAGACCCTGTTTGGGAAGATGCTGGACTACCTGCAGGGCTCTGGGGAGACTCCACAGACGGACGTTCGCTGGATGTCTGAGAGTGGCATCATTGACGTCTTCCTGATGCTCGGGCCCTCTGTCTTCGATGTCTTCCGGCAGTACGCTAGTCTCACAGGTATGTGGCCCCTGCTGTGTGCAGCCTGCTCTCCTGATCCTTGTCTCCCTGAGACGGGTGACTGTGCGTTTTCAGTGGTCCTGTGCCTCGGCCTGTTCTCTGGCCCGGTCCTCTTGTATCTTCCTGAATTTCCGGGTAGCTCCATTGGCTCCAGGTTGAGCCTGACCCCGCTGTGACCCCATCCCCCCCACCCCGAACCTGCAGGGACCCAGGCATTGCCCCCGCTCTTCTCCCTCGGCTACCACCAGAGCCGCTGGAACTATCGGGATGAGGCTGATGTTCTGGAAGTGGATCAGGGCTTCGATGATCACAACCTGCCTTGCGATGTCATCTGGCTGGACATTGAGCATGCCGACGGCAAGCGGTATTTCACCTGGGACCCCAGCCGTTTCCCTCAGCCCCGCAACATGCTTGAGCATTTGGCCTCCAAGAGGCGGAAGGTAAGAGGGCTGCAGCCGTGGTTGGTTCTCAGGCACGATATCCCCGAAGCGCTCTGACCACCCGTGGTCCTTGCCCACAGCTGGTGGCCATCGTGGATCCCCACATCAAGGTGGACTCTGGCTACCGTGTACACGAAGAGCTGCAGAACCTGGGTCTGTACGTTAAAACCCGGGACGGCTCTGACTACGAAGGCTGGTGCTGGCCGGGTAGGTGGGCTCAGAGATGAGGGGGACGATTGGGAGACCAGGGAGCTTGCGTGGAGGCCGGTTTGCCCTTCATGGGTTGAAAGCCATCCTTGACTTTTAGGCGCAGCTGGTTACCCTGATTTCACCAATCCCAAGATGAGGGCCTGGTGGGCTAACATGTTTCACTTTGACAATTACGAGGTACGGCAGCCTGTCTTTCCCACGCCACTTCTTGGAGTCAGTCTCTGCCTGCCAACCCTGCTGTGGTTGGTTGCCTGTAAGATATCAGGGCCCTGGATGATCCTGGGAGGACCCAGAGAGGTGCATCGTTCTGGACTCCCAGGAGCTCTGAGCTCTCACACTGTTTGTCTTCTTCCTCCCCTCTGTCCTCTGTTCCCATTTTCTGCCTTGTGTTCTCAGGGCTCAGCTCCCAACCTCTATGTCTGGAATGACATGAACGAACCTTCTGTGTTCAACGGTCCTGAGGTCACGATGCTCAAGGATGCCCAGCACTATGGGGGCTGGGAGCACCGAGACGTGCATAACATCTATGGCCTCTACGTGGTAAGGGACTGTGGAGAGACCGAGGCCCAGGAACTGACGCTGACGCCAGCTGGTTTTGCCCCTTACCACCACTCTTTCTTGTTCCCATGCAGCACATGGCGACCGCGGAGGGCCTGGTGCTGCGCTCCAGGGGCATCGAACGCCCTTTTGTCCTGAGTAGGGCTTTCTTCGCTGGCTCCCAGCGCTTCGGTAAGATTTGGAGGAGAGATTTGGCAGAGGGACCTGGGTCTGGTTCTAAGGGAGATCTGTCCATGCGGCCATCCTTAGAGTGGTGCGCTTCCTTCCAGCTGTGCATTTAAAGGGAGGCAGGGCATGGGGTGGCCAGTCCCTGTTTGAGTGCTCTGGTGAACTCCGCCACTTTCAGCAGGACCCTGGGGCCCCCAGAGCAGGTGTGACAGGTCAGAGAGGTCAGCTGTCTTAAAGGCCGAGCCCTTCACCGTACGTAAACTCCCTCCCTCTTCTCTTCCTCAGGAGCCGTGTGGACAGGGGACAATGCTGCTGAATGGGACCACATGAAAATCTCGATTCCTATGTGTCTCAGCTTGGGGCTGGTGGGACTTTCCTTCTGTGGAGGTGAGAGGAGGAGGAATTTGGGGCCTTGGTTTGGTGGGAGAGGGACAAGGTAGAGGGCACAGATGCACCCTAGGCTTGAGCAGGGAACCGATAGTCCAGGCCGGGGCCTTGGGGGGCTTCTTCGCCCTCCTTCACCCTCTTTCCAACTTGCTTTCTCCCTCCCCTCTCCAGCGGATGTGGGCGGCTTCTTCAAAAACCCAGAGCCAGAGCTGCTTGTGCGCTGGTACCAGATGGGTGCCTACCAGCCATTCTTCCGGGCTCATGCCCACCTGGACACTGGTCGGCGAGAACCGTGGCTGTTGCCGTCTCGGTACCGTGACGTGATTCGAGACGCCCTGGGCCAGCGATACTCCTTACTGCCTTTCTGGTACACCCTCTTCCATCAGTCCCATCGCGAGGGGATCCCGGTCATGAGGTAAGGCGTTCACTTGGCTCTGCAGAGAGTGGGCTGAGGTGGCTGGGAGACAGTGGGGAACGGGGCTCCGTCTCTGGGCTCTTTTCTTCGTTGGCCGGGGGCTTGTAAAGGAGGGAAATCTGATCGCAAAGGGAAGAGTGAGAGGAGACCAGTGGGGGTGAATAACAGTAAGCGTCCCTGAGTGCTTATGACACGCCAGGCATCGTCCATCTCGACCCGCATCTCGACCCGCAGAGCCTGAGACAAGCTAGACAAGTGTCCCCCCTTGTGAGGAAGAGAGGTGTGTAGACAAATACGTAAATATGAAAATTGCCAACACTGGCAAGCTGTTTGTGAAAAGTAGAACACGGTAATGGAATTAAGTTCCACAAACAGGCCATCTAAAGATGAGGCCTGTCTGATGAGTAAGACAGCCACTTGTGATCCAAGAATGTTCCAAGCAGGAGAGATTGCAAGTACATATATATGAAATGGAAACCAATTTGGTGTGTTCTAGCAGTAGGGAAAAAAAACAGTGTGTCTCAAGGGTAACGAACCAGGGGGAGAGGTAGTTGAGGTGAAATGGAAAATACGACCTGATCCTGGAGGGCCTTTTAGGCCAGGATAAGAAAGTGGCCACTGGAAGGTCGCTCTGCAGAACATTTTCCAGAAGGAGCCAGGGAGGAGGCAGCAGGGAGGTGGGTTGGGAAACGAGATGTCTCGTCCAAGGTTAGGCTGCATAGCTGAAGCCTTGCTGGCTGCCAGATCCGGGTCTTTACCCCTGTGCTCTTCTTATTGCCAGTTCCTGGGGTAGCATCTTTGACTTCCACCAAAACAGCAGGTGTCTTCCTTTCTTGTCTTGCTTCCTTCCTAGGCCCCTGTGGGTGCATTATCCTAAGGATGTGACCACTTTCAGTATAGATGATCAGTTCCTGCTTGGTGAGAAACGAGGACAGTTAGTGGTGGGTTGGGGTAGGGATGAGAAGAAGCAAGCACTGTGGGGGATATGTCCGTGGATGTGCAGGAAGGGAGGAGGGTCAGAGGCCGCTGGTGCAAGGGGGCAGGTGCTTTAGGGCTCCCTCTTTGGGAACTGATCCCCCCAATTCAGAGTGGGTTCTGCTGTGTTTTAGGGGATGCATTGCTGGTTCACCCTGTATCAGACTCCGAGGCTCATGGTGTGCAGGTCTATCTGCCTGGCCAAGGGGAGGTGAGTTAAGGAGGGGCATGGTGGGGAAAGAAGGTGGAGGTCAGAGAGAGTGAAGAGAGTGGGGTCCTCTGTGCAGCGAGTGACCGAGGCTATCTTCTGCACCCACAGGTGTGGTATGACGTTCAGAGCTATCAGAAGTATCATGGTCCGCAGACCCTGTACCTGCCTGTAACTCTAAGCAGTGTGAGTATGCTTGGCCCAGCTGCGGCTCCATGTGCCTCTAGGTTTCCGAGGGGGAAAGAGTGTATGTTGGAGTCCGGTTCCTAAGAGGGCACAGACTTGCAAGCGGTCCAGCACCGCCGCTTCACCCCAGCACTGGTCTTGCCCTAGATCCCCGTGTTCCAGCGTGGGGGGACCATCGTGCCCCGGTGGACGCGAGTGCGGCGTTCCTCAGACTGCATGCAGAGCGACCCCCTCACTCTTTTCGTCGCACTCAGCCTCCAGGTGAGCACATGGGCGGGGAGCCACCGCCTCCATCTGTCCACCCTCCTGGGAGGCGGTCCCCCCGGGCAGGCGCGCCTCCCTCCCTCTGGGGCTCAGCTCTCACCTGGCCCACTTCCTGCTCAGGGTACGGCCCACGGAGAGCTCTTCCTAGACGACGGGCACACGTTCAACTACCAGACTCGCCATGCGTTCCTGCTGCGTCGCTTCTCGTTCTCTGGCAACGCCCTGGTCTCCAGGTGAGGAGGAAGAGCTTTCTTCCTTGGCAGCCCTTGCAGGAGGAGGAGGCTGGGCCCTGGGTGCACACAGCTCATTCCGCTCTCCTGTCGTGACCTTGCTCTGCTCTCCCCCGTTCTGCTCTTATAATTGTTTTCCTGCTGGGTGTCCATTTTTGCTTCCTCCAGCTCTGCAGACCCCAGAGGCCACTTTGAGACACCAATCTGGATTGAGCGGGTGGTCATAATAGGGGCCGGAAAGCCAGCAACCGTGGTACTCCAGACAAAAGGTGAGTGATCTGGCCTCCGGGTTGGGGACCCACACCTACGGGAAAGTAATTGCTGTTGATCCTGGCACTCTTTCTTCCTCCTCCATCAGGATCTCCTGAAAGCCACCTGTCCTTCCAGCATGACCCTGAGACCTCAGTGTTGATCCTGCGCAAGCCTGGCGTCAACGTGGCATCTGACTGGACTATTCACCTGCGATAACTGAAGGGATGTTGGGGTGGGGTGTGAGGGTCGTAATAGTTCTTCTTTCTGCCCTGGAGTTTGACCTTCCCCAGGCTTCACCTTTCTGATCTCAAGATCCAGGTTCTGCCAGCATCTGGGCAGGATGAGAGGGCTGTCCCTGGGCTCTGAATTTCTTTTGTGATCTCCCGACCTCTCCCACCCCATTGACACTAAATCTCCCTTCATCTCCAAATATCCTCTTGCTCTAACTGAAGCACGTTCACCTGTGAAGACCTGGGGATCACAGGGCTCTTGCTGCCCTTCGCTTTCTTTTGGGAGCCCTCAGTCTCCTCCACACCCTCTGCATTTGTTTCCTTTGCGTGTTGATGCCATTTCTTGGAAGAAGATGACGGCAGCTTTTGGCCTCCTCTTCTCCGCCCCCTTCCTTCCCCACCAAACTGCTCCTTCCTCTTTTTATTTCTTCCTCCTGGTTCTTCTCTGTTGTCAGCCCTCCCCTGATACACTGGGACCACCCCTTACCCTGAGAAGGGATGAATGGATCAAAGGAGTGAGGTTGCTGGAAATCATTCATTCTCTTCCCTGGCATCCCAACCTTTCCTCTCCCCGCTTCTCTCTAGAGCTGCTGCGGTTCTGACAGGGGTGTTCTACCTCCCCTGTCCCTTGGGGGAAAGAAGTTTACACTCCTCAAGATGGGGGTGGGCAAGACTTCTTTTGCCTCCTAAAACTTTGTCCCCTTGAGGGGCATTCAAGATGGAGAAATCAGTTGTGGTTTCGTGGAATCACGGTCACCTGTATTTATTGCTGGGAGGAGGCTGAGGGTGGGGGACATGATCATGTGTGCCCAGGGCTGGCCCAAGGCCCTGGGTAGCGGGTGGGGGAGAACTCACGGGACAAGCGGGGGGGATATTTGTGGGAATTTTTTTTTACTTCCTTTTGGCCCCCAGCTGTGACAGGTTTTGATAAAAGGAGAAACAATAAAGAGAGAAACCATTAATTACTGTTGGTGTCTGGATTCTAGTTCTGGCCTGAACCACAGACCCTTAAAAGCCCAAGGACCTGACATTTTCAGCCTGTGCCTCGGTTGAGCAGAATGAGTGAGTGCAAGCCTTTGTCAGCTTACTTGATGGCCAGTGTATCATGAAGGAACCCAGCAAGATCGTCAGACTTCAGTGGGCCTAGTTCATAGTGGTGACTAGTGCTAATGGGGTCCCTCTAGAAATAACTATGTTAGATGTTCTCACACGTAAGACTGCTTTTCTTTTTTTAATTGTTGGCCGTGCTAGGTCTTCGCTGCTGCGTGGACTTTGGTTGTGGAGACTGGGGGCTACTCTTCATTGCAGTGCACGGGCTTCTCGTGGCTTCTCGTTGCAGAGCGTGGGCTGTAGGGCGCTCGAACTTTAGTAGTTGTCGCTCGTGGCCTCAACAGCTGCAGTTACCAGGCTCTAGAGCACAGACTCAATGGTTGTAGAGCACAGGGGCTTAGTTGCTCCTCAGCATATGGGATCTTCCCAGACCAGGGTTTGAACCTGTGTCTCCTGCATTGGCAGGCAGATTTTTTACCACTGAGCCACCAGGGAAGTCCAAGACTGCTTTTCTTTAGCAGTATTTAAAAATTTGCATTTGTATCAGTGACAGGAGATGGTTTCCTCCATTTTGCAGATTGGCCACAGTCTTAGAGGTTATTTTAACAAAAAACTAGGTTGGTTGGTTTGGGAAAATTACTGCTTAGGATGGTTTATGCCGGTGAGGAGGTGGGGGTGTGTTCAGGAAATTCCTCAGCTCAAGAGATATTTCCAGTTAATTTCCTGGGAAATAGCTCATCGCCTTGGCATCCCACCCCCAACCCTATTGTCAGACGTTTATGAAGTGTGGGTCAGAGGAAAGAGTACAGGATCCTGGAGTCAGGTACGTAGAAGGCACATAGAAAATTGCACAGTGGGGATTACATTATTTGGGGCAATCTTAGTTACTTATCTGTAAGATGGGGACAATAATCTATCTCACACACAAGTGGACAGGTATTGTGACAACGCTGAAGAGCAGTTTGCTCTTAAACTACTGCTGGATGTGCTGGGAAAACACTGCAACATCAATTTTTAGAGTGATAGTATTCTAAATTGTGGTCTTCCTTGGTTCATACGGTAAAGAATTTGCCTGCAATGTGGGAGTTCCAGGTACAATTCCTGAAAGATCCCGTGGAGATGGGAATGGCTACCTACTTCCACCAGACAGAGGAGCCTGGGGGGCTACAGTCCATGGGGTCGCAAGGAGTCACACACAACTGATTGACTAACAGACATCCTAAATTGTATTAAAATTATCAAAGGATTATAGTGAGGATTATATGAGACAACCAGAGCACAGGCTTGGCAGTTCAGTTGCTCAGTCATGTCTGTGCAACCTCATGAATCGCAACCCCTGGACTGCAGCATGCCAGGCTTCCTTGTCCATCACCAACTCCTGGAGCTTGTTCAAACTTATGTCCATCAAGTCAATGATGCCATCCAACCATCTCATCTTGTCGTCCCCTTCTACTTCTGCCTTCCATCTTTCCCAGCATCAGGGTCTTTTTCCAAGAATTCAGTTATTTGCATCAGGTGGTCAAGTATTGGAGTTTCAGCTTCAGCATCAGTCCTTCCAATAAGTATTAAGGACTGATTTCCTTTAGGACTGACTGGTTTGAACTCCTTGCAATCCAAGGGACTCTCGTCTTTTCTAATACCACAGTTCAAAAGCATCAATTCTTCCTTGCTCAGCGTTGATTCATTCTAGTCCAATTCTTACATCCATACATGACTACTGGAGAAACGATCAGTTCAGTCAGTCGTGTCTCTTTGCAACCCCATGAATCGCAGCACGCCAGGCCTCCCTGTCCATCACCAACTCCCGGAGTTCACTCAGACTCATGTCCATGGAGTCAGTGATGCCATCCAGACATCTCATCCTCTGTCGTCCCCTTCTCCTGCCCCCAATCCCTCCCAGCATCAGAGTCTTTTCCAATGAGTCAGCTCTTCGCATGAGCTGGCCAAAGTACTGCAGTTTCAGCTTTAGCATCATTCCTTCCAAAGAAATCCCAGAGCTGATCTTCAGAATGAATTGGTTGGATCTCCTTGCAGTCCAACTATATGGACCTTTGTCAGCAAAGCAATGTCTCTACTTTTTAACATGCTGTCTAGGCTTGGCAGGGCTGTAGATTTCACTCATTCGTGTAGCAATTATTTACTGAACTACTGTCACTGCGTGCAGTGACTGGTGGATGGGTGAGTGAATGAATGTAAGAAAATATGCTCACAGAGACTGGAGATCAAGGCGAAGGGTCTCAAAGCCACTCCCACGTTACCTTACTTGGCTCCTGACCACCAGCCAGGCACGCTTGACACGCCGGATATGACGTCACCCACTCCCGTGGTTCCCAGAACTAGGCAATGGGACCGGAAATTACCCAGAGGGAAGGGGGTGTGCAGACTGACCGGAAGTGGGCCCAGACGGGCCCTGCCAGCGCTAGCTCCCGGGAGCTGCTCGAGAAGAGCGTGAGGAGGGCGGGACACGGGGCGGGGCTTGCAGGCTGGCAGGCGGGCGGGGGGCGGGCACCCCTTGTCCCCGCCGGACCCCGCCTGCCCCGGCGGCGGCGGCGGCGCGGCCATGAAGCTGAAGCTGAAAAACGTGTTCCTCGCCTACTTCCTGGTGTCGATCGCCGGCCTCCTCTACGCGCTGGTGCAGCTCGGTGAGCGGGGCGGGGCGGGGGTGCGGCGAGTCGGCCGAAGGGCATCCCGCCGCTGTGCATCCCGTCCTGGGGATGAAGCCCCGCGCAGACCCCATTCATCCGGCTCGGTCCTCCGACAGCCCCTCTGCGGCCCCTGGGCGCACTCCCCTTTCCAGAACGCACCGCGGCTGCCCGCCGCACCTCGGGTGAAATCAGACTCCCTCCCGGAGCCTGCCAGGCCCCGCGTGATCCCGCCGCCGTCTGCCTTTCTAACCCCATTTCCCATCCCTCTCGCTCGCTCTGCTCCAGCCACACTGGCTTCATGACAGTTTCTCGAAAACCCCACGCTCGTTGCTCTAAGCACTTAACCTGTCTCTGCCTGTAACCTTTTCTCCCAGCTCTTCCCCAGCTGCCTCTTTCTCATCCTTCAGGTCTCAGCTCGCTGACATGTCACCGGCTCACGGACGCCTTCCTTGACCACCTTAGCTAAAAGTCACTCTTCTTACTCTGGGTTCTCTTTTAAGTCTCCCTCCTATTGTTTCCTTCATAGCCCTTACCACAGTTTCTAATAATTGTATTAATTTGTTTCTTTGCTTAGTGTCCAGCTCCTCCACTAAACTGCAACCTCCATGAGGGCAGGGACCATGTCTGTTTGGTTTCCTGCTGCAGCCCGGGCACCTAAGGCAGTGCCTCCCAGGAGGAGCATTCAATAAAAATTTATCCAGTAGTGGAATCAATGAATTTAATGAGTCTTTGGTCACACAGCCAACGGAACAGATTGAACCCTGCCTTTTATGCAGGGATTTAGAGACTGGGCCACTGCATGATTCTCAGGTATTTGAAAGACTGCCCTGTTTTAGGAGATCAACTTGTTCGTTATGCTTCCAGAAGGCAAAATTAGGCCCAGCAGGTAGAACGGATGGAGGCAGGTGATCAGCTTAATAAACACATGAAAATTGTAATGGATGGAATTGTTAAAAGTTGAAGAGGCGCTGCTAATTAAGGCAGCGAGTTCCTCACCACCCTAGGTGTGGAAAAGCTGTTAGAGAAGTTGTAAGGAGAGCCCCTCATTGGTTAGTTGAATGGGAAGGTTAATGCCCTTTGGGATGCTGAACATCCTGTGGTTCTCTGCCCCCATCCCTGTTTCCTGGGACCAGGCCAGCCATGTGACTGCCTCCCTCCTCTGCGGGCAGCAGCAGAGCAGCTTCGACAGAAGGATCTGAGGATTTCCCAGCTGCAAGCCGATCTCCGTCGCCCACCCCCTGCCCCTGCCCAGCCCCCTGAACCCGAGGCTCTGCCTACTATCTATGTTGTTACCCCCACCTATGCCAGGTATGGGCTCTGACTCACCCAGGATCTGCATGGACCAAGAGGCTGGGGTTGATGATGAGTTTCAGGAGGCACTGGGCCAGGAGATGTTCTTCAGGCTAAGGCATTGCCAAATGTCAGGCTAAATGAACCACATCATTACTCAGATCTTGGGGAAATTTTTTTTTCTATAAACAATAGATGGGAGGACTTCCCTGGTGGTCTAGTGGTTGAGATTCCTGGCTGCCATCATGGGGACTGCGGATTCAATCCCTGGTTGGGAGCTCTAGGATCCCGCATGCCATGTGGCGTGGCCAAAAGATAAAGAATATAGATAGGGATGTGCCATGAAGTAGTGTAAAAAATTCCTGAGAAATTTTAAGATACAACAATAAAGTTTCAAAGAAATTCTGAACTTGCCAAGTGAGTTCCCTCTGACTCCTTAGGGAACCTTTGGTGAGGAAGTTTGGGAACCCCATGACTAATGTAAAGTAGAGAAGAACTTGGCCATTTANAAGATAAAGAATATAGACAGGGATGTGCCATGAAGTAGTGTAAAAAATTCCTGAGAAATTTTAAGATACAACAATAAAGTTTCAAAGAAATTCTGAACTTGCCAAGTGAGTTCCCTCTGACTCCTTAGGGAACCTTTGGTGAGGAAGTTTGGGAACCCCATGACTAATGTAAAGTAGAGAAGAACTTGGCCATTTAGTCATATGGTGGTCTAGAAATAGTTACACCAGTTGTTATTTGGTGTGTTTACTCTCTGCCCCACCCTGTGCTAAGGGAATTCCTTTAAAAAAAAAAAAATAATATATATATATATATATAGCATTATTAGTGATACAAACCAACTGGGGAATGGTTTTGAAAGGAGCTAAAAGGGCTTGCTGACATCTGCCTGGAATCAGATGGCTGGCCCACCTAGGTTAGGCATCTTAAGACCCTCTCCTCTCCATGCACACACTGCCAACCCTGGGGTGGGCAGGCCCATCTGAAGGGCAAAGAAACTTACAAGAGACTTGAGGATGACCTTGGTCCAATCATTTTGGTCTAAGAAGGCACTGTCCTCTGCCCAGCAATGACAGACATCAGGAGACAGTGTCTCCAAGACTCCCCCACCTCAGACTCCGGTTCTGTATTGTCTACAGAACCGGAAATCAAAAGGAGACTTGGACTTCTCTGGTAGTCCAGAGGTTAAGACTGTGCTGCCAACGCAAGGGGCACAGGTTCAATCCCTGGTTGGGGAACTAAGGTCCCACATGCCATGCAGCATGGCCAAAAAGGTAAAAATAAAAAAGTAACAGGGCAGGTGAGGGAATTCCCTGGTGGTCTAGTGGTTCGGCCTCTGCACTTCTACTTCAGGGGGCACAGGTACCGTCTCTGATTAGGGACCCAAGATCTCACAAGCTGAGCTACTCAGCCAAAAAATAACAACAGGGAGTTTGGGTCCTGGTCAGGGAAATGTGAGGGTGCTAGGAGTGGCCCAGAAGACATACGTACCTGCTGGAGTGGGCAAATGGTGGCCACCCTTTCCCTCCTGCATCTTTCCCCCTGCAGGTTGGTGCAGAAGGCAGAGCTGGTGCGGCTGTCCCAGACCCTGAGCCTGGTGCCCCGGCTGCACTGGCTGCTGGTGGAGGATGCTGAGGGCCCCACCCCATTGGTCTCGGGGCTGCTGGCTGCCTCTGGCCTCCTCTTCACACACCTGGTGGTCCTTACACCCAAGGCCCAGCGGCTCCGGGAGGGCGAGCCAGGCTGGGTTCGGCCCCGAGGTGTAGAGCAACGGAATAGGGCCCTGGACTGGCTCCGGAGCGGAGGGGGTGCTGTTGGGGGAGAGAAGGACCCACCCCCACCAGGTACCCGGGGCGTCGTGTACTTTGCTGACGATGACAACACCTACAGCCGAGAACTCTTTGAGGAGGTGAGCACTGGCTGGGGGCTGGGGAAGCAGGCCCAGTGGGACCCGCTTCATCATTTTCCCTGGGTGGGGAGTGGTGGGGCAGAGTGACTCCAGTGGTCCTTGCTGCTGGGCCACTTCCTGTCTGTCTCTTCTTTCCCGACTTCCGCTAGATGCGCTGGACCCGCGGTGTGTCAGTGTGGCCTGTGGGGCTAGTGGGCGGCCTTCGATTCGAGGGCCCTCGCGTACAGGATGGCCGGGTTGTTGGTTTCCACACGGCCTGGGAACCCAACAGGCCCTTCCCAGTGGATATGGCGGGATTTGCTGTCGCCCTGTCTTTGCTATTGGCTAAACCCAATGCCCGGTTTGATGCTACCGCTCCTCGGGGCCATCTGGAGAGCAGTCTCCTGAGCCACCTTGTAGATCCCAAGGACCTGGAGCCGCGGGCTGCCAACTGCACTCGGGTAAGGGGATGGAGGTGGGCATAGAAACCCAGTTCTGGGATGGACAGGAGATGGGAGAAGTGGAATGAGGCCCTGCGAAGCAGGATCGAGGATGGGTGTTTGAACAAGGAGAGACCCTGCAGAGCTTGCTTACTCTACTGAAGGGGAAGTCAGAGAAGCAAAGTGGTCTCTTGGCACCCCTGAGACAGAGGGTAAAGGATTAGGCCCCATTTCAGAGGCACTGGCTTCCCTTGTGGCTCAGATGGTAAAGAATCTACCTGCAATGCAGGAGACCTGGGTTCGATCCCTGGGTCGGGAAGATCTCTTGGAGAAGGGAATGGCAACCCGCTCCAGTATTCCAGCGTAGAGAATTCCATGGGAAGAGAAGCCTGGCAGGCTACAGTCCATGGGGTCTCAGAGTTGGAAATGACTGAGCGACCAACACTTTGACTTTCAGAGGCACTAGAGCCTCCCCTGGGGAAGGCAATGGCACCCCACCCCAGTACTCTTGCCTGGAAAATCCAGTGGATGGAGTAGCCTGGTGGGCTGCAGTCCATGGGGTCGCTGACAGTCGGACAGACTGAGCGACTTCACTTTCACTTTTCTCTTTCATGCATTGGAGAAGGAAATGGCAACCCACTCCAGTGTTCTTGCCTGGAGAATCCCAGGGATGGGGGAGCCTGGTGGGCTGCCGTCTATGGGGTCACACAGAGTGGGACACGACTGAAGTGACTTAGCAGCAGCAGCAGCAGCAGAGCCTCCCCTTCCCCCTGCCCTTCATACTTGGCAGCCAGCATGGTGTGTGTCCAGGAGGTGGGAGGGTCCGTTTTATCCTGAGTGCCCCAGAGGCTTGGCTGAGGCTGGGCCCGGCTCTAACTGAAACCTCCCTGGACAGGTTCTGGTGTGGCACACACGGACGGAGAAGCCCAAGATGAGGCAGGAGGAGCAGCTACAGCGGCAGGGCCGCGGCTCAGACCCAGCCGTCGAGGTGTGACGGTGGCTTCACCCTGTCCACCAGCTCACCAGGCACAGAGCTGTGGGACTGTGCCCCTGGCCCGCCCAGGATGTGGTTTTCCAAGTCCTGACCCCTCAGAGCCAGGAGCGGCCCCTCCACCCCTTCAGCCCCTCCCCTGGCCTGCCATGTGGCACTGCCCACAGGCTAGGGACAAACAGCCCTCCTATTGAGCCAGACAGGCCCTGTCTGGGGCGGAGCAGAAAACAGACAGACTCAGGAGATCCCCCCACCCCCATCCCCACCTTAAGTTCTAGGCCTCAGGCAGACCCTCCTTGGGAGGTTCCTCTTCTGGTGGGGCCTCCCCAGGTGCTGGCCTGTGGGGCCCCGCTCCCTGTAGCCAGGCTGTTTTCAGCATGTCTTTCAGCCCAGCAGGAAAGAGGTAGCCCTGGGCCTCTCCCTCCCCATCAATGACTCCTCCGAGCCCCTCCAGTGCTGTCTGCAGGTACCGCAGGCCCAGAAGTACCAGAGTCTGTGGGGGAAGCAAGAAGCAAGAGGTCAGCAAGGGTCAGCAGTTCCAGGGGTCCCTGGGTTGGAGGCGGTGAGGAGGCCTCAGACTCTCTGCTGACTCACCTGCAGCAGGAAGGTAACAGCCAGCATGTTGCCCAGTGTGCTTGCCAGCCCCTGCAAGTGCCCCAGTAACACCTCGTGGCATCCTTGGGACCAGAGGTTGAGGTTGGGCTGTCGGGGATCAAAGAGGGGGTGGGCGTGGGGGTCTGAGAGTTGGCTTTGCAGGCAAGGTCTGGGTGAGTGGGGATTACAGCAGGAGAAAGGGACCCCATCAATCAGATACAGGCCTTCCACATTGCTCTGGATCCGGCTGCAAAGGGAGGGGTAGGGGTGTTAGGATATCTGGAGATGGAGGCCTGAGGGAGAAGCTGCAGGGTACAGAAGTTGGGAAAAACGAGGGAAACATTTACCAACTCCTTTACTATGCCAGGCAAGCATAATTCACTTATCGTTACAACAACTCTTTGAGATGGTAGTTTTATCATCTCCAGTTTACAGACACATGGGCCCAGAGCAGTTTGGTACCATGCCCTGGGTCACAGAGCTGTTGCCCCATTCCCTCAATCACTAGATGAATTATTGCCTATCTGGGTGAGGTGGGGTTTCAAGGAAAGAGAAGGAGGAGGAGAAGGAGGGGAGAAGCAAATCACTCACTCAACCACGTCATGGTCATTGGGATCCAGGTAACGGTTGCTGACCCACTGGATTCCAAACCAATCCTTGTAGCCGTGACGGCCGCAGCAGTGGTACCTCAGCTGCAGTTCATCCAACAGCCGTTTGGCTTGACAGCGTCCAGGCACCTCTGTGTCCTTGTAGTGAGCCAAGGCAGAGCCCAGGCCCTCCTCCAGGCCCGTGTCCAGAGTCCCAGGTAAAGCCAAGGCTAGTCCCAGGGCGAGGACCAGGAGCCCCCCGCCCCCCGCTGTGCCAGCCACCAGCAGTGGGCCCAGGACCCCTCGCCAGGGAGGGTATTGCTCTGCATCCAGACTGGCCCGGCTAGCTCCTGAACTCACCAGTCCTGTGCCCAGAGCCGCTGCGCTGGCCACCAAGGCAACCTGGGGCAGGGCAGAGAACGGGCAGGAGGGAGCCAAGAAGGTACCCAGGTGCCACAGCTGGACCAGGAGCTGCCCGCTACAGAGGAGGGTGAGGCCGCCGACCAGCACGAGCAGCCAGGAGAGGAGCCAGAGCCCCTGTGCCAGACGGATGCGGGGCTGGAGGGGCAGGGCCAGGGGCAGCACCGGCGCCATCTCCCATCTCTGCCCGAGGGGCAGCAGAGCTGTCAGGGGCTGAGGCTGGCCGCGGCAGGATGCTGCGTCAGCCCGGCCCGGCTTGAGCTGGGCTAATGCCACCCTGACCCCAATACCCTGGGCATCCTCCCGCCACAGCCTTAATAACCCGCCGGCCGGGTCCTCAGCCAGCCCCAGCTCGGGATGCTTCGGCTTGGCCCCTGAGGGAAAGCCCCGCCCCCGGGCAAAGGGCCGATTTCGTGACCCCGCCTCTGCCCCCTCGCGGAAGTGGGGAGGGGCTGGTCGGTTCTGCCCCCCAGAGGCAAGGGGCTGCGGGCGGAGACCTCGGGCCCCGCGCTCCTTCCCGGGTCCCCAGAGGGTCCGAGGGCCAGGATCCCGGAAGGGCCGGGAGGGCGGTGGCCCGAGGGGACCCGTGGGGGCGGGGGGCCAGGGGTTGGCCCCGCCCCCGTAACGAGCCGCGAGGCCCGGACAGGGAGGGGTTACCAGGCGGCCGGCCCCCCCTCGTCCCGCCCCCCCTCCCGCGCTTCCTGGCGGCTCCGCGTCCGGGGCCTGTTTGTGCTGCGGCGCTGGGGCCCGGGACGGCCCCGCCACCCCACCCCCGGGAGCCGAGAGCGGCCCGGGGAGAGTCCGAGGCCCCGGCGAGCCCCAGAGCCCGCGGCCCCCTCCCCACAGCGCCCCCTCCAGGCCCTTTGCCCGCGCCCGACAGCGCCCCCGGGGGGTGGCTCGGCTCCCTCGCGCGCGCGCCCCGGGGTGCTTCCCCTTCCCCTCTCCCTGGCCATGGCCCCAGCGGCTTAGACGCCTCCTCCTCCGCCGCCGCCGCTCGGAGCAAGCCGAGGGCCGGATGGACGGGGCCGGGGGGCCCGGTGAGTACGGGGCGGGGCGGGCGGCGTGCCCCTTCCCGGAGCGCCGGCCAGTCTGGCGCTGCTATTGCCCGACGGCTGTCCCGGGCGTCCCCGCGTGCTCCTTGGCCCCGGGGGCTCCGAGCATCCTCCACTGTTCCTCAGGCCGCTCCCCCTAGTTACTTGGCTCCTCCAGCTGTCATTTCGGACTTCGACAATGCCATCCTGTCCCCCGTATTACTCTGGGCTCCTCCAAAGTTTCCCAACCTCCTGTGTTACCCTGGGCTTCTTTCCCTGCTTTGTTGGGTCTTTTTACTCCTGATCTCCTCTGTTACCCTGGAACCTGCGCTGGGACCTCTGCTCTCCGCTGCTAACCCTCTCCTGTCACTCCGGACCTCTTCTCTTCTGAGTCCTCAGGATGTCTGTCCTCTGAGTCGCCCGCTTCTCTCCTGGTGCTCCCTCGCAGTCTCTCTGCCTTTCCTGGAGTCCTACGGTTACTCTGGACTGGGCCCTGTCATCCCTCATGCGCCTCCATCTGTGGTTCCCACGTTCTTGTGCAGAACTCCATATTTCCCCCCTGGTACTCCATGGTACTCCCTGTCTTTGCGGAGGCTGGGACAGGCAGCAGGAAGGGAGCTCTGCCAGGTTCCTCGCCTGCCCTGCCAGAAGGAGGCCCTTGATCCTTTTCCCACTGTCTCCTCCCCTCTGGGAGCGCTTCCAAGCCTGAAGTTGCTTGCAGAGGGCAGTCCTATTGGACAGATGCAAAGTTAGGGGGAGAGAGAATCCCCTCAAGCCTTTCCCCAGGTGTGTGTGTGTGGGGTGTGACATGCTGACCCTTTCCCAGGTGAGGGCCCGGCTCATGAGGCCCTGCAGTCCTTGAGCCGGCGGCTTCAGGTGCAGGAGAAGGAGATGGAGCTGGTGAAGGCAGCCTTGGCAGAAGCTCTTCGCCTGCTGCGGCTGCAGGCACCCCCCACCTCCCTGCAGGACCCTGGCACCCTGGGCCCTCCAAGGGACAGGTATGCATGTGGTCACTCCCTCCTCCTCCTCCTTGATAGGGCCTCTAGGGCCATCAGGTTGATGCACTGTCTCCCCAGCAGCCCCGCAGCCCCCCCAGGACTGCCACCCACATGCAGCCCCTCCTTGGTGAGCCGAGGCACCCAGACAGAAGCAGAGATGGAGGTGGAACCATCCCCTGGCCCCCCCGGGCTGAGCAACGGGCCCCCAGCCCCTCCGGGGGGCAGTGAAGAACCTAGCGGGACCCAGTCTGAAGGAGGGGGCAGCAGCAGCAGTGGCACAGGCTCCCCCGGCCCCCCAGGGATCCTCAGGCTGGCTCAGCCCCCGCAGCGCACTGACGCGTAAGTGTCCTGTGGTCCTGTGGTCGAGGCTGGGCGGGAGGGCGGATAGGGGAGCCCCAGCGGCAGGAATGACGTTCACCTGCTCACTGTGCTCTGCCCAGGCCACGGAGAAATTCTTCCTCCTCGTCGCCCTCAGAACGGCCTCGCCAGAAACTCTCCCGGAAGGCAGCTTCCTCGGCCAACCTGTTGTTGCGGTCAGGGAGCACAGAGAGGTGGGCGAGGCTCCCCTCGCCTGCCCCCGCCCTTACCCCCCACCCCACTCCCTGCCAGGCTCAGGTTCTTGACTTTCCACATCCCTCACCTGGCTTCCCTGGGTGGGGTGGGGGGCCTCATTGCCCAACTGGAAGAAAGGAACAAGCGCTCCTGGGGCACCTGCTGTGTACCCAGCACTGTGCCAACCCCTCAACCTCCTCCATCTCATTCAGTCCCCACGACATCCTTGGGCGGTAGGTGGTCTCATGCTGTTCATTGGCCAGGTGAGGAAGCAGGCTCAGAGAGGGTAAGTCATTTGCCTGGAGTCACAGAGCTAGAGCCCGGATTTCAACTGAACTCTTCCTGACTCCAGTTGCCCTTGCCCTCTCCACCATACCACAGCATCCCTTTCAAGTTCCCAAGAGGGTTTTCCAAAAGTATTCATGGTTTCCATGGGTGACTCTCCTCAGATTCCAGCTCTCTTCCCCCACCCCAGCCTACCACGCTTTAGAGAGCAAGGGGGAAATCCCAGTGGATTGTCTCAGAGTGTGTACAGGCTCCAGGACACCTGAGTGTTGGCCTCTCCTTTATTCTCAGAAGAGAGGTTGTCATCTTATTATCCTTTGATGACAGTGATCTCTGGAATTCACCTTTCACTTTCCCCTTGAGAGATAAGGACTTTCCTGCTGACCTCTCAGATCCCCAAGAGGCAGGGCTGTGGACCTTCTAGAGTCACTATGGGCCCATTTTACAGATGGAGAGATGAAAAGGTTGATAGGCAGAGGCCTGGTGGTCTGGAAGAATGTGTCACTGCACACTACTTCTTACAGCCGTGCTTGGCCCCTTTAGTCTCGGTCTTCTCACACCTTGCATGGAGCCCATCTACACCAGAGCCCTCACTGCTCACGATACAAACTTAGAGTGTGCAGAGGTGACTGTGACCTCTAGGGTGACCTGCTTTCTTGTGTCCTGCTCCTCCTCAGTTCTGTCTTGGGACCTGACCGCAGTCCCTGTGCTTTTCTCTCTGCCCAACAGCCGTGGGGGAAAAGACTCCCTCTCCAGCCCCGGCGGTCCTGGCTCTCGGAGGAGCAATTACAATTTAGGTATGTCCAGAGGGATCTGGAAGAACTTGGATGATGGGGTTGGGGCTACAGCCCCAGGAGCTGTTTGGCGGGGAGCTGTGAGGTATGATGGTTGGAGCTCTGCCCTGACTTTCCTAGAAGGGGAGCTGCAGGACGGTGGTTGACACCTGCTCGTTTTCACTGTAGAAGGCATCTCAGTGAAGATGTTCCTCCGAGGCCGCCCCATTACCATGTACATCCCATCTGGCATCCGCAGCGTGGAGGAGCTGCCCAGCGGCCCACCCCCGGAGACCCTCAGCCTTGACTGGGTGTATCCTGCCCCCTTCAACCCCCTGGCAACCACCCTTCCCATCATGAACCCTCCCCGCCCCCTGCTTTTTTACGATTTCCTCCTGGGTCTGCAAGGAGAGGGAGACCTCTGAATCCCCCCCCATCTATCCTCTGCCAGTGGCGCTGCTGGTCGGAGCTCTGTCTTTCTCCTCTTTTCCTCACTGTGCCCTTGATCCAACCCTTTCCTTGACCATGATCCCCACTCCAGGTATGGGTACCGGGGTCGTGACTCCCGCTCTAATCTGTTTGTGCTGCGCTCTGGGGAGGTGGTCTACTTTATCGCCTGTGTGGTGGTGCTGTACCGGCCTGGGGGGGGCCCCGGGGGCCCTGGAGGTGGTGGTCAGAGACATTACCGGGGGCACACAGACTGTGTTCGATGGTGAGGGTCCGTGGGCTGGGGAGTGGGCAGCTCAAGGCGTGGGGAGGGTGGGCTTGGCAGAAGGAAGGTCTTGGGTGAATGTGGAGAAGCAGGAGAGGAGAGTGGGGTTGCTGCTCTGCAGGCCCAGGGGACGGTGTCCTGGGTGGGCTTGAGAGACCGACCCCCTTCCCTAGAGTGTCTCCTCCCCCACTTAGCCTGGCTGTTCACCCTGATGGTGTGCGTGTAGCCTCAGGACAGACAGCCGGCGTGGATAAAGATGGAAAGGTACGGCCACAGTCAAACACCAGGGTGAGATCCCAGCCTGGCCCTCCTTCACGCCCCTGACTCCTTCTCTTCCACCAGCCCCTGCAGCCTGTGGTTCACGTCTGGGACTCTGAGACGCTGCTGAAGCTGCAGGAGATTGGACTGGGGGCCTTTGAACGGGGTGTGGGGGCCCTGGCCTTTTCAGTTGCGGTGAGCTGGCCCTCGAGGCCCCCATTTTCTTGTCTGGGAACCCCCTTCTTGTACTTCACCAGGAAGCCTCAGAGTTCCTGGCCTTCCCAAGCCCTGCCCAGCTGGTGTTCTCCTAAGAGACACGTGGCTCCTTCTGCTCTCTCAGCCTGTCATGGCGCCCCTCGCCTCATTTAGACCCTGAACCCCCTGACTGCCAGGCCTCACTTGGCCCCTCCGGTGTGTCCTCTGGCCTCAGGATCAGGGAGCTTTCCTCTGTGTGGTGGATGATTCCAACGAGCACATGCTGTCGGTGTGGGACTGCAGCCGGGGCACGAAGCTGGCTGAGATCAAGGTGAGGTGTCCAGGGGGCTTGGCGGGGCGCTGGGCGGGTTGGGGTGCAGAGAGCTCCAAACTTCCCAAACACGAACCTCCCTTCTGGCTAGGTCCCCTGGAGCAAGCCTCCTAGCCTCTCTGAGGCTGTGAAGTGGGGACCACAGAGGTTCTGACCCCATGAGAGACAATGTGTAAGGCATTACCGAGTGACGGACAGTGGCGCTCTTAGGGGACCAGGGCCTTGGAAGAAGGGTTGTCCTGAGGGTTCTGGACCTCAGCAGACCAGTTGTCAGGGTGCCATTCTGGTAGAATGAAGGTATACAGGGCTTGGGGTGGCTGAATCTAGTGTCTTCCCTTCAGAGTACAAACGACTCAGTCCTCGCCGTCGGCTTCAACCCTCGTGACAGCAGCAGCATCGTCACCAGTGGGAAATCCCACGTCCACTTCTGGAACTGGAATGGTGGAACAGGGGTTCCCGGGAACGGGACGCTCACCAGGAAACAGGGTGTCTTTGGGGTGAGGCGTGGATGGGTGCAGGATGCGGGGGAAGGCAGAGTGCAGATGAAAGCACTGGTCTGAGTACTATAGACCCTAACGCTACCCAGCTCCCAGTGGTCCCGTGACTTGCAGTCTTTGCCCTACCCTTTGACCTCTGCTCTCTGCTCGCCTCGCCCCTAGAAATACAAGAAGCCCAAGTTTATCTCCTGCTTTGTGTTCCTCCCCGATGGAGACATTCTCACTGGGGACTCAGAGGGGAACATCCTCACCTGGGGGCGGAGCCTCTCTGATTCCAGGACCCCAGGCAGGGGTGGGGCCAAAGGTACGTTAAGGGGGTGGCATCCTGGAAGGCTAGTTCCCCAGAGGGTCTGTGAAGTCAGAGGAGAGGATTTCCCATCCTTTTACCTGGGGAGCTGATGGATTCTGTCAGAGGTGGGGCTCTTTAGGCAGCCAGAATAGAAGGGTAGTGGGCAGTATGGCAAAGGGAGGAGGCTGGGGCTTTGGAGTCTGCCAGGCTCTGGGCTCACCTCTAGTTCTGGCCTTTAGGAAGTCACCTCACTGCTTTGAACCTTAGTTGTTCAGTCTGTAAAATGGGGAGAAGAGCCAAGGATCAGAGACAGCATTCAGCGGGCACTCAGCAACTGGGAGTCATTACTCTATTGTGACCGCCTAGGCTGCTCTTGTTCCCTCCTTCCCTGCACCCTACAAGCATGACCACCTGGACTTTGCCAACAGAGACCTATGGGATTGTGGCCCAGGCCCACGCTCATGAAGGTTCCATCTTCGCCCTGTGTCTCCGGCGGGACGGGACTGTGCTGAGTGGTGGTGGGCGGGACCGTCGGCTGGTCCAGTGGGGGCCCGGGTTGGTGGCCCTTCAGGAGGCAGAGGTGACGGCTGGCCTGGGGTCAAGGGAAGGAGGGGGACAAAGAATGGACAGGGGGCCCCTGACGTTCTGCAACCCCTGCAGATTCCTGAACACTTTGGGGCTGTGCGGGCCATTGCAGAGGGGCCTGGCTCTGAGCTGCTGGTGGGCACCACGAAGAATGCGTTGCTGCGGGGAGATCTGGCCCAGGGCTTCTCCCCTGTAATCCAGGTGGGGGGGGCAAGGTTTTTGGGGAGCAGGGAGGGAAGAGCTGTGGGAGAGGGCCAGAGATGACAGCCGTGCTCCGCTGCAGGGTCACACGGATGAGCTCTGGGGGCTCTGCACACATCCCTTCCAGAACCGTTTCCTCACCTGTGGCCATGACCGGCAGCTCTGCCTCTGGGACGGGGAGGGCCATGCCCTGGCCTGGAGCATCGACCTCAAGGTAGAGAGCTCTGTGTCCCCGGATCCTCGCCATCACACCCACTGTGACTTCNAGAGGGCCAGAGATGACAGCCGTGCTCCGCTGCAGGGTCACACGGATGAGCTCTGGGGGCTCTGCACACATCCCTTCCAGAACCGTTTCCTCACCTGTGGCCATGACCGGCAGCTCTGCCTCTGGGACGGGGAGGGCCATGCCCTGGCCTGGAGCATCGACCTCAAGGTAGAGAGCTCTGTGTCCCCGGATCCTCGCCATCACACCCACTGTGACTTCTGTGGCCGCCACTCCTTTCCCAATATTCGCTTCCCTTTTGCTCCCAAAGGCAGCCACCTTGCGCTGGTGTGACTGTACTGGCTGCTAAAATATTTATTCTTCTGTACTGATGGTACCAGTGTCCCTGAATACTGTCCGTCCCCCAACCCCTAGACCTCTTGAGCGGGCAACTAATGGTTAATCTCCCGCACAGCTGGGGGTATCAGTTCTGGTGGCTAAGTGTTTTGAGTAGTACCTCTGTTTAGGCTCCAGAGGCACCCTGCCTGCTATCCCAGGTCTCCTGTCCCTCTCCTCCTCGGAAGGGGGGAGGCTTTGCCATTGTTACCAAGATGACAAGGTATCCATCTTAGTTCCCTCACTCGAAAGGCATCTTCTTGAATTCACCTTCTCCCCTCTCCCAGGAGACTGGTCTCTGTGCTGACTTCCACCCCAGTGGGGCAGTTGTGGCCGTAGGACTGAACACAGGGAGGTGAGAGGGAGCCAGAACTCCTGGGAGGGAAAGTAGGAGGTATGGGAAGGGTTTCTGGTAATGGGGGGTAGTGGAGGACTGTGATCGCTGCCTGTTCAGGAGCCCCAGCTGCACCCTCCCACTCCTCAGTGCTTTTCCCTGCCGCCTGGGTCTCCCTTGCTCTCCTGTGGCAGCTGTCATCACACCCTCCCCCGTCCACTCCCCCTCCTCTGAGAGTGGAGGAGGTGGCCGCTCCAGATAGAGGAGCAGGGGATGGGCGGGGCATAGGGGAAACTAACACAGCGAAGTGACGAGCTTACAGAATCCACAGAGCCCTGTCTTTGGGCCCTTGGACTCCTTTTCGGAAGGTATCGGGAGCCCCTCAGCTTTTATCTGCCCTTTGCCCCTTTCCACTTCCCAGCATATGAATGCAATGGCAACCTCCCTGTCTGTACCATAGCCTTTCTTTTGGCGTCTCTGAGGCTCTCTGACTTGCCAACCCGCACCCTTCTTGGGACAGGTATCCTCACACCTGTTTTCCACCTCCTTTCTTTCCAGGTGGCTGGTTTTGGATACAGAGACCAGAGAGATTGTGTCTGACATCACCGATGGCAATGAGCAGCTATCAGTGGTCCGGTACAGCCCAGGTGGGAGCCACCTCCACCCCGGACCTAGACTCATCCCTGGCCCTTCCCTCTCTGAGTGACTGTCTTTGTAGATGGGTTGTACCTGGCCATCGGTTCCCATGACAACATGATCTACATCTATAGCGTTTCCAGTGACGGTGCCAAGTCCAGCCGTTTTGGCCGCTGTGTGGTGAGGAAGCTGGGGTGGAGGGTGGGGCATTGCCATAGCAGGTAAACTAATGCCCTTCTGGGGGTGGGGGTGGGAAGTGGTGGCTGCATTTTTAGTCTCTTGACCTTTGCTCCCAGGGTCACTCCAGCTTCATCACTCACCTTGACTGGTCCAAGGATGGGAACTTCATCATGTCCAATTCTGGGGACTATGAGATCCTTTACTGTGAGTGACAGTAGGGGAGTGCATGAGAGGGTAATTGGGTGGGTTTTGTTTATGTAAGTGGGCTCTTGGTTGGGAGGGGATGAAGGAAATGTAGGGAAGCTCCCAGGAGAGGGGCAATCGGGTAGGGGTTCAAGATGAATTTATACACAAGAGGAGAAATGCCACTGGACAGGAAAACCACACACACAGTTTAACACCATGTCTTGTTCCCACCAGGCCTTAAGAGAGTTGAAAAATGTACTAAGAAAAAGATTGTTTTGGAAAAGTTCCCAGGACAGGTGTGGAGGGGTTGACTTATTGAGAGAGGAGAACTTCAGATGAGAACTCAGGAAGCACAAGGGGCTGGGTTTTGCCCTGGGCTGAGGGCTACCACTCTGACCAGATCACATGCTGTGCCCTCAAGCCAGTCTTTCCAATTTGGCCTCCCATGTCATCCTCCCCACGGAGGACAAGTTGAGAACTGAGCTGGGTGGGTTCCCTCTCCCCAGGGGATGTGGCTGGAGGCTGTAAGCTGCTGAGGAATCGCTATGAGAGCCGAGACCGGGAGTGGGCCACCTATACCTGCGTGCTGGGCTTCCATGTCTACGGTGAGAAGGGGCACAGGGCCGTGGAAACCTGCCTGAGTGTCGGGGGACAAGGTGCAGCCCGCCTGGGGCTCGGAATGCTGGACATGTGTAGGGGGTGGACGTCAAGAAACTGGCAGATCCAGCCCAAGAGCCGCTCCCCTCCCCCACCTCCGCCACTGGCCCTCGGGACTGGGAAGGATTGCCTGGAACGTGGTGGGTGGGTGGCCGGGCTGCCTGAGCTAGAGGGTAAATGGTGCAGCTCTGGACCGCGGGTTGGGGCGGGGAGGTCGGGCTGAGGCCGGCTGCTGTGATAGGCGTGTGGCCAGATGGCTCGGATGGAACTGACATCAACTCCCTGTGCCGCTCCCACAATGAGCGCGTCGTGGCCGTTGCCGACGACTTCTGCAAAGTGCACCTTTTCCAGTACCCGTGTGCGCACGCCAAGGTGAGGCCTCCCGGGGCCTCCGGGGCGGGGCGGGCGGCCGGGGTCCCTCGGCCGCTGCAGCTCCATCTTCTCTCCGGCCCAGGCGCCGAGCCTCGTGTACGGTGGTCACGGCAGCCACGTGACCAGCGTCCGGTTCACGCACGACGACTCGCACCTCATCTCGCTGGGCGGCAAGGACGCCAGCATCTTCCAGTGGCGAGTGTTGGGCGCTGGGGGCACGGGGCCGGTGCCCACCACGCCCTCTCGAACCCCCTCCCTGTCCCCTGCCTCCTCTCTTGACGTCTGACCCCTGCCGGACGGGACCCACTGGCCCTGCCCCACCCACCCAAATTCCCCAGGACCGAGGTGACCCTGTCCTCGACTTCGAGACATTCCCAAAAGTGCATTTCTTTGGAGGGGGCAAACGGCACCCCTGCACACACTGTATAGACCCGCTGGCTGAGCCGGGCAGCCCCAGCCTGGGCCCTGACTCCCGCTGCCTGCTGAGGGGCAATAAACCAAAAGCAAAGTCGCTTCCCGGTCCTTTTGTGGGGCGCGGCTGGGCGCCTCGAGGCTTTATGGGGGTGGGGAGGAAGGCAAAGGGGAATGCGGAAAAGGTGAGGGAGCGTGGACTTTTTATGCAAATAACAGGCGAAGCCTCTTGCAAGTCAACTGCGAGGCTCAAAGGCGCTTCGAGTTTTTCGCGGCCGCTGGTGGAGCTGCAAGACTCCGGCTAGCAGAGAGTTAAGCCCAACTCCTCTCCCCGCCCTCGGAGGCGGGGCCGAGCCGCAACGGAAATAGCCGAGTGCCGGGCCGTGGTTGGCCGGAGAGAGCCGAACTTCTTCCGGAAGGAGCCGAGCTTTGCGGTCTTGCTCTCCGACCGGAGCCGAGTGCTGGGCCTTGTTCTCCGGATCCGCCGAAGGTGTTCCGGAAGGAGGCGAACCCCGAGGCGGGCCGGCAAGTCTTCGCGGCGGCCCTGAGAGCCCAACGTCTGGTGGGACTCGGCGAGGGCGGAGGTAGCTGCAGCCTGCCTCCGGTCCGGCGGAATCCGAGCTCGTTCCGGAAGAAGCCGAGCGGACCGGCGCCGGTCTCGGCGTCCCGGGCGTGAGGCTATAGAGGCGGCGGCGACAGCACGGGCCGGGATGAGCCGCGACGGCTGAGGCTGCGGAGGCGCCGGCTGCGCGGGCCCCACTGAGACTTCTGCGAAGCGCCGGCCCCGCGCTCAGGGCTTCGCTTCGAGTCCTGCCCTCGGGAGCCTTCCGGACCCCTTTGTGCGGCCGGAGGCGGCGGCGGGAACGGCCATGGCGGCCAACATGTACCGAGTGGGGGGTGAGTACCGGGCGTTAGGGGCTTCGGGACTCAGGGCGAGAGAGGCTTGGCTCCCAGCGGCGCGGGGAACCGCGTCGGGGGCGGCGTGGTCCAGAGCGCGGACCGGAACCGGAACCGGGAGCATGGGGAGCGAGGGCGCGGGGATCGCGACGCGCCCGGGCTCCGAGACTCCCGGGGAGGCTGCGGGCGGCCCGACGGCACTCTCAGGGCAGCGTCTGGGCCGCCGGGGTCGTGGAGTGGGCTTGCGAAAGTGGTTCCAAACGGGCTGACAGGGCAGGCAGGGGGCGCGAAGGGCCGGGGCAACTGCTCAGCCACCAACGGGGGAGCGGCCGGGAGGTTTCCTCTTCCCAGCCGTTATTGTGCGCCTCGGTTCGCAAAGGTGGGGGCCCTGTACAGGGGTGAACAATTGCTCTCCTGAACGAGACCGGGATGCAACTCCATCGCTGAGTTGTGGGGACTGCTGAGCAGGGGAACCCCCTGCTTCTCTTGTCTTCTCCTTAAGGACTCACATTTGAGTGGAGGATCTAAGAACTGGGTGATTAGGGTTGGAGGGTGGAACGTCCCTCCATTATTTTCTGCTAGTCTGTACACTTCCACATTTCAGCGTCCTCTCTACCTAGACCCTTATCTCCTTTTGGTCTACTCAGGCCTCCTTTCGCTCCTCCCACTCTGGTGCTGGACTCTCCCATCTACTCCTCTGATCTTCCCGGTTCTTCCCCACCCCCTCCTACAGATTACGTCTATTTTGAGAACTCCTCCAGCAATCCTTACCTGGTTAGAAGGATTGAAGAGCTCAACAAGGTGAGTAGAGCAGAGGCCCGCCACTCCCCCCCCTACCCAGCAACCTCCGTCGTCTTTTTTCAGAGATCTGTAACTTCAGGTGAATGAGAGACAGAGATAACACAAACCCTGTCCTAAGTACTCATGCATATTCATTCATTCATTTCTTCCACGCATTCAGGAAAGGATATTAAGAGCTTAGTGGGAACTTTACTGTTCTTTTTTTGGGGGGGCTGAGGAAAGGGATTTGGAAGTCTGTCCTTAAATGTGAATCTCTTGATTCATAATTGGAGTTTTTCTTACATCCTTTGGAAACTTGTTCACTGATGTTAGTCTCTTCTTTATGCATTTCCATTTTCAAATGATTTGTTTTCACCACCGTTTTTTCTCTCCTTAGACTGCAAATGGAAACGTGGAGGCAAAGGTTGTGTGCCTTTTCCGGCGAAGGGACATTTCGAGTAGCCTCAACAGCCTGGCTGATAGTAATGCCAGTGAGTGTCTTTGTCCCTACCCCCGGTTTCCCTGTCTCCCCCTGCCCATGATCTGAAGCCTGGGCATGTCCCTGCAGGTGTTCACTTGTAGCATGCCCAAGGCAGGGGTGTGAGTTTGGGGGTGGAAAGTGCCTGGTCTGCAGAGGGAGGCCTGTTTTTACATGTTGGGTTAGAAGCAAGGTGGAGAGGCCATGATAAGGAAAGCCAGAATTTGGCTTGTGTGTGAGTGTGTATTTGTGAATCTGCCTTTGTGAATGGTGTATGTAAAAGAGATGATAGTATTTAAATCGGGGATGAGGAAGCACTTTAGAGAAGCACATCTCTAGGGGGACAGTTTCAGTCATGTTGGGATGATAGGTGGTGACTGTGAAGGTCAGGTGAAGAGAAGAGACTGTACTGAGAAGCCTGCATAATAGGAAAGCATGTTTTTGGTGTGATCATGAGGTGGTAAGGCTACATTGACGGGAGGAAATAGGAAGCCAGGAACATTTTCTTGCGCTTTTTCTCTATTCTCACCTAGCCTAGCTTCTCTCACCTAGCCCTGGACTCCATTTTATATCTTTCCCTTTTCTTTTCAACTTATCCTGCTTCTCTTGATGCTTTCATCTTTTTAGATACACAGCCTTCTGTTTTCTTTAGTTTCTTTTTCCTTTCCTGCTTTGGCTTTCTTTCCCCTTTCTCTTGTTCTTCCTTTCTAATTTTCCGTATTTTGGGCTTCTTTGAGCATTGGGCGTGAAGGGGTTAACGAGGACCTGGGCCGACCAAGTTCTCTGGCTCTCTGGGGTTTCCAGCCCTGTCTGGCAGGGGCTGACCTTGGTCTTGTCCAATCGGAAAGGCTGTGGGGGGTGTGGTCCCCCTTGCCTTAGCACAGGGTTTCCGGAGCACACAGGCAAGGGGTGGAGCCTACTGCACACCCCTGCCCCCCCCTTCTCCTTGAGGTTGGGAACAATGCACCAATGAGCCTGGGCCTGTGGCTCTTCTGCCCCCTCCCTGTTTGGTTGGCACCCAACCAAGTTAACCCTTTGCACTAAGGTTTCAGGGCAAGTTGCAGTTCCTTGGGGAGGAAGGTGTTGGTAGTGGCTTGAGAGGTACTGTCCTTGAGAGCCCCCAAAACAAACTATTATTAGCAAGTAGAAAACAAGGGAGTTAGGGTTGCATGTGATGTTTAAGAGCAGAGTCTCCTAAAATTTGCAGAGAAACTGGTAAACACAGTTTTGTGTGATGTTTTTATTTATTTTTCGTCACTGAATTTCTGGACCCCAGATTAGTTTAGCAAGAAAGAGACAAGTGTGATATTCTTG
This sequence comes from Oreotragus oreotragus, assembly GCA_006410675.1. Lineage (NCBI taxonomy): Eukaryota > Metazoa > Chordata > Mammalia > Artiodactyla > Bovidae > Oreotragus > Oreotragus oreotragus. The sequence goes on along the minus strand of SJYX01000583.1, from coordinate 98,396 downwards.
CTGGGCCTGGTATGGGCAGATTTGTGCCATGAGTGGTATCTGAGCATTGGCACCTGGGTTTGCCATGTGTTTCTGTGGCAGCCTTTGTACTCTCAGCGTGTGTGTGTTCAGTTGTGTCTGACTTTGTGACCCCATGAACGTAGCTTGCCAGCTTCTCTGTCCACGGGATTTCCCAAGCAAGACTACTGGGAGCAGGTTGCCATTTCTTTCTCCAGGGTATCTTCCCCACCCAGGGATCCAACCCCATCTCCTACATTGATTGACAGGCAGATTCTTTACTCATGAGCCACCTGGGAAGCTCTTGTACCCTGAGCAGCTCTTCCCTAAGAGCCCTCATCAGTGATGAAGAGTTGGGAGCACCTGTGATGGGGACAGGGGAGGGCTAAGAGGTAAGGGTGGTGTGGTGAGGATATGGAAGGCAAGTCCTTGAGGAATGTGAGAAAAACATTAAATATTTTCCCTGGGTTAGAGTTTTTAAGGTGGCTTCTTTCTGAATTAGTTTCTGACTTGCTTTCTTCCTCCTAAATCTCCCAGGGGAGTTTGAGGAGGAATCGAAGCAGCCAGGGGTGTCAGAACAGCAGCGACATCAACTGAAGCACCGAGAACTTTTTCTTTCTCGGCAATTCGAATCATTGCCAGCCACCCACATAAGGTATGGGGCAGTCAGGGCCACTGTGGCTTGCATGCACTTATTTAGAAGGTGGAGAGGAGGGGCTAGTGTGCAGGAGATGCCGCACAGAGGAAATGAGCTCACTCGGGTTTTCTGACCTCTCTCCTGTAGGGGGAAATGCAGTGTGACCCTCTTGAATGAGACAGATATCCTGAGCCAGTACCTGGAAAAGGAGGTGAGAAAGAAGTGTTGGCAGAAGAGGGAGGGAAGTGGGTATTGCCCCGAAAGGCAGGAAGAAAGTCTGACTGGGATGAGGTACAGGTTGACAGGCTGTCTGTCTTGGGAACTCCGGATAACCCCCGTGTCCCCTGCCTATGAGGACTGCTGCCCAGCTTACTTTCTCTCTTTCTGTCTCTAGGACTGCTTTTTTTACTCACTGGTGTTTGACCCTATGCAGAAGACACTTCTAGCTGATCAGGGAGAGATCCGAGTTGGTTGCAAATACCAAGCTGAGATCCCAGATCGCCTGGCAGAGGGTATGCAGCAGGAGAGACTGGGTTATGACCACTGGGATATCTTAAGATCAAAGTCTCTGAGTGGTGGGCCTCGGCTCTGTGTTAATGACCCGGGCAGAATGGGACCTTAGGAACCTGAAGGGGGCAGATGGGCACACTGGGAAGAGAAGTCAGAGCTAACGTGGCTAATAGACTCCGAGGAGGAGATGAGGTGTTCCTGTGTCAGGGCACCTATTTTTCTCCTGGATGGTAACCATTTCTCCACTCCCCAGGAGAATCTGATAATCGGAACCAGCAGAAGATGGAGATGAAAGTCTGGGATCCCGACAACCCTCTCACAGACCGGCAGATTGATCAGTTTCTCGTGGTGGCCCGGTGAGGGGTGGGTGGATGGGGAAGATGGGCTGTGGGCGGTGTGGACATAGTTCTGAGTCATGTTCTTAAGAGATGGACTTTAATTATTTTTGGCCTGGGTGTTGTCCTCCCTCCCCACCCAC
>SJYX01000583.1:83027-96357 GCA_006410675.1 Oreotragus oreotragus | reverse complement strand
CCACCCCCCCCACCTGCCTCATCTGGCTTGATTCCTCAGCCCACTCGAATTTTCTTCTTTCCCTGACTTCTCACTCTCTCCTTTAGAGCTGTGGGGACCTTCGCAAGAGCCCTAGATTGCAGCAGCTCCATTCGGCAGCCAAGCCTGCACATGAGTGCAGCCGCTGCCTCCCGAGATATCACCCTGGTGAGCAAAAGTTGGTGGGTAGTTGGGTAGGCTGTGTTTTGCAGGGACCTGCAGAGCCTCGGGACTCTGCAGGTAGGAGGTTATCTCTGAGGTGGGGGGAGTACTTAAAGAGCAGCTGGGGAGTGGTGCTGAGAGTTTCAGGTCATCAGCATTGCTTCCCACCTTTCCTATAGTTTCACGCAATGGATACGTTGCAGAGGAATGGCTATGACCTGGCTAAGGCCATGTCGACCCTGGTGCCCCAGGGCGGGCCGGTGTTGTGTCGGGATGAGATGGAGGAATGGTCAGCCTCAGAGGCCATGCTGTTTGAAGAGGCCCTGGAGAAATATGGGAAGGATTTCAATGATATTCGCCAGGACTTTGTAAGTGGCTGGAGCTAGGAGGAGGTGGAGAGGTGGCAGATAAGGGAACGAGGCTCTGGGGCCAGATCCCAGATCACCCTTCTTCTCTCCATCTCTTCAGCTACCCTGGAAGTCACTGGCCAGCATAGTTCAGTTTTATTACATGTGGAAAACCACAGACCGATACATTCAACAGGTAAGATCTGGGCTGGGGAGGCTGGACCAGAGGCCCCCTGCTCACCTCTGCTTTTGAAGTTGATGACACCCTCCCACCCCCAGCTGAGATGCTCTGATCCTTTTTTCTTTTTCTCCTTCCCGCAGAAAAGATTGAAAGCTGCTGAAGCAGACAGCAAACTAAAGCAAGTCTACATCCCTACCTAGTAAGTATGATGGGTAGGGTGTGTTTCCTCTCTCCGCCCCTAACCTGTGCTTTCCTAAGTGATGGGGGTGCCCAGGAGACGGGCAAATTATTATGGGGACAAAGGGGAAGTCTTTCCTTGACTAGTTCCCTGCTTTCTCTCCCATCAGCACCAAACCAAACCCTAACCAGATAATCTCTGTGGGCTCAAAACCTGGCATGAATGGGGCTGGATTCCAAAAGGGCCTGACTTGTGAGAGTTGCCACAGTGAGTTCCAGAGAGGGATAAGGGATGCTGGGGGTGAGTGGGGTGTTTGCCTGAGAGGCTCAAGTGCCATTTACCTCCTGACTGTTCGCTCCGCTCCACGCTCCCACAGCCACACAGTCTGCCCAGTGGTACGCCTGGGGCCCACCCAACATGCAGTGCCGCCTCTGTGCTTCCTGTTGGATCTACTGGAAGAAGTACGGGGGACTGAAGACCCCAACTCAGCTTGAGGGGGCTGCTCGGGGCACCACAGTAAGGATGGATGAGGAGCAGGTTGGGGAGAGCAGTAAGCTAATTGATGTGAGCTTTAGGCGAAGGCCAGGACACCCAGCTCCAGTAAGGTGATGGTTTGACTGCAGGTGGCAGGGGTGGGACTTGGTAGTGGTTGGGGAGCGAGGTGGTCAGGACAGCAACAAAGAAATCAGGCGGGAATAAATCCTCTGCTGACAGTGGAAGAAGGGAGCCTTGGTGACTGACTGTTCTCCCTTTATCCTATGTTCTTCCAGGAGCCACACTCGAGGGGTCATTTGTCCAGACCAGAAGCCCAAGGTCTCTCCCCCTATACAACCAGCGCCAACCGGGCCAAACTGCTGGCTAAGAACAGGCAAACCTTCCTGCTCCAGACCACGAAGCTGACCCGTCTTGCCAGACGCATGTGCAGGGACCTGTTACAGCCGAGGAGGGCTGCCCGACGACCCTACGCCCCTATCAATGCCAACGCCATCAAGGCAGAGTGTAAGGGCAGGAGTGCTGTGGCCAGAGGCCAGGGTTTTCTCGGGTGTTTGATGACAGCAGGGGTAGTAGGCCGCAAGGACTTGTTATGGATTAGACATGGTTCCTTGGGGCTTCCCTGGTAGTGCAGGGCTTAAGATTCCACGCTCCCAATGCAGGGGGTGCAGGTTCAATTCCTGGTTAGGGAACTAAGATCCTGCATGCTGCACAGTGTGACCAAAACAGAAAGACATGGCTCCTGGCCCCCGAAGAGACCTGAATAGTGGCGCACCTTCAAAAGCTTTCATCTTTGTTCTCCAGGCTCCATTCGACTTCCTAAGGCTGCCAAGACTCCACTGAAGATTCACCCTCTGGTGCGGCTGCCCCTGGCAGCTATCGTCAAAGATCTGGGTAAGGGATGGGTAAGGGATGGGGAGCTAGATGACTCTGGGTGGGTTTAGGATGGGGAGCTGCTATGCTAGGTGGCGTCTGGCTTTTATTATCAAGACCCTTCCTCTGCTTTTTTCTTTCTCACGGAGTCCAAAGAGGTTTAGTCTTAACTGTACTTTTGTAGGATAAAAATGTTCTTCTCATAAGCTATCCAGTATAATTACATACTGATTGATAAGAACATGTTCATATGTGACTTTCGGAATACTGCTAATTACTTGTCAGACCCCTCACCATCACTACTTTCGGGTATTCATAGAGAAAGTGTGAATGTTCTCTAAGGTTTCTTTTAATTTTTTTCTGACAGTGGCCCAGGCACCTCTGAAACCAAAAACACCTCGGGGTACCAAGACACCGATCAACAGAAATCAGCTGACTCAGAACCGGGGACTGGGGGGCATCATGGTGAAACGGGCCTATGAGACTGTGAGTGGGCCAGGTGGAGTTGGGTGGGCTTTTGTATCTGATAGGTGTTTGGTCTCATTGTGTTGCCCCACCTTTTTCCAGATGGCAGGAGTTCCTTTCTCTGCCAATGGAAGGCCTCTGGCCTCAGGGATTCGCTCAAGCTCACAGCCAGCAGCCAAGCGTCAGAAACTCAACCCAGCTGATGCACCTAATCCTGTGGTGTTTGTGGCCACAAAAGATACCAGGTAGGGAGCCCGCCATGGGAGGGGCCGAGAGGTCAGCAACCCAGATGGGTGGGTAATGGAAAGGAAATAGGAGGATCTGAGCAAGAGCAGCCTCGAGACGGGGTTGCGGGGGCGGGATGCTGGGAAAAGATGGGCTGGCAGGTGGCATTGTAGAGGAATGTGGAGCTTCACCTTGACAGTCTTTGGGTTTTTTTGCTGCCTCTTCTCTTGCCGGCCAGAGCCCTGCGGAAGGCTCTGACCCACCTGGAAATGCGGAGAGCTGCTCGCAGACCCAATTTGCCCTTGAAGGTGAAGCCACCGCTGATGGCAGTGCGGCCCCCTGTCCCTCTTCCTCCATCGTCACATCCTGCCAGCACTAATGAGCCCATTGTCCTGGAAGATTGAGCATCTGTGGGGAAGGGAGGTGGGCTGAAAGCTAGAGGGTGGGTGCACAGGGCATCTAGCCTCCCTTCCCTCTAGCATCAAAGGGAATGAGGAGTGAAGGAGGGAGGGAGCAAATGAGTGTGTCCTTGGAGGGGCCGAGCGCCCTCTGGTGTTAGCACTTGGAGGCTTGTGCCCTTCTAATGCCTCTCCATGCCTGGTGGTGGAGGGCAGACTGCAGGATCTTGGCTCATTGTGGGAACCTAGCCTGTTTTGAGGGGTAGGACCCACAGTTGTCTCGGACAGTTTGGGGGGAGGGTTTTTTAATTTTTTAAAAATTTTGCCTCCCTTTGTGAAAGGGGATGGGGGAGGGGAAGAGTAAACAGATACCAGGTGGTGGTATCTGGTTGGGGGAGGGGGGCGTGCACTGCCATGACTGCCATGTCTTTTTTTTTTTTTTTTTTCCTAATCGGGGGTTTCTCTTGCCGTCCGGCGTCCGGACTTTCCTAATTGGAGTTTGAGGCCCCTAAGCTGGTATCAATCCCAGCCTACGCTCGCTCTTTCCTTCCCTGCCCTTGTCCCCTCTGCCTTTTGTACGCCAGTTCTCAGAAATAAAGACCTTTTGTCTGTTTTTTTAACCTCGGATTCTGTAATTGGTTCTTATAGTAACAAATAAAAAGCTGTTTTCTTCAGCTCCTCCTGGCTCAGCTCTTCTCTGCTGTGTGTGTGGTGGCTTCTATAGGAGTGTGTGTGTGTGTGTGTATGTATGTGTTGGGGTCTATGTCTTGGATTGGGAAAATAAAGGACAAAGCACAATGGAGAAGGTGCAGATGGCGCTTGCTCTGGGAACAACTCGATGTGCTATGTAGCCTGGACAGGTGGCTAGCTCTCATTTTGCTTTCCTGTGGAGTCCAGACTGCTCCCCAGCTACCTTACAATACTGCAGCCCAAGCACCATCTTGGCCCAGCTTCATTAAAACAGTTGGGATGTGCTGGTTCTCAAAATTGACTAGTGGATTCTATAGGAGGGAGAGTGTGTGTGTGTCTAGTTTATTTCCCAACTCTTAATCCCCTTTTCTTTTTACTGAAGGAATTCTGCGAGTTGCTAGAGGCCAGAGTGGGATGTAGTCCACTTTGGAGGGTACTGTAGGGTCATGCCACCTACTTTTCTGCTACTTCAAGGATCCCCACAGCCAGCCTCAGCAGCTGCCTTGATACTGAGGTCCCCCTTGTGTTTCCTGCCTTTTGGGGTTTGGGAGACAGACACGAGCTGGTTCCAATGAGAGGAGCACCTCAGGAGAGCAGCTTACTGTGTGCTCCTTGAGCACTTTCTTTAGAGATGGGGAAAAGCCTAAGCAGCAGACTTACCTCGAGTTTAGTTTGAGACGCCTGACTCAGGTCCGCTGCTCTTCACAGCCCGATGCTGTGGGTTGATCAACACAGTAAGAGCTGCTCAGCCCAGCTGATAGGCCCCTCTATCTCATGGTCCCTGTCCCTGGGGCCTCCTCAGCTCCCTTACTCTCTTCCTGGCCTAAGCCAACACCTCTGGTGTCGGGAGGAATGACCACTACAGCGGTCTGCTGTGCTATCAGCACCCTCCAATGTTTTTACGCAGTTGTCATCACAGCAGTTTCCGCCGCATGCTTTTAAATGGGCGGGAGGCTCTGGCATCTGGTGAATCCACGCAGACGGCTATCGAAGAAGAAAGGCCATCTGGCTGTGGGCCCGTGGAGTTCTAAAGGTGCGCGGGCGGGGGGAAGAGCTCCCCAATCAGGGCTAGGAAGCGGGCGCAGAACACCATTCTGAGAAAGGACCGACGGCAGAGGGCAGAGGAGGAGTCCTCAAGAGGTTTGGAGACTAGGAACAGCCCGGGCTTCGTGAAGAGCCCGCCTTTATCTACCAGGTAAATATGGGGTTGAGGATACAGCCCCACGGGTCTCTACTGCCCCGCGAAGGAGGGCACAGCCTGCCCTAGGTCATCCAGCAAGGAAACCGCCGGCGGTCAAGGAGGCAAGAAACCCGGCAAGAAACCCGGCTCAGCCCGTGTGGCTGCCTTGTGAATATTCATGCTCTTGGGGCCAATCAACGTCTCAGCCGCTCAGAGCACACCAATTGGCTTACCGCATGCAGATAAGCATCGTGGACAGTTTTCCAAACGCCGGTAGAGACCTAACTCCGGCAGGAGACGGAACCCTGAGCCGAAAGAGCTCGCTTTTAGCAGGCGTGTACCGCGCGATTGGCCGACGGTACGTCACTTCCTATTGGACCGGCGGAAGTTGCTTCTGAGAGCGTTGCCATTTGTAGGAGGGAGTTCCGGTCGTGGCTGAGGTGGTTGCATTTTGTTAGTACCGGAGAGTCACGATGGCTGCAGTGGATTCCGACATCGAGCCGCTGCCTCGTGGGGGTTTCCGCTGCTGCCTCTGTCACATCACTACAGCCAACCGTAAGCGGTGGCTACTCGGGGGGGCGGTTTCGTTTTGGGGTCCTAGTGAAGGTTAGGGTTACAGGTCATAGTTCTTGCCAAGTCTGTTGGTGGGGTCTCACTTCCGTTTTCTCTCCGCCGTCCCGGGGGATTGCAAAGTGGAGAGAGTCCCAGCACCTTACACCCCAGCGTCCCGGTATCTGAAATCTCCACGACGGAAATTTCGTTACTTTATTCCCTCTTTAACTGTCAGGTATTGGACATCCAGCTCTAGGGCGGGGAGAGGGAATTTAGAGAGGTGAAGAAGCTCACAGTCTAGAGATGGAGATAATTTTCAATACCCTCTGTTTGGAAAGCTGCAGGATCACAGAGAAGGTAGTAGGGAAAGAAGCCCTACAAGAGGAGCTCCCCAAAGGTAGAGATGGTGAAGTAGCGTGGTATGCATATTTGGAAGGTGGGCCTGGAAAAGGAGACCACGTCCTTTTATGACAGTGCAAGAGGCCCAATGAAACCTCAGCTTCCACTTCTGAAGTCTGGAATCATAATCTCACCTAAACATGATCTTTCATTTTTCTTTCTCATTGTGAATGAAAAATGCCCTACCACTGTCCAGTAGGGCAAGCCAGAAATCCAGGATAGACTTCTCTGGCCCCACATAACACTTGGTGATGTCAAACAGCTGACTCAAAGGGCAATAGAAAATTTAAAAATCAGCTAAGTTTCCCCACATTCATCATGGCCCAGACTTGGGCCAAGTGCTATGTGTGAGTAGTATCTATGTGGTAGGAAGTATTAATATCTCCATTTCATACCTGAGGAGACATGAATAGCGAGGTTAAGTTACTTGCCCAAGATTTCATACAGCTTGACAGAGCTAGGATTTGTTTCTTGGTAGTGTGACTTCTGATTCTGCCCTTGGAATCTCTGTATTGTACTCGGAAATGATAAGTGGGAGATAGTGTAGGGTCCTGATTTATTTAGTTCATATGTATTGAAGTCAGGAGGAGAAGGGGATGACAGAGGATAAGATGGTTGGATGGCATTACTGACGATGGACATGAGTTTGAGCAAGCTCCAGGAGTTGGTGATGGACAGGGAAGCCTGGCGTGCTGCAATCCATGGTGTTGCAAAGAATTGGGCACGACTGAGCAACTGAACTGAACTGATACGTGACCTAGATAAGTTACCTGCTAGTTTCTTCACAGTGTACAGGTGTTGCTCTATCTGGCACTTACAGGTGGTTTAAGAAATGCTTGTGTACAGCCAGTTCTCCTGGGGACCACTTAGAATGCACTGTACAGACAAATGGACAGAAGAGGAAGCTGAAAGGAGCCAGGACTGTGTTATTCAAAAATCACATTTTCAGCGGCTTGGAAAAATCACTAGGATCTCGGTATGCAGAGAACAAAGTCAGAGTAGGTACACTGAAGCACGATTCAAATGCTTTTGTCTCACGCTTGTCTTTGCAGGACCCAGCCTTGATGCCCACCTGGGAGGCCGGAAGCACCGGCACCTGGTGGAACTACGAGCTACTCGAAAGGCCCAGGGGCTTCGAAGCGTGTTTGTCAGTGGGTTTCCCCGGGATGTGGATTCTACTCAGCTCTCTGAGTACTTCCAGGCATTTGGACCTGTGGCCAGTGTTGTCATGGATAAGGACAAGGTAGAGTGAATGACTGCGGGTAAAGAATGAGTCACGTGTGCTGCATACCAAAAGAAACGAGGGAGAGAAACCAGCAGACTGTCTCTGCTCGCTCCTAATGTGACTTGCCCTTGCTGGGCACTGCAGTACTTGGGGGCTAGTCCAGCTTTGTGTCTCTCACCCTCACCCCCTACCCCTGCTGGGATTTTATCAGTTTGTCAGAGTTAGTCACTGGGGACCTTGTTGGTCATTTATTTATTCTATCAGTCTTTCATTTGCCAAATATTTGTTAATTGCTAATTTTGCACTAGGCTTCCCTGTCAGGGAACTAAGATCTTGGGCAAGTTACTTAACCTTGTTATTCATGTCTCCTCAGATATAAAATGGAGATAATAATAGTACCTACCGGGCATGCATGCTCAGTTGCCTCAGTCATGACTGACTCTGTGACCCAATAGACTGTAGCCTGCCAGGCTCCTCTGTCCATGGGGCTCTCCAGGCAAGAATAGTGGAGTGGGTTACCATGCTCTCCTCCAGGGGATCTTCCCGACCCCGGGATCGAACCCTCATCTCCTGCATCTTCTGCATTGGAGGTAGACTCTACTGCTGAGCCACCAGGGAAGCCTTCGTACCTACCACATAGATACTCATATATAACACTTGGCTGAGAGTCTGGTACACAGTGAATGTGGGAAAACTTGGCTGATTTTTTTAAGAACTTTATTTTATTTTTGGCTGAGCTAGGTCTTCATTGCTGTGCATGGCTTTCTCTAGTTTTGGTGAGCGGGGGCTACTCTGGATTGCAGTGCACGGGCTTCTCATTGCAGTGGTTGTTAGGGGGCACAGGCTGTAGGTGCGTGGGCTTCAGTAGTGGCAGCACACGGGCTCAATAGTTGTGGCACACAGACTTAGTTGCTCCAGGGCATGTGAAGTCTTCCCAGACCAATGCATGTCCCCTGCATTGGCAGGTGGATCTTTACCATTGAGCCACCAGGGAAGCCCTTTAGGGTGTTCTATATATAAGGTCCGGGGAAGGCAATGGCACCCTACCCCAGTACTCTTGCCTGGAAAAGCCAACGACTTCACTTTCACTTTTCTCTTTCATGCATTGGAGAAGGAAATGGCAACCCACTCCAGTGTTCTTGCCTGGAGAATCCTAGGGATGGGGGAGCCTGGTGCGCTGCCGTCTATGGGGTCACACAGAGTCGGACACGACTGAAGTGACTTAGCAGCATGCAGTTACAGGAGAAGGCAATGGCAACCCACTCCAGTACTCTTGCCTGGAAAATCCCATGGACGGAGGAGCCTGGTAGGCTGTAGTCCATGGGGTCGCAGAGAGTCGAACACGACTGAAGCGACTTAACAGCTTAACAGCATATATAAGGTCATGTCACCTGAAAACAGTGATAATTTTGCTTTTCCTTCCCAATCGGATGCCCTTCATTTATTTTTCTTGCCTAGTTGCTCTGGCTGGGACTGTGCTAAATAAGAGTGGTGAGAATGAACATCCTTGCTCCTGATTTTAAAGGAATTTTCTCAATTTTTTACTATTGAGAATGATGTTAACCGTGGGTTTGTCATATACGACTTTTATTAGGTTGAGGTACATTCCTTCTATGCCTGTTTTATTGAATTTTTATCAGAAATGAATACTGAATCTTGTCACATGCTTTCTCCTGCATCTATTGAGATGATCATATTTTTATCCTTCAGTTTGTTAAAGTATGTGTCATGTTGATTGATTTGTGGATGTTAAACCATCCCTTCATCCCTGAAATAAACCCCACTTGATTGTGGTTTATGATCCTTTTAAGGGATTATTGTATTGGATTTGTTAATACTTTTTTGAGGATTTTTGCATCTGTGTTCCCCAGAGATAATGGCCTGTAGTTTTCTTTTTTTGTATTGTCTCTGTCTGGTTTTTGTATTGGTGACATTGACTTTGTAAAAATAAGTTAGGAAGTGTTCTCTCCTCTTCAATTTTTTGGAGTAGTTTAAGGATAGGTATTAAATTTTTGATGATCCTAGACTTTTGTTTTTTGGGAAACTTTTTGATTACTGTTTCAGTCTCTGTACTAATGATCAGTCTATTCAGATTTTCCATTTCTTCCTGATTCAGTCTTGGAAAGTTGTGTGATTCTAATAATTTGTCCCTTTCTCTAGGTTGTCCAGTTTGTTGGTGTATGGGTGTTCATGTTCATAATATTCTCTTACCTTTTGTATTTCTGTGGTATCCACTGTTATTTCTCTTCTTTCTTTTCTGATTTTATTTATCAGAGCCTTTGCTCTTTTTTTCTTAGTGAGTCTAGCTAAAGTTTTGTCACAGTACCACAGTGTCTTAATTACTATAGAGGGCTCCTTTTTATAAGCAGAATGAGGTTCTAACTTTACCACTGAAGAGAATGTAAAAGTATATGGAATGGGAACTTCCGTGGTGGTCCAGTGGCTAAGACTATGCTCCCAATGCAGAGGGCTTGGGTTCAATCCCTGGTCAGGAGACTAGGTCCCACATGCAATAAATAAGACCCAGTGCAGCCAAATAAATAAATTAATTTAAAAAGAATATGGATTAAAAAAAAAACAGGGTTTATGTGTTTATGTTTACACTTGACACAGTGATCGTTACATGGATTCTTAATATTAAAAGAATCGAATTAAAGCAGGAAAAGTTAGGGGATGAGTTTAGTGTTACCAGTGAAATGTCACTGGGATTTGATGAAATAAGTAAAATGAAGTTTTTCAGAAGCAGGCTTGGGTGAGAATAAAATGTGTGCAATTTGAATGAGAGAGATAATTGCTTTTCTAAATATGTTCCCCAGCAGGAATTCCCTGGTGGTCCAGTGGTTTGAACTTTGCACTTTCACTGCCGAGGGCAAGGGTTGGGGAATTAAGGTTCCATAAGCCTTATGTCACAGCTAAAAAATAAATTAATATGTTCCCTGATGTTATGGAAATAGGAGGCAAATATTTCCAATTTATAGGGTGGGCCCCATCTTGAAGATTCTCACCTACTGTTAGACCATGTGTTTGGATTCCTGGTTCCAGAACTGTCATCATGGTCCCTGTTGTGGTTTGACAGGGAGTGTTTGCCATCGTGGAGATGGGGGACCTGGGTGCCCGGGAAGCTGTTTTGTCACAGCCCCAGCACAGCCTGGGAGGACATCGCCTGAGGGTCCGGCCACGGGAGCAGAAAGAGTTCCAGAGCCCAGCCTCCAGGTCCCCCAAAAGAGTGGCCCCCGACAGTCACCAGCTGATCAAAGCACTCGCCGAGGCCCCGGACGTGGAAGCACAAATGGTGAAGCTCGTGGGGCTGAGGGAGCTCTCCGAGGCTGAGCGGCAGTGAAGCTGTTTTGTCACAGCCCCAGCACAGCCTGGGAGGACATCGCCTGAGGGTCCGGCCACGGGAGCAGAAAGAGTTCCAGAGCCCAGCCTCCAGGTCCCCCAAAAGAGTGGCCCCCGACAGTCACCAGCTGATCAAAGCACTCGCCGAGGCCCCGGACGTGGAAGCACAAATGGTGAAGCTCGTGGGGCTGAGGGAGCTCTCCGAGGCTGAGCGGCAGCTTCGGAGCCTTGTGGTGGCCCTAATGCAGGAAGTCTTCACAGAGTTCTTCCCTGGTGAGTCACTGCCCTGCTCTTTCTGAGCTCTCTGTGTCTGCATCCCCAGCCTCCCTCAGCTAGTGGTGTTCACTTGCTTGCTTTTCCGTCTTTGTGCCACGTTATGTTTTTCTACCACTTACTCCCTGCAGTGTCTTTTGACCTTTATTCTCTTCTCGGCACCCAGGCTGTGTGGTCCATCCTTTTGGCTCCTCCATAAACAGCTTTGACGTCCATGGCTGTGATCTCGACCTCTTCCTGGATCTGGGGGACTTGGATGAGCCCCAGGTATGTGACCGTGGAGGCAGCTGTGAAGAGTTAGTGGGAATGGGCGTGTGACGCTGGGCGAGCCCTTGACCTCTCATACCTTAGTTCCTATCTGTAAAATGGGGATAATAGGACCTGCCTGAAAGGGCTATTATGATTGGAGAAACGTGGATGTGATTGGATAGGATAAAATGAACCAACATGGAATAGTGACATTTGTAACAGGGAAAAAAAATTTCAAAATGGCACATATAATATCTTATTGGAAGAGATATATATATGTGCGAAATGCCATAAAACAATGGATTATGTTTTTGCTTACCTGTGTTTTGTAACATCTAATGTACAGTTTCTGCCTTGGGAGTAGGAAAGGGTTATTATGTTTTAAATTATTTTTTAGAACTGTTTAAGATTCATAGCAAAATTGAGCAGAAAATACAGAATTCCCATATATTTACTTCTCTGCAAAAGGTTGTTTTTGTTTTTTTTGACTGTACCATGCAACTTGCAAGATCTTCATTCCCTGACCAGGAATCAAGCCTGTGCCCCATGCAGTGGGAGTGCAGAGTCCTAACCACTGGACCACCAGGGAATTCCTCCTTTAGTCTTATTCAATCTGAAATAGTTCCTCTGCCTTTTTTTGCTTTTCCTGACTGTAATATTTTTGTAAAATGTAGACTGTTTATTTTATGGCATTAAAAGGTTTATTTTAAAAAAGGCTTGTAAGGATTAAAAGAGTTAGTACTTTTATAAAGCCTTTAGAATAGGGCCCAGCCCATAATAAATTGTAATAGATATATCTTAGAGATGGACTATTCCCCAGTTAGAGGGCAGCAGGAGAGACTAGTTACCCAGCCCATTTCCATCCACAGCCAGCCCTAAAGGCTCCAGAATCTCCCTCCTTGGACTCAGCTCTGGCATCCCCACTGGATCCTCAAGCCCTGGCCTGCACCCCAGCCTCCCCTCCAGACTCACAACCTCCAGCTTCTCCTCAAGACTCGGAAGCCCTGGACTTTGAAGCCCCTTCCTCCTCACTGGCACCTCGGACTCCAGACTCTGCTTTGGCCTCTGAGACCCTCGCCTCTCCCCAGTCCCTGCCTCCAGCCTCGCCGCTGCAGGAGGACCAGGGAGAGGGGGACCTGGGGAAGGCGGTGGAACTGGCAGAGGCCCTGAAGGGGGAGAAAGCAGAAGGGGGAGCCATGCTGGAGCTGGTGGGATCCATCCTTCGGGGCTGTGTTCCTGGAGTGTACCGAGTCCAAACCGTTCCCTCTGCCCGGCGCCCTGTGGTCAAGTTCTGCCATCGGCCTTCAGGTCTCCATGGTGACATCTCCCTCAGTAACCGGTACCTTTGAGGTGGTGGGGGAAGGCCAGCTGGTACTCTGGGGAGGGGGAGGGGGCGCCCTGCACCAACTGAGGCTTGAGGTTGTCCTTGCTTAGTCCCGTCTCTCTTTCTGACACCTCATGTCTGGCTTTCATGTCAATATTTGGAAAGTATGTTTCTTGGGATACTGATTTTAAGGATTTAGGAAAGAGTTCCATGGTTGAGTAAGTTTGGGAAATGCTAAGTTAGCACAGGCCAGTTTCTCCCTTCCCTCCTCTCCTACTTGCTCTTTCCTCCTTCTCTCTCCCTTCCTGTCTTTGTTTCTTTGCATAGTAAGTGTTCTGATTAGTCTTATTAATAACATGCTCTGTGACTCTCCACGACACTTATAGGATATAGTGTTTCCCAAACACATTTGATGTGTGTGTGTGTGTTGTTTTTTTTTTTTTTTAAGAAGCAACATTCACTTTTTTAAAGAAATTATTATTTATTCCGGGGAAGGCAATGGCACCCCACCCCAGTACTCTTGCCTGGAAAATCCAATGGACGGAGTAGCCTGGTGGGCTGCAGTCCATGGGGTCGCTAACAGTCGGAAAGACTGAGCGACTTCACTTTCACTTTTCTCTTTCATGCATTGGAGAAGGAAATGGCAACCCACTCCAGTGTTCTTGCCTGGAGAATCCCAGGGACGGGGGAGCCTGGTGGGCTGCCGTCTATGGGCTCACACAGAGTCGGACACGACTGAAGTGACTTAGCAGCAGCAGCA